>JAJEJO010051279.1:92690-104694 GCA_020662805.1 Glaucomys volans
GCAAGGTGGGGGCGGAGCCATGGGACACGCAGACACGGCAAGGTGGGAGCGGAGCCATGGGACACGCAGACACGGCAAGGTGGGACGGGGCCATGGGACACGCAGACACGGCAAGGTGGGAGCGGAGCCACGGGGCTGGGACGCTCGCTCGCGTCAGCACCCTACTCTGCTGCTCTGTGACAGGTCTCTCTGATGAAGCTGTCTTTTCTCCTTTGTAAGCTGTGCTATGAAAACCACTCCAGCCTCAGCAACTTAGCGAGGCCCTGAGCAACTCAGTGAGACCCTGTCTCTAAATAAAATACAAAATAGGGCTGGGGATGTGGCTCAGTGGCCGAGTGCCCCTGAGTTCAATCCCTGGTTCCAAAAAAAAAAAAAAAAAAAAAAAAAACAAACAAAAAAACAGAATCAAAAAAAAAAGAAAACCACTCTAGCCTGTTCTGCCTTGCGTGGGGGTCTGGGGACCCAGAGGGCCACAGCCACCCTGGACTCACCAGGAGGACCCTCCCTTCCCAGGAGACTCGGTGACTGTGTGGGGCCATCTGAGTACTCATGGGGTAAGAAAAATCCTGCCTTTTATGTTCGGGAGACTTGCTCCAGTCCGATCTCCTGGCAGCTACACCCAACTCCTAACCACCTGGGACTTGCCCAGCCACTGACCCTTTTGGAAGGTCGAAGAAGCTCCTGTTCACCAAGGTGGGGGATGTGAGGTTCCGGTCCCACATCCACACCCAAAAGCAACAAGTCCAGGCACCTTGTCCTCCTGCAGTGGCCCTGTCTTCTGTGGTATTCCCAGGTTCCAGATGCCCAGTGACCACTGAGACAGTGCCTGGGTTTGGGCGGCCTGACCTAAGTGGCATCTTAGCCAAGCACAGACAAGCACTGTCACGGGTGTGAGCTGCAGGCCTGGTGGGAGCACAGAGCACGCCTGTGAGCAGGTGCGCCTGCTCCTGGCCTACCTGCTTTGGTGGACATTCCAATCATGCTCTTCTTTTTCTTCCAAAAACTGATATCATTTTTAAATGCCAGGAAATCAAATAACAGCTGCAAAGAACAGACAGGAAGCTCCTGAACTGAGTTGCACCTGGCCCCCTGCACCAGGCAGCCTTCCCAACTGGGCCCAAGCCTCGGTTCAACCAAGACCTGTCCCTGCCCTGCAGAAACCACCCCGCTGGCTCTGCGTGCTGAGGTGCCAGGGCTGAGGGCTGAGGTCAGCTGGAGCCTTCCTGCTCTCAGGCACCATTACCCAGGACCAGGAGAATGGCCCCATCTCTCACTGTGTAGAAAACTCCAGCTTGTCCTTAGACACTGACTTTTTAATAAGAAATGACATTTACTTTCTCATCCTGGCTTAGGAAGTTCTGTCTTAATGGGCACTCAGAGGCACCTCCTTGCCCTCTATCCCAGCTGTAGCCCAGCTGCCACGCGGCATGGCAGAAAGCCAAGCAGCTCTTGGGCTCCCTGTACAAAGTATGACTACATGCACGGAACTGACTTTCAAACCTGAAAATCACAACACAGGATTATACAGTGAAAAATGCTATTTTACAAAGTCACTAACTCCTCTAACACAACACTGCTCAAAGCATTTTGGAATTTCTTTTGCAAATGCCTCCAAAGCAGCTAAAGCCCAGTGTCCTTGGGCTGTGGACAGCACAGCCCTTCCTGAGCTTGAGAGAGGCCATCGGGACACCAGCAATCTCAGGTATGCTGACTGCTGGTTGACACGGGAGGAGGCCATGGGCTGGGCAGTGCCCACAAGCCTGCAGGTCACCTGGCCCCAGGGGGGACATGGGTGCTGACGAGAACCCCTGCCTTCTCTGTCACTCCCTGACAAGCACATAGGCAACAACTCACGTGAAATGCGGCGACAAAGAAGGTCAAGGCCAAGAAATACAGGTTGGTATCTACAAAAATTCCCTTCACCTCGTCTGCATCCTTCTCTGAAAACCCTGCAGGGAAGAAAAACACGTCATGATCCAGACGCGCAGTTCCAGCCGCATGGCAGGTCTGCGCTCGCTGTCTGCCCCTCTTGGGAGTGTGACCCAATCTGAAGTCGTGGCACTCAAAACAACATTCGCTGAATAAACGAGCAGGGTCACTTTCAAAATGGGGAGGAGATGCTGGCAAGCTCTGGCGGCAAGGATGCAGGGCGAGCCACCAGGAGGGGGAGGCGGTGCTGCACAGGGGACAGCTGCTGGATGCAACCAACCCTCCAGACAAATGGACCAAAGCATGGCTCCTGTCACCAAACACCCCAGCTGGGCCCAGCGCAGCCCAGGACCCAGAGGCACCCACCAAACTGCTGCAAGGAGTAGACAGCATCCTGCATGTGGATCCAGAAGCGCAGTCGCCCCAGTGAGATCTTGTCATAGGACACGGTGAGCGGCAGCTCCGTGGTGGAGCGGTTTATGACCTGACACCAAGAGATCCACAGATGAGCACCCACCCCTGCCTGGAATGACGTCACCGTGAACCTCTGGTGCACCTGAAGCTGTGCACACCATCGCACAGTCGACAACCCTGGCAATCCCTACCTCCAGGACCTGCACAGTTGGGGCCAAGACACGTGGATGCTGTAGCAGGTCCTGCAGGAGTACCTGCTCAAGAGCTCGCTCCTCATGCTGGCCTTCGTGCACACAGGACTCTTTCCCTCAGTGTGGGCTCCTCAGGCCTGTCTTAGAGCAGCGCGAGGACCTGCCACGCGGCCTGCTCACAGTGCCTCCAAAGCCCCAGGCGTCCCTCCCACCCACACCCCCAGGAGTCCCGTGAGCCTCCTGGCATGGCCAGCAGTCCACTCATTCCACATCACTTTCTGTCCTTCTGAGCCACACAACCCCAATGCCTTGGGGGATGAGATTCACCACCGGCACCTATCAGGAGCCCACAAGGTTTGACGGCTGAGCTGTAGAGCAGGCAGCACCCCCCAGGGGCCTCAGCCATGTCCTAAAAGAGTCTGAAATGGCACAGGGAACACCCAGCCTAGACCTGGGCATGTGGCTGTGTGGGACGGTGGAAGCTACAGGAAACGCAGCACAGAGCTGTGACCACATGTGCATGGGCACCTTGCCATCGATGCACCTGCCTCTGCAGAACTCTGCTGGTGTCAAGAGCATGGGGCACCCAGGGCAGCTGGCAAGCCCAGGCCTGCACACCCTGGCGCAGGAGCCAGAGCTGGGGCAGCCCAGAGCGCAGGCACCTCACTGCAGACGTGTGGCAAGCCTCTGGCTCCCTCAAGCTGCCAGGCTTGTCCCAGGGATGCCACTGGCTGCAGCACCTGACAGGCATGGTGGCCCTCTAAGGATGGCATTCCTCTGAGAAGGTGCTATAGAGGAGGAGGCCAACTGCCTGAACACCCACCCTTCTGTCCCAACAGGACCTCCCACAATGTGCAACGCAGGACCACTCCAGTGACCAACCATTAGGACACAAGAGTGCTATAGTGGCTGCCCTGGTCCTCTACCTAGATGGGCCTGTGGACAGACACACGGCACCCGTCGGCAGCAATGCAGTCACCAGGCACTGCTTCCCAAGGGCCTGTGAGGAGCCAGCACCACTGGGCCATGACAGGTGACCACAGGCTGCCTCATGTTTAGAGAGTACTGCCCGTGTTTCCGCAGACCCAAGTCAGGGAAAGGCGGGTGGGAGCTGACAGACCTGCTTGCTATCACACCTGCCCACACGCAGCAGTCAACACTCCAGGAAGCACAGGACACTGCACTGGGACCCTGGGCTCTGAGCAAAGGCTGCCCAGAGGGCCTACCATCTGAGCAGCAGCTGGCGGCAGAAGGCAGGCGGGGTCGTGGCACCGTGGTGAGGCTCCCACCTCCCCAGCCTCGGCTTCCTCATCTGCGCAGCGGGAAGCGCCACGCCAGTTACTGAAGTCTTGGCATGGAGGTTGGCTCTGGCTCCTAGTGGCGTTCACGAGTGATGGCCACAGCCCCAGGAGAGGCAGGCGAGGCAGCGCACCTACTACCCCAGTCTTGTGTTCTAACCCTGAATGACCTTCTTGTGAAACAGGACTATGACGCAGCTCCTGGTGGCAGGACTGTGAGAACGTACATGCAGCCTCGGATGGATGGAGCGAGCAGAGTTAAATATTAACTGTCATTATTCCCCCCTCACCAGCCAAAGGTTGGCCTTTCCCACCGCCCCCCACCCTCAAAACCAACTTGCTGTCTCTGGGAGAAGAGTGTCCTTACTGCCTGTTACAGTGGGCACCAGGGTCCAGAGCAGTCACTTTTCCACCTCCATGGGTACCTGAGTCTTGCCCACGGCCACCCTAGGAGTGGCGGCTTCCTCCCAGGTGCGCCCTCCTCTGGCCTGGCTGCAGGACCAGCCCAGGGGAGGGGGGTCTGGCAAATGCTTCTGAACGCACCTAGGCCTAATTTGAGGAACAGATACACAGTTTTTCAAACAGAGCTGTGAGTGCTCCCACCTAACCTGAACACAAGGCCTCACCAGTGAGCCAGGATGCCCAGGGGACCAAGTGGCAGCCACCAACAAGCCAGGTCTGAACGCCTCACCCACTATGTGCTCGCACTTGAACCCAGAGTCCAGGTCTTGCCTGGTTCCCTGGTGTACCATGAACAGCAGCTGCAAGATGAGATGAGAGCACGGCTCACCATCAGATCCTTCACCCGGTTGCTCAGCTGGTCGATGAACAGGATGGGGAGGTAGTGCACTGTCTTTCCCAGCTGAACCCTGAGGGTGGAGAGTGTCCAGGTCAGTGTGTGGGCCTGTGTTCTTGGAGGACCAGGCTCTCCGAGGCACCCTATCCAGCACTGCCCTTGACTGCCCTTTCACTGACACTCCAGGATGCAGCCTTTTCAGACAGAAGCAGATGCTAAGGGTGTAGGATGACAGGGACAGCCACATGGGAAGCCCCACGAGGCCACTAATGGTGGAACTAATGGTGGGGGGGGCCAAGGACCCATTGGTGTAACGACACAGAGTGACCCCACAAGGCAGAGAGAGGAAACACCACCTGTGTGCTAGGAGCCACCTGCTGTGGGCTGCTAGGTGGTGAGGCTGGGGGAAGCAGGGGCTTCGCATCAGGTGACTCACCCTCTCTGTTCGAACCAGGTATACAAATGGCACATTCAAGAAGACGACAGACTTAAAGAGGACAAAAACCCGTGACTAACCCATGGCGACTGCTTATGAGAACAGTGGACGAACACAGCTCAGTCCCTCAGAAGACACACAATGGCATTGAGGCACACGAGTTACCTAACCACAATGTGCAATACTGCAGGTAAATTTTTAAGTTTAAACTAGCTGAGTGAAAAAGCCTGTGCAATTCCCAAAGTCAGAGCAGTCGGCTCTCATTGCTGCTCCTGCCTCTGCCCAGTGGATGCCTCTACAGAGAGCAAACGGCAGGGCGAACCAGCGGGATTCATTTTCACCAAATCCTCTTGGGCAACCTGATCAAGTGACTTCTGGGAGCTGGGCAAGGAGCTAGGGGTGGCAGGCACACCACTGAGATCCCCACCCGAGGTCCGTGCAGGAACAACTCCCTCACCAGGTCCCATGCAACACTCACATCTTCATGTATCGGTGCACGTCGGCAGGCAGCGAGGACCCGTCGAAGACAAAGTCATCCACCATCACATTCAGTGTCAGCCTGGGTCTCCAGTGAGAGACAGGCTCATCCAGGGCACTTGATGGCTTCTTCTCTGATTCAATCTGCTGCTAAATGAGAGAAGCAGGGACCAGGCTGAGACAGGCCCAGGGCAGCTGGGTGGGCAGTGTCTCCACCCCAAGAACAGCTACCCAGACTGGCACAACAGTAAGGAGAACTCAGTAGAGGGCCCTGGGGACCTTGGGCTGCTCTGACCACACCCTCCCTCCTTCCCAATGTTCATGTGGTCACAGATCCCAGTGACCCCACTTTTGGGGTCCTCAGGCTAAGCAGGGCCACTCTGTGATCCTGACAGGACAGAGCCTGAGATCTTGGGCCACACTCAGCTGCAATGCAGGCCTGTAGCTAACATGGTCCTATGGGTCACGGAGACTGCTAAGGAGAAGTTGCCAAACCAACAAGAGCCATATGGAGATGTGCTATGGATCAGCATCTATCCTAAACGACTCAGAAAGAACTGAGCCATGGGACCTAGCTGATAAATTCATGAAGCGTAAATTCACCCTATTTCCTTCCAATCAATAGTTCACCTATAACAATTTGCACTGAAAATGGTCTCACAGCCTACGTTCACTCAGCATTTGCTACACAATTCCCAAGGTCACTCCACACCTAGTACTCATGGCCCCTAAGATGCCCTGAGAGCCACCGTCCCCATGAGAAAGACAAGGAGTTCTGCATATAAGGGCAAGAACAAGGTGAGAAGTGTTTTCAAACCTTGCTCTTTACCTTGAATGCTCCACCTCTTGTGCCTGGAAGGCCCCACAGCTGTTTCCTAAGCAGCCTGCTTTATAAATGATCTCACCTCTACTCAACAGGAGCCTGTGTCAGACTTCCCTTATTTGTCCACAGCCTCATTAGTGATCAGGTGTGTAATATCTAGTTTTTCTTTGCACATATGGCTTTCTACAGGTGAAAAAATATAACTTGTGCCTATACTTTTCCCATAATTTTGAATTATAAGCTTAACATATTCGTCTGGTCCCAGCGCAGTTTGAGCAGAACCTGAAGTGGTGACTGCAGAAGAAAGGCAAGCTCTGCAGGATGCTCTCCCCAGTCCCTGGTGGGAGGGGACAGAGGGCCCATGGCCTGAGAGGAATCTGGGTAAGAATGCTCGGGACCACTTCCACTGCACGTCCTCAAGCTATACAAACCTCACCCGCACCCTCGGGGAGAGGGTTCAGAGGGAGACATTTACGTATGCTGGCAGCATCCACGCTGCTGTGCTCCCAACAGCCACCGTGGCTCCAGAGGGAAGCCACCCTGCAGACACAGGTGCACGCACACTGCACAGGGGGCCCGAGTCTGCTGCCAGTCACCTGTGAAGACCCTCACCTGTGCGGCTGACTCCCCAGTGAGCAGGTTGATTTCTTCTGGCTTGGGGATCATGTATGTAGTCAGAGGGCTGACCAGGTGGACCTGCTTCCCGTCATGCCAGGGCAGAATCCCAGCGTGATGCAGGAAAATATAGGCATACAGTGTCCCATTATTTCTTGTTTTCTTTGGTACAGAAACATTAACTGTCCTGGAACAAATAAAACACTCATTTCAAATGTATGTGTGTTGCTGTGTTTATACTCAAATGCAGCCTACGGCTGGGCGCAGTGGCGCACGCCTGTAATCCCAGCTCTTGGGAGGCTGAGGCAGGAGGCGCGAGTTCAAAGCCAGCCTCAGCAAGTTAGGGAGGCCCTAAGCAACTCAGTGAGACCCTGTCTCTAAATAAAATACAAAATAGGGCTGGGGATGTGACTCAGTGGTCGAGTGCCCCTGGGTTCAATCCCCAGTACCAAAAAGAAAAAAAAGAAAAAAAAAATGCCTCCTACTCAGATGCCTTCAGAGATAATGTGTTTCACATCAACTAATTTTAGTTCAGAACTACTAAAAACGAAACTCACCTGCCCCTGACTTAACGGAGCCCTGAATGCAGACGTGGCCTGAGCATTTTGAAAACCACTGAGGGTGCATGAGCTGCCACTCCACCTCTACTCATGAGGCTCGGAGAGGACAGTGACTCACTAGAGAGGCCAGGTGGCAACTGGCACGGGGCCTGTCAGCAGAGCAGCTGATTCCCACAGCACTGCAAGGTAACAGGCTGGAAAGCCACGGAGCCAGAGCCCAGGCCCCAGCCTCACACACGGAGCCAGAGCCCAGGCCCCAGCCTCACACACGGAGCCAGAGCCCAGGCCCCAGCCTCACACACGGAGCCAGAGCCCAGGCTCCAGTCTCACACACGGAGCCAGAGCCCAGGCCCCAGCCTCACACACCAGCTACAACCACACATGCTACGTCTCTGGCACTATAAGGAAAGCACAGAAATATTTCACGTGGATCGCTATTTGGTTTGCTGCATTTTTTGAAGAAAAGACGGGAGGCGAGCAGCCACAGACAGACTCTCAGACTTCTGGTCAGCTCGGACTCTCAAACCAGATGGAGGTTTCACTGGCAGGTGCTTCCCTGGCTGTGCCCAGGTGCCCAGCTCTTCACTTGCACTCCACAGCTCAAACCCCACACTGCACACCATGAAAACCCACATATTCTACTTGCTCATCACAACAGTGCTTCCTGCTTTCTTTTACAAATCTTGAGGCCAGAGTCCTAAGTAACTCCTGCCATGAGGAGAAACACAGGAACGTAGGACACCTTGCCATCACACCAACGGAGGACATCGAGCAGGGTAGCTCTCAGTGGCTCTCCTCACGGGTGGGTGTGGGGCTTAGGCCCCCCTCCACAGTGGCATTTCAGGTGAATGCACACTCCCGGGTGGGACTCAGAGAGGGCTAGAGGGATCTGCCACAGGAGAACTTTTCTTCTTCCAAGCTCAAACATTAAAACCCTCACTACTGCTTTTGATAACTGGCCTAGTGCCCGCACAGGGGCAGTGTCCACGTCTGTGAAACTAAACCCACAGACATGTTCTGAGTATTCTGAAAAGCACAGGCAGCTCAAATGAAGGTGAAAGAGCTGGCACGTCCTGCGTCCACCTCGCAAGGCTGGGGGAGGTCTGCAGCTCACCCCAGGCTGACCTATGCTGTTCTTCTTTACCCAGCACCCTGCCTCCAGCTATCTGATGCAGCTGGCTGAAGAGAAAAGGTCCATTACCTCCTGGGTGGTGCAGACAGGAAAGGCAGAATCTTGAGGAGCAAATCATTTTAATAGTTACATCTGTTGAACTTTTACATCAGAACTATGTTTCAAAAGGTAAAGTACAATTTTAAAAAGTTCCTCTGCATAGCTGGAGAGTTTCACTGACTCAGGGTCACTCAGAGTTCCTGCACAGCTCTTTCCTCCACCCAGTCTCTTCCCCCTTCTTCCACTAGGTGGACACCTGCTCCTTTGGAGACTCTCCTGGCTGCTGCTTCCTGCATGGGACACCGGGGTAAGCTCCCTCCTAAGCATCATATGCTACTTTGGTTTGAATGTTTACACATCTTCCATCCTTTTGAAGATAACAGACAAAACTGTGTCTCTGAGTCAGTCCCATTACGTACACAACACTAAGACCAACACCACAGCACTGTCCCACACACCTTTCAAATCTGGACTCCACATCAAAGTCTTCCACGTTCAAGACCAGGTCCACGTTGTTCTCTGCACCGAGGCTGGACCTCGTGGTGGTGTACACACTCAGCTGGAAAGGCGTGGCAAGAAAGTTAGTCTGCTGGCTTCTTGGCAAAAGCATACATGACTGAGTGGTGGAGCGCACACAATCTGACAGGCTGCCGCCTAGAAAGCAAAACTCCTGCCTGGTCAGGGTGGAAGTGTGCGATGTGTCACTGTAAAGGAAAAAACCTGCCAAAGCCCAAGGCGGGCTGGAGATCCACAGGCTGGGGAAGAAGGTGCCTGGGCAGTGTGACCCCAGGAGTATCACTCGGAGCCCCCCTGCAGCACGACAGCAGGCTGCTGACACCAGCGACCTGGGGGCGGCACACAAAGACCCCAGGAGGCCAGGCCAGGAAGGAGCCCCGCCCCAGCTCTCACTGGGGTCCACCAGGACACGGGGCTGTAACACCAGCGGCAAGTGGACAGGGCCTGGAGTCCGCGCCCCACCCCGGCGGGGCACTGGGGGCAGCCCGGAAGGGCCCCGCCCGGGCCGGCTCACCTGCAGCTTGGGCCGCCGCGCCAGGTAGGGCTGGATGCAGTTGGCGTCGCCGGCGCACGGGCGGGTGTAGACGATGCCGTACATGACCCAGCAGGTGTGCACGACGTACACCACGAACACGCCCACCGCCAGGCTGGTGAAGGAGCTGCGGCCGCTCCACATGGCGCCGCCGCCCGCGGCCCGAGCGCGCCGCCCCGCCGTCCCCGCAGCCGGCCGCCGCTCACGCGAGAGCCGCCGCGCGCCGCCGCCGCCACCGCCGCGGGGGAACGAACGCGCCGCGCGCGGGCCTCCGGCCGCCCCGCATACTCCCGCCGCCCACACCTGGCGCCGCGGGATTCGCCGGCCGCCGCTTCCGGGCTCCGCGCCGCCGCCGGAAGTGGACGCGCGCGTGCGGCCCCCTGGGAGCCGGGCTCGGCCGCCGCCGAGACACGCAAGCACGTCGCACGCAGGGGCGCGTCGGTGACGTCACCCAACCGCGCCGGCCTCCCGGCGTGCTCCGGGGTCTAGGCGCTGGCCTGTGCGCCGGGCCGGCCGGCGGGTCCTCGGGAAGGGGGTCGGGGGCCCGGGTCGAGGGCCCGGGTCGGGGGCCCGGGCCGGCGGCAGGGGCGGGGGTCTGGGGCCGGGTTTTCATGCTGACCCCGCGACTTGCAGAAGGTGGCGCGAAGCCACTGGACGGAGGCCACACAGGGAGGCTGGTGCTGACCTCGCGGCCCTTCCCTGCGGCTATTGTAGCTCGAAGTTGAAGAGCCTCGCGGAGGTCACGCCTGCCTCCAGTGACTCGGGAGGCTGAGGCAGGAAGGTCCCAAGTTCTAGGCCAGCCTGGCAACATAGACTCTGTCCCAAAGTGAATAAGAAGGGCCGGGGATGTGGCTCAGTGGTAGAGCGCCCTGGGTTCAATCCCAGGACCAAAACCAAATCAGTTTGACTCAAAAGATGAATGCCCGATTTCTCGGGGGGGTGGGGGGGGGGGGGGGGGTGTTGACCACATTGGTAACAAAGATGAGAGTGGCTGCGGCTGGTCGAAGGAGCAGGAATCCCTTCCCGAGCCCCAGAGGCTCTCCTGACCGGCAGTCGGCCTCGCAGACCTGGTGTGCGCGGAGAGGCCCCAGAGGAACGGCCCTTCCAGATCTAAGGCTACTTTGCAATTCTGAGAAAAACCAGTGTGGCCGGGTTGCCTCCTGACCTGGACACTCCGATGGATTTGCAGATTTACGACTTTCTGGGTTTTTTATTTATTTATTTTTTTTATCGGTCTCCAACCCCAGGGTTTACCTGGCTCCTGTTCATATTTTGCAAAGAACGGCTTCTTTTTGTGATGAAGCCTGGGTTCCGCTCACGCTCCGCAGAGGATAGACTTAGTGTCTCCTAATCTCTGTTGTCCCGATTTGCAAATCTATCATGCACCCGAATAAAACTGTGTTTCATTTTTACCTTCATGATTTCTTTGTTTATAGCCTGAACCAGCATGAGGACAAGCAAACAGAACAAGTGGCCGGCAGAGTCCTCTAGGGGAAGGAAGCTCCAAGGCTGGATGGCACTCGGGAGGCGGAGAGGGACTTCTTGCAGAGACTGCTAGGGAAGGCTGAGGGCAGGGGCAGTTCCACGCGGCCAAAGCCTGCAGAGCGGAGCTGTCTGCATCAGTGCTGCAGTGGTGTCTGGCTGAACCCTGGCCTCCATCCTTCCTGCACTGTCTCACTGCTCAGAGACCTGTTCTAAGGGTCGCAGACTCTTGGTACCCTGAGGACATTGGTCCCTAGCAGGCTCACAAGCAGGGTGCCCATGCTGCAGGCCATCTTTTGCCTGATAGGCATCCTGCCTGCTCCCCAGGGACAAGTGGGGCCCTCACCAGGTGAAGATGCGCCCCAACCCTGGCCCCCTGCTCCAGTCAGCCTGAGGATGATGTCCTGGGCCTTGCGGTCTGCAAGTGAGCAAAGGCCGACTGCAGCAGCTAAGCCTAGGGGTTGGCAGGTCCTGGGTTGCGCCTCACATCCTTCAGGGTCGAGGGACCGCCACGTCTGGGCTGCAAAGCTGCACGAGCTCTGGGGTCTGGCTTCACTTCTCCCTCAACTTCACATGCCTTGTTTTCCTGTCAGGCTCCGGGACTGTTCTCAGAGCTGGAGGCACTGTGGTGCCACCCCGGTCACTCTTCACCTGGAGTTGTCTGTGGTGGACTGTGGAGGAGGACATTGGCCCTTGCTGGTGGGGACAGTGGAGAGTGGAGGACGTTGGCCCTTGGTGGGGGGGACAGTGGAGAGGGGAGGACG
>JAJEJO010051279.1:104704-122651 GCA_020662805.1 Glaucomys volans
GGGACAGTGGAGAGGGGAGGACGTTGGCCCCTGGTGGTGGTGGCATGGGGAGAGAGGAGGACGTTGGCCCTTGGTGGTGGCATGTGGAGAGGGGAGGAACCTGTGCCCTGAGCAGACATCCTGAGATCTGCTGCAGATGGTGGGTTGGACCTTCTCACCACCCCCTTCCCTGGTCAGGTCCACCTGGGGCAGGGCTCCTGAATCGTTCTGGTGACTCCGATGCACAGGTGGGGCTGCTCTAGTCACAGCAGCGGGTGACGCTCTCACCCTCAGTCTCCTCCCCACCTGGCAGTCTCTCACTCAGTTTCTGGAAGGCCACCCCAGGCTCAGCTGGACTCCCTGTCCCACTGCCAGCCAGTGTCCTGTGTGCTGGGCAGCTGGGGCAGTTAGAGGCACGGTAGCCATGCCTCTCAGGCAGTGGGAGTTGTCTGTCCCTGTTCCCCGCGCTGGCTTCAGCCTTGTGAGCTGACACTGGCCAGCTCCAGCCGCCCACGGAGACAGGCCCACCCCGTCTCTGCCGTGGTCGCGGAGTGTCCAGGCCGGTGGGGGTCTGGCACTCCTGCGCAGGGCTCCATGTTAGTAGAAAATCATTAACTTTTTAATGCTTTATCAGCCCCATCACTTGAGGACCATAGGCCAAGGAGGCTATTAGTACATGAAAAGGCCGGAACGTTCCAGAAGAGAGGTGGAATCGCTGGACCTTGCTGTCCTCGCTCGTCAGGAGCCCTGACGTGGCTCACCTGGTAACTCGGTGCCTAGGGACTTGCAGACTTCAGGACCTCAGTCCCTCTGTGACGTCCCTGGGCCACAGACACTGAGCGCCTCCCAGCTGCCTTGGCAGGGCAGGTACCTGCAGGGGCGTGTTGGGAAGGACCCCTGCCCTGGCCTCCGGGCCTGGGACCACACCCCGCTCCCTGGGGCGGGTGGGGTTGCTGCTGCTTTTCCCTCAGGCTTCGGGATTCTGGTGTGTGCGTTCTGAAGAGCCCTGGTCTCACCTGTGGAGAAGCCCGGGACCCACGTTTGGCCTTGGCAGGCTTGGAGACCAGGGCTTCTCCCTCTGCTGTGTGGTCTGGGGCTGGCGGGCACCCAGCCGTGCTGCAGGACCGGGCAGCAGGCCTCTTCCTGACCAGGGGCTGGAGTCAGGGGCGCTGGAGGTGGCTGGCTCTGGAGTGGGAGGTGGGCTCCCGGCCCCCAGACGTGGACCTTCCATTCTGCGGCTCAGCAGTGCACGCAGCATGGACGTGGTCTGCCAGACTGTCACCCACGTGGACGGGCCAGTTCCCCAGAGGAAAGTCAGTGAGATGGCGGGTTTCGGCTCTGCAGCACACAAGCCCGGTGATTATCTTCCAGAGAGCCAGGCCAGCCTCCCACAGTCTCGTGTGGCGTGGTGCTGGGGGTTTCGTAGTCACTCGAGAAGCCAATTTTCCAACAAATTGCAGACTCTGTTCTCTGGATTGGAGGGGGAGCTGAACAGCCTCCATAGCCAACCGGCCCCTGGAGCCGCTCCTCTCCTGCAGCAGGGGAGCCTCTGCATGGGCTGCGAGGCCTCTGCCTCCAGCTCCACGTGGACGCCCCTCCTGCGTCCAGCTTGTCTCTGCTGCCGCCGGACGGCTGAAGGAGCACAGTGGCCACGCTGGGTCTGCCCCTCCAGCCCCGCCATGGGCTCCTCGGGCACCGGCAACACCCTTCAGACGCAGGTCCCAAGTCACAGGCAGTTCCAGCACAAGGCCCGCCCTGAGAGTCAGGTGACAAGAAATGGCGTTTGGTGGCTTAGGAAGAAGAATCTCCACATGGTGGCCCCACCGGAAGCCTGTTGGTCCCATGGTTCAGTTGGTGCCCCAGGGCCCCAGGTTAGGGGGGCGGTGTGCCTTCATACTGATGAGGAAACAGGTGGACTCTTGGGTCTGGGGTCCAGCTCATGACACCGCTGCACTTCCCCCTTGCCACCCCCTAAAAGGCTTAAGAAAGCTGGGCAGTGGGCATGGGAGGGGATCTGTCCAGTGCCCCCTGCCGTCCGGAGGATGCAGGACCTGAACCTTGCAGGCACCTGGGACCCCAGAGGTCTCAAGCCTGCCCCTCCCCAGGAACACAAGGACGGGGCCCACGGAGACACCCAGAAGGACCCAGGGGATGTCTCTGGCCCTGGCTGCAGGACCTGGGCTGGACCCCGTGTGCCTGAGGGCAGACGCGGGAGCATTAGCCTGTCCTCCCTGCCCAAGCCCAGGGCGGCCAGCTGCCTGAGCTGAGCTGGTGATGCAGGAGCGAGGCCGCCGGCCCGGATATGCAGGGCAGAGGGAGGCTCGGGCCTCCTGCCGCAGCTCCCGGGGCTGTGCTGTCCTGCGTGTAGTCCCGAGGGCCGAGGAGGGCAGGTGGGACGGGGCCGTGAGGCGTCCAGCAGCTGCCGGCCAGGCACGGAAGACCCAGGTTCCCGGGGTGTGGCGAGACCCTGATGGGATCCAGGGCTGGCTGGGTGGTGGCGCCTCCCTGTGCCCCTGGGGCTGCAGGCCTGCCCTCTCGCCCGCAGCCTGAAGCTCCATGAGGAGGTGTCTCCTCCAGACTTCCATTACCCAGTGCTCCTGGCTCTCAGGTCCAGTCAGGGCTCTGCGGCCAGAGGCGGCAGGCGGGGTCCCGGGCAGAGTGCCCCCGGCACACCCGACTGCAGATGGCCCTTCTCCGGCCTTGCTTTGTCTTGTGGCCACATGGTCCAGGGCCTCGTGGGGCCGGGGGCACGCTAAGAGATGGCCAGGCCAGCGAGGGCCTGCGTGTCTGGGCCCCCCAGCTCCCCTCGTCCCAGTGGAAGGGGGAACCATAGGGTTCTGTGAAAGATCAGGCCCCCACCCAGCCCTCCTCACACACCAGGGAGCCCCAGGACCGAGGGGGCCACACAGTGGCCAGCCAGCCTCCAGCAGCAGCTGACCTGAGACAGGGACGCACCTAGGCCATGCCTCCACTGACCCCACGCAGGGGCTCTGAGGTCCCTGTTCACAGGGATATACGGGATATACAGAGCAACTAAAAGATTATCCCATGGCCAAGAGCCGCCTCAGAGAGCAGAAGCCGGCTGCTGAGGGCCTCTCCCCACCTTCCTTCTGGCAACTGAATGACGGTTCCCGGACTTGGCTCTGGGCCCTGCCAGCTCCTTGCCTGGCCCTGATGCGGCTCCTTCTCCTTGGAGGCCGACAGTGTCACCTGTTCTCCAGGGCCACTGGGGCCTGCGGCTCCTTCTTCCCCAGCCCACCACATGTGGGTTCCCTGGAGGTGCCTAGGCCACTCTTCCCTCAGCAGCAGGGACAGGGGGTGCTTTTCTGAAGGTCCACGTTTAAATTGTTCCTCTACATGCTGTCAAAAGTCCTCCTTTCCCTTGGGTGCTTGGTCTCGGCTGTCCCTGGGCCTTCAGCCCACCCTTCTTCCCTGGGAAACAGCTGGCGCTGATGGCCCTGGCCTTCTCTGGAGGACTGCGTGCCTCTGCCTCTCGGTCCCAGGCCCACCACACCCTCCCCTCAGGGCGGTCCTTCCTCCTCCTCGTTCCCCGTGAGGTCTGCATCTTTCCTTGGCCCTGGAAATTCACGGACGCTGGGCTGTGTGTCCTGCTGCCTCCCTCCCGTCCCTGTCTGCCACCTGCACTGGGATTTCCAGCTTGAAGGTCTCGGATGTGATCTAACTGAGGGAGCCAGGTGCTGTGGCGCACACCTGTGATCCCAGGGCCTTGGGAGGCGGATGCAGGGGTGGTGAGTTCAAAGCCAGCCTCAGCAGCTCAGTGAGGCCTTGGGCAACTCAGTGCGGCCGGGAGTGCGGCCCAATGGTAAGTGCCCCTGGGTTCAATCTCGTACAATAATAACAATAATAATTGTTATTTATTTTATTTTATCTTCTTCCACTTAGTGTATGTTTTACTCAGCTTTTTTGCTGCTAAAAGGACCCAACAAGACTAAAGGACCCAATAAGAACAACCTTAGAGGAGGAAGAGTTTATCTGGGGGGCTCGTGGTTTCAGAGGTCTCAGTCCATAGACAGCAGGCTCCGTTCCTTGGGGCTCAAGGTGAGGCTGAGCATCGTGGTGGAGAGTGTGGTGGAGGGAAGCCGCTCACATGGTGATCAGGAAGCAGAGACTCCACGGGCCAGGTACACACCCCAGAGCCGCTGCCCACGCCCCCTCTCCAGCCACGCCCCACCTGCCTCCAGTTCCTGCTAGTTAATCCCCCTGGGGCTCACACTGCCTGGTTAGGCTCTCCTGACCTGGCACTTCTCCAGTGACCCTTCCTGCACCGTCTCAGGTGAGCTTTGGGGACACCTCGCATCCACACCATAGCAGTGTGCCGTTTAGTTCTTGCATTTCCAGAGATTGTAAGTAAGTGTTTCTCTGCACCCCATCAGCAGTGTCCCGGGAACTCCGCAGCAGCTTGGTGCACCGGAGAGTCCTCCCTCCCTCCCTCCTGTGGCCGTCACCTGCGACTGGAGGTGTCGAGGGCCCTGAGAGCCCAGCTGTGTGCGGCGAGTTCACGGCGTTCAGAGGGCTCTGGTGTGACCTCGGTGCGCACAGGAGCTGCTCATGGTTCCTGCTATTTGTTCTCGAGTTTCGCTCCCATTGATGTTGGCTCAAGGCCTCCCCCTTCTTTTTGAGGGGTGCTGAGTTTGCCAGCCTTCCTCTCAAAGTCTCCCTGACTTGAACTGAGTGGCTATCAGGCCGTGGCCGCCAACTCGATGTCGCTGCAGGGAACTGGGCATGGTGGTGTGATGTGACCACACCCTGGAAAGGCTTCCTTGGGGCCAACGTGGTCACCAGCACTGACCTGCAGGGCCCAGAGGCCCCCACTGAACTGACCCCGGTCCCATGCCCCTCGCAGCCTCTGTAGGAAATAACCAGAGCCCCAGGACAGTGGCCAGGCATACTGCGGAGGAGGCAGGACGTGCCCCACCCTGCACACCGCCACCCTCACAGGGAGGACCCTGCAGCCCAAGCTGGGTGTGGGTCAGGCTGCTGGGACAGTGGCCGGGGCCTGGCAGAGAGGGGATGGCGATGGTGTGTGGGAGCAGCTGCGGGCAGAGCCCGAGGGCCCAGGAGGAGGACGGTGCAGGACTGTGGAGGTGTGGAGTCCTGCGCGAGCTGACCACCAGGCGGGGCAGGGCAGGTGGCATCAGAAGGCACAGCTGCTTGGTGCTCCTGCTCAGGCTGGATCCTGGGTGCCACACACAGTGCGGGGCTGGGCATGGCCAGGTGGGCACCAAGGAGGAGGAGCCCAGACCCGCCAGGAGTGCAGAGTGGTGAGGGGGCAGGGCCGGGTCCCAGGAGGAGCAGGAGCGCTCTGTGGGGTCCCTCCCTGGTGTCCAGGCAGCCCGCTGGTGGCTGGGTGTGTGGGAGGAAGTGGTTGGACCAGAGGCCCAGGAGCACTGGACGGCCAGCGTGTGGGAGGGGGATTCAGAGGCTGGGGGCAGGGATGGTGTGGGGGGAGGGGGGGAGCTGGAGGGGGAGAGGTCAGGAACTGAGCAGCAGCAGGGGTCCCTGTGGGGTGTGTTCCCAGGGCCAGGTGGGAGGAAGAGTCGGGGGGAGCAGGCCAGGCCCGGGTCTGCAGGAGGTCGGCCATGAGCAGCACAGGGAGCAGGCACGGCCTGGGAGGGGCTGGGGGCTGCCCTGGTGTGGCTCTCGTCCCCACATGGCCTGGGCTCCCTCACCAGCCCGTCCATGTGGAGGCAGCCAGGCCACTGGCATCTGCGGCTGGGAGGTGACGTCACCTCCTCCAGTGGGCGCTTTGCTTGGGGTGGAAGGTGCTAAAGGCCATCCATTCTGATGTCAGGTCGATAGCGCCCCAACCGCGACCCGCCTCCCATTGATCGTCTGAAACGATCTTTACAAGTTGTCATGCTGCCTTGCATTCCAGCTCAGAGGCCAAGAGGGCCTAGCGAAGTCTGTGAAGGACAGGGCACTGGGTGTCACTCATGGCTGGAAGAGTGGAATGGCGTGGACTCTGAGCACAGGCCCTGAGCTGAGCTGCCAGCCAGGGGCCGAGGGAAGCTCTGGGTTTGCACTCCAAGCCTCACTGGAAACCAGAGAAGAAGTGCAGGGAGGAGCCGGGGACCCAAGCCCAGGGGAAGAGACCCTGGCCTCCCGTCCACGCAGCGGGTTAGTCCTCTTCCCCAGCATCAAGGGGGGACGTAAACCTTTGGTGGAACCCGAACTTCAGTCAGAGTGAACTAGACCCTGTGTTGGGGTCAGTGGTCCTTCTGAGGAGGCAGGCCTTGGCCCTGGTGACACTGGTCATGACAGATCTGAGATAATGACTTCGAGGAGAAGCTGGCCTGGGGCATCAGCCTGGAGGGTAGATGCTCCGTGGATTCCATGAGAGACTCGGCCCTCGGGCTGGGAGGCCTGGGCCTCCGCCCTGTGAGCTGTCCCTCAGCTGTGGATACCCGCGCCTGGAGCTCCTGGCTCCTTCTCCTTCAGCAGAGAAGGACACGCCGCAGCCCACACCTGGCCCTGGGCCCGAGGAAAAGCACAGCGCCAGGAGAGGCTGAGGCCCCTTCGAGGAGGCCTGAGAGAACCCTTGTCAGTATGGAGATTCGCATTCCATGCCGCGGGTCTGGTGAGCAGTGGAAGAGAACAGGAAGTCCAGAGGAGCAGTCCTTGTGCGGGAGGTTCCACCACACGGAGGGGGACGAGACGACGATCTTCCCGGGACAATCAGGTGGTCCTTCGAGAAGGTGCAGTTCCCCCATCCGCTCCTGCTCAACTTCAGGATTACCCGAGGACCCATGTGAAGTGGGGGGCAGCACCCACCCGCCAGGCCAGCTCAGCGGCGATGGGGCAGCTGGCAGGGACAGGCGCACAAGCCCACAGAGCAGGTGGGATGCCCGGATGAGCCGCAGGAATGGAACCTCCATCCTGACCGCTGAGCGAAGGTTCACGGGGTCTGGACAACTGGACATCCACCTGCAGACACAAAGCAGACGCAGACCTCGCACCCAGCACGGGAACAAATGCAGCACAGGCCAGAGTGCTGACCACGAGTGCAACCCCAGCACTGGGAGAGGACACCAAGGGACCTGGACGCCTGGGTCTGCGGGGGCCCGTCGGGCACACGTCCGAGGCACCGTGGAAATGTGTGTAGCCGGCTGTTTCTGACCCCCAGGACTTTGTCAAGAGCACTAGAGGAGGAGCCGGCCGCCAAGGCACGTCTGGTAAAGGACACACCTTTCTCCTTCCGAGGCGAGTCTAAGTCGCCCAGGCCGTCCTTGAGCACATGATCCTCCGCCCCAACCACCCCAGTGGCCAGGAGTACCAAGTTGCATCAAAGGCTCCTACAAACACTGTCAGAACTCAGCATGGGAAAGCAAGTACCCTGATCAGACGTGGGCCGGAGACCTAGCACACACCTGCAAAGGACATGGGGCAGAGAGCAGGCCAGAGGTCTGCCATCATGTGTGGTCAGAGCTCGGTGGAGCAGCCAGAGCCACCACACCCTGTTGGGTGGCAGGACCCAGAGCCCGGCGAGGAGTCTGCTCACTGCTGCTGGTAAGGTGCTCAGCCGCCTCCAACGGGGGAGGCTCCTCACCAAACCAGGCGACTCTCCCCACGGCTGGGCCCTCGAAAGAGCAGCTGAGAACTCCGTCCACACAAGACCTGCGCACGTTGTAGCTGTGTTCACGACTGCCCAAACAAGAGGGTCGGTGGAGAAGGACAAGTTCTCCTTCCAGACAGCCAGGTACTGATGACCGCAGGAAGCCACCCGAAGGCCTGACCCTCGCGGGGTCGCTGAGTGCACGCTGCTCCCACGATTAGGAATGCTCAAGGTCCTGGCCGAAGGCCGAGGGCCCGGCCTGGTGTCAGCCTTCTTGCTGGTGAGCCCCAGGCAGCTCAGGGTGTCACACAGTGAAACCCGGAGCACGATTGTGTCCTCTGTCCTCCTCCGTCTCTATGGTGCTGGGGACAGAACCCAGCGCCCGTGCACGCTGGGCGAAGGCTCCGCCGTGGAGCTCCATCGGCCCTCTCTGCCTTCTGAGACCCACCGCACGGTGCCTGGGACCCAGCTCAGCACAGCCTCCGAACCCGTCGGACATGCAGTACAGAGGGGACCCTGACGGACACGGTCTCTTCGGGGGATTATGCTGTGTGTCACTAGCTGGACGCTGGGGCCAGGCCTGTGGGGGACAGGGAGCACCTGGGTAACCTCTGTACTTTCTGCTCAATTTCGCTGTGAATATAAAACTGTCCTAAAAGGTAAGATCCATTTTTTTGTTAAGTGAATGTTTGCATGGATGAATTCGCAAGGATCAAATCAAAGGCCGACAGACACGGGGCTGGCAGGGAGATGAGAAGGTTCAAGTTCCCCACCCGACCCAGCTCGGGAAGGAAGGGAGGTGGGCCGCAGGAAAGGACAGGGAGGCCTCAGGAAATGGCCCTTGCCTGGTGGGGGGCGGGACCAGCCGCAGCCAGGCCTCGCTGAGGGACCCGCACTGTGGTTTTCCTGTGGAGTGTGCGGGTCTCCCTCAGGAGGGGGCCCACCACCTCAGGAGGGGGAGGAAAGGCAGACCTGGCTGGAGGTGAGCGTGGGGCGTGCACGGCACGCTGGCCCGGGGCTGTGTGACAGCGGACCTCGCGCTCCTGGCTGGAGATGGCAGCAGGCCCTCTCAGGCTGGGGCCTGAGTCTGAGATCCAGGGTGGCAGGCTGGCTCCTTTGGAGGCTGGGTGTCCATTCCGGGCCTCTCTGCTGCTTTGGGTTGTGGGGCGGAGAGCCCTGCTGCTCCTGGGCCCAGAGCCTCTTCCCACCCCTGCCCACGCGTGGCCTCCCCTCCCCCAGGGCTGCTTCACTTCCATGAGGACATCGGTCTCTGGATTTGGGGCCCACCATGGTCCAGCATGACCTCACCCTAACTAGCGGGTCTGCAAAGACCTCGTTTCCAAACAAGGTGACTTGGAGTTTCCTCCACACTGTGGGAAGCAGCCAGGACGTGACCACACTGAGGTCAGGTGACACTGATTCCCTGGCCAGATCTACTCCAGGGACAAAAGGGAATCTCCTGTGTAAGCTCTCTGACTCTCCAAACGTGCACTTTAAGTGACCTCAGGGCCGTGGACACACGGCCATCTCGCACAGGGAATCCCTACAGGTCCCGCGGTCCCGCAGTGTCCTGAGGAGTCAGCGCCTTCCATGGCAAGACCAGGGCCAGCAAGGAGGGCGTGGGTGCCGGCGAGGGCACCAGTGCTCTGCAGGCCTGTCCAAGTGTCTTCCAGTCCCTCCTCCAATCCAGGACCCCAGGGTGCGTCCCCACATCCCTTCTCCCTGGTGGCCCTACAGGCACAGAACTGGCTCCTGAGGCAGGGGACAGGGCATTCTGCTGCTTCCTTGTGGCCAGAACGGGACCTGCCTTGGCGTGGGACCCTCAGAATCGATGCTGGGCCCTCCTCAGGGTGTCCGCCGGGCGGCTGGCCTAGGGTGCAGGCCTGGTGAGGGGCGTCTACAGCCCTCTCGGCTGCAGCTGCCACCGTCCCCTCCATTCTCTGGGGAGGGACTGTGAGACCAAGCGATGTCCACTTCCGCTCAGCTTTGCCTGCTCACTTCATGGGCCCTTGATGATTCTGGTCATGCTGCTGTTCCCGTGCTGTGTGCCAAGGACTGTCCCTATCCCCGCCCCTCCCTGGAATTGGGAGAACAGCTCTCCCTTCCTCCGTTTACTTACCTAATGGTCTGTGGGCATCAGCGTAGTGGGGGGGGGGGTCATAAGCCATTGCTGTTGATATTTGCTCTTTGCCCCCAGGGTCTTGGGTTGGCTCCCGAGCCTTCGGGCTGGCTCTGTGCCCTTCCTCACACCGGGAGCCTGCCTTGCTCATGGGTGCAGGGTCTCCAGGCCCTGGCCCCCTCTCTGGCTCTGCAGAAGTCCCGAGGCCCCTGGTGTTAGAACACACACCCCAGGCGTGCTCAGGCTGCGAGCCCAGCGCCAGCCCCCAGGGGTGGCGAGCTCTGCTTGGTGGCCCCTCCCCACCCAGCAACCACCCAGGGCCTGCGCTGCCTCCTGCCCCCCTGCTGCTCTCCGGGGCCCCCCACACCCAGAGGGCGTGTTTAGAGCTGCGTTCTGGTCCTCACGCTCTGATGAGTTCTGAGCTGGCCCTGCGTCCTTGGGGCTCTGCGTTCTCATTTTGCGCTGGGCCTTGCAGATCGCGCAGCGGTTCTGATGACCCAGATCTGCTCGCTCGCCTGCTCGGCTGTGGAAGAGGCGCAGAGGGATCTGCATTCGCTAACTCAGGTCTCCTGCAAAACTGACGGCCAGCGAGGCAGCGTCTGCGCAGCCCTCTCTCCTGACCCTCTGCGGCTGGGCGCCATCTCCCTCGTGGGCTGGGGTCCTTCTTCCCCACCCCACAACCCAGCTCACTTATTGCTGCTCGTATTCCATCTTGGGGCTCCTTCCAACCTGGTTGATTTTAGCCATTTTCTGACTTGGGGGAGTGTGATACATTCACCAAGGCCCCAAACCAGGCCCGCTAGCACCTGCTCCCCAGGCCCAGGCAAGGACCCACTGCCCTATCCCCCGACTGGCCCCCTCGCCATCCCTCTCTGTGTCGGGGACACTCACTGGGGAGGAGGAGGAGGGCAGTCCTGGCTTGGTTGGCACACTCTCTAAGACTGGTGGACCCATCTCACACCAGCCAGCCCAGCAAGGGGCATCCAGTTGAGGCAGGGGGTGCGGGTGGGTGGGAGCCCGGGCCGGGGAGGTGGGAGAGTGGCCCGTGCGGGTGTGACTGGCTGGGAACAGCTGGGTGGTGGTTGGGCTGGTGGGCACTTGGTGGTGCAGCATCACAAGCTGGGTTGTCTAGCGCCCAGCGCTCACAGGGGCAGGGCCTGGCCTCGTCCCTGGGAAGACCAGGTGGAAGAGAACGGGTGTGTGGCGGCAGGGCGCCCTGCCTCACTGGGACAAGGCCCCACAGCCCCGGAGCGGTGGGCTGAGGCCAAGGAAGAGACGCCCACTCTCAGGGCAGCTTGGGTAGAGAGGCCCTTCCTGCTGGGCCCAGCTCACCAGCCCCGTTGCCGGGGACCTGTCCTCGGCAACACCCAGCCTTGCCCGTCCTGCTGCGCCCTGGGCTCAGCCCTCCAGGCTGGGCTGGTGGATGCCTGGCGCGGGTCGGTCCTGCAGGGTGGCTCTGTGGGTGAGTGCGGCTGTGCGGTGCGTGCCGGGCCCAGCCCGTGGGGTGGTGTGCAAGGTGGGGTCGGGAGGTCACGAGGGGCCGTGGACGGGATCAGTGCCCTCTCCGCAGGGCGAGGTGCATTGCCCTGGAGAGCAGGTGGGCAGCACCAAGCCCGAGTGCTCTGAGCTCACTGTGGAGCAGGAGCCATTGACCCTGTTGTTCAGGACCCGGGCAGAGCGCAGGCCCACGCTGGACCGCGGGTCACGTGACCCAGGACGCCGCAGCACCAGGCTGTGCCTGCACACCGGTCGGTCCTGCCACCTGTCTGAGGGACAGGAGGGCACACCGAGGCACGGCAGCTGGGAGCCCTGCCCGGGAGGGGGCAGAGCAGGGTTCTTCCGTGCGTGTGCGTATCGGGGGCTTGACCCCTAAGCCCCCTCCCAGCCGTATTTTATATTTTATTTAGAGACAGAGTCTCACTGAGTCGCTTAGCACTTCACTAAATTGCTGAGGCTGGCTTTGAAGTTGAGATCCTCCTGCCTCAGCCTCCCGAGTCACTGGGATTACGGGTGGGCACCAGGCCCAGAGCAGGGTTCTCACCCAGCCACCTGGCCCGAGGCCTGTCCTTACCCCTTCTGCCTGCGTCCTCCCTGGACCCCAAGCGTGGTGGAGAAAGCCAGGGAGAACAAACAGGAGAGGAGCTGAGCGTTTGAAGGTCGGGTGTCACCTGGAGCACGCACCGTGCTTCCCTTCCTCCCAAGCCTTTGCCATCGGCTCTTAGGGCTCAACAGGGACATTTGGAGAGTCGTTCCCTGGAAAGGCACACAGGGTATCGCGTGGAAAGGCACACAGGGTACTGCGATCTCAACACAAGCCCCCACGCCAGCTCGCCCTGGGCTCCAGGCATGTCTTCAGCTTCACCTGGACCTGCAGCGTGGCCCACAGTCCCCAGAGGCAGGGACACAGATTAAAAGGGCAATCTGCCTTCCATTGCTGCGTACGCACACACCGTCCAAGGGCAATCAGACGAGGTGACCAGGTGGATGGGCCCCGCCTGCTGGCAGACAGCTCCAGGGAAAGAGGAGCTCAGCTCCAGGGACAGGACAGCTTCTAGGTTCCTGGGGAACACGCTCAGCCTGCATGCTCAGCCATGCACGCTCAGCCCCAGGAGCTCAGCCAGGCTCGCCCCGCGAAGTCCAGTGTGTAAGTGGCGCCCTTTGTACACACTCAGGAGAGCAAAGCCTCTGAGAAAACAGGGTGGTGGGTTTCCTTGCACCCTTCTTGCACAGGCCTTTGACCCTCTGAGGCTGCTGTCCCCGAGGGCGACCTTTCCCCTCCAGCTTGAGGGGTCTTCTTGATTGATTGAACCCTTGGGACAGGGGCGGGAGCAGAATGGACACACGTGGCCTGGCTGAGGACTGGAGAGCCACCTGCCTGAGCCCAGATCTCAAAGGCGATCCCGAATGGACCTCTGCTTCCTGGGGGCCTCTGCCAAGGGAGGGCACAAGCAGGTGATGCTGGCCAGCAGGTCCTCAGGCTGCCTCCTGCCTAGCTGCCTGCGGCTGCTCCCTGGAAGGTGCCTGACCCTCCCAGTGGTGGGGGCAGACCCCTGGGGCCATGCTGTGCAGGCTCACTCTGCCGAGCTGGGCCTGCTTCCTGGGGGGGCCCTTGTGGGACAGGTTGCAGTGGTGACATTTGCTCTCCTGTGGAGGCTGGCTGGACACAGCCCCACTGCCCCCTGCAGGGGGTAGTGTGGACCAACCTGCAGCGGGGCTTCCCGGCTCCTGGGCTGGGGTCCCTGTGGGGCAGCCAGGATGCAGAGCTATGTCTGGGTGTCCCACCAGGTCACCCCACACACTTTGCTCTTGAGTGGACACATGACCCTGGCCTTCCGCAGCTGGTGGAGCAGCCTGGGCGCCACCTCCCCGCCTGAGTTCCCTGGCCTGTGGTGAAGGCCTGGGCTCCAGGAGCGCAGGGGAGGCAAGGCAGGGAATGGGCCTCGGCCTCGATTCTGCCTTTCCCTGGCTCTCCGAGTCAGGCTCCCTGGCCCTGGAAGGCATGGGTGTGGGATGTGGGCTCCCGGGAGGGCGGGAGCTTCCCTCGCCTCCACTGGGGCTGCTGGTGGCAGTGGCAGTGCCAGGAGAGCTGTGCTGGGGCGCAGCTCATCCCGGGAGGGGCAGGGAGCAGCGCCTTCCACGCCCTCCACGGGCGCCAGGAATGCAGGCCTGGCTGAGTGGCCGGGCTCAGACAAGGGGAACTTCCTCCGCTCCTGTCGTTGGCAATCAGGAGGCAGGTCACTGCGGTGCCCTGTGGTCGGCTCTGATGAATCCAGAGAGATCGGAGGAGGATCGTGGAGCAGAAACCCTAAAGCCAAACACAGGAGTCCGTTTACCCTTTAATCCACGCTTCTCGCTGTTGCCGAGCCTTTATTAAAACGCTTCTCTCAAAGGAACTGCCGGCTTTTCTGGGCTTTACCGCCCAGACTTTGCATCTAAAGGTCACTCAGTGGAGAGCACAAATCCAATGGTAAAGAGCAGAGTGGGCACTAGGGCCGGAACCCTGCCCGGCAGAAGAGAGGGCCCGGCGGCCGGCCCAGGAGCATGGGGTCTGCACTCTGCAGGGAGCCCCCCGGAGTTCCGCCCAGCTCGTCCCACTCATGCTGAAGACCCAGATGCAGCTCCCACACCAGTGCTGCCCGGGCACCGGGTTTGGGCCAGGGGGCAGACTTGGGGGGCCCTTTGTCCATCCAGTTGCCCACCCATCCACCTGTCTGAAAATGCTGCACAGCCCACGGGGACCAGGTGGCTCCCAGACACCCTGAGAAGCAAGTGAGGTCCCCCTGGAGCAGGGATGAGCAGACTTCTGTGTGACACCTGCTGGGATCAGAGCAGACGTCCCGAGGGGATGGCCAGTGGGGGCTGAGCCCGGCGTGGAGTTTGGGAAGAAGTTGTCCCAGGTGGAGGGAATGAGAGGGCAGCATGGACAGGAAGGGGCCCCTGGGGCTGGAGTGTGGCCCAGGGCCAGCGTCCCACTCCAGGTGACATGATTTCTGACACCTGGAGAGCCCGCCACTTGTGGCTCTGGTGGCCAGGGGACGGAGCACAGGTGACCCTCACATGCAGGGCTTGCGGCTGCAGCTGCACTGAACATGGGGTGTCTGAGGTCTGACCCTCCAAAAAGCTCCAGGAAGACCCGCGGAGCCCTGCAGTGGGAGAAGACAGAGGAGAGGCCCATGGGCCTGGGAGACGCAGCTGGACGCAGGCCACAGCTCGTGGGCAGGCTCGGGAGCCCTGCTCTGGGAGGTGAAAGGCCGTGAAGGGGGCGGTGACCACGGCCTGGCAGCGTGGGCCCAGCAGGGCATGCGGGCAGCCCAGCCGCCTCCTGCGGTGTGTGAACCTGCGTCTGCCTGTGCCTCGCAGGGCTGGGGGGCACCCACCTGAGCCCACTGGCCAACTCTCCTCATCACTGTCAAGGCTTCTGGTCAACAGCAGGCGGCTGGTGGTCACGGGAGTTCCATCAGAGGTGGGAGAGGAGAGCGGGCCCGGAGCCCTGAGCAGCCCCCAGCCGCGGGCCTCATCAGTCTCCCCCAGCTGAGAGGGGACTGAGAGGACGAGGAGACCTGAGGTCAGCACCCCTGAAGGTTGGTCCTGCGCAACCCGCTGCCCTGCAGACCCTACTCCGAGATGGCAGAGGCCAGAGCTGAGCTTCCTCTGTGCCTGTGCCTCCGCCGGGTCGCCCACCACCACGGGAGAGGCAGAGGCTCAGCAGCGAGAGTTGGCCGGGAGAGGCCCGAGAGGCCCAGCAGGACAGTCGGCACGTCCAGGCAGCTCTGGGCTTAGGGTGGTGTTACTTTCACCTCAGCCGCCTCTTTGGGTAGCGACAAATGTGTGTTTTTAAAAGCCGGGTTCTTGTCTATACACCTCTGCTTTTAAACCGGTTCTCTCTGGTCAAGGTGAGGTTTAAGGACTTCATCCTAAATTCGTACTGAATGTTTTTGGCTTCGATTTTCCAAAAACTGCCATCAAGCTCCGAGCACCTCTTAATAACAACACTGAATAACTTTTTAAAGTTTTTATGCAGGTTTTTGGATCTGCGCTGCCTGACCCTGCTGCTCAGGGCCGACAGGCCTACTGACCGACGGCTTCAAGAACAGCGGAGGCTTGGTCTTGCAGGTTGGAGGCTGAGGCCTGAGCCAGGGCGTCGTGGGGTTGGCTCCTGCGGAGGTCCTGGGAGCCCATCTCCACCCTGTGGCCACTGCTGCCCCCGCGTGCCCAGGCCCATAGGTACGCCCCTGGCCTCACCTCCGCCTCCCCCGCCCCCGCTGCACCTCAAGGCCTCTCCTGTCCTGTGAGAGCAGGAGGCCCAGAGCAGTCAGGCCACCTCCAACCACGTCTGCAGCAGCCCCATCTCCAGACACGATGGCTTCGCAGGTGCTGTGGGCGTCGGGGACACACGTCATCTCAACACCCTCCCAGAGGCCAGGGCCTCCAGCCGAGGGCTCTTCCCGATGCTGAACTGTGCTGTGGGCTGGCATCCCTGCCATGCCCAGCACGGGCATCTCCTCTGGGGGTTGAACCCGGGGTGCTAAACGGCGAGCCACACCCCAGCACTTTTACTTTTTATTTAGAGGCAGGGTCTTGCTAAGTCGCTTTGGGCCTTGCTGAGTTGCTGACTGGCTTTGAACTAGCAATCCTCCTGCCTCAGCCTCCCGATGTGTTGGGATTACAGGTGTGCACCACCACACCTAGCCCAGGTGGGCTTTGTGACACTCTTGCACACGTGCCTTGAGGAACACATTGCACACGTCTGCGGGGCAAGCAGAGACAGAATTGTGGGGTTCTGTGTGGATGTTTACCTGAGGTGCATGGGGCACATGAGTGTTTCTGAGTGGCATTCGTGCGCACTTACTTCCTGGTGGAGCCCTTAGCAGAAAACTAGGTGGCAGTGAGGCAGCCAGGACGGGGGAGGCTGTCCCTGTGGAGCCCTGCTCCTCCTGGGCCCACAGCCACCTCAGCCGAGAGGCGCTGGGACAGGTGAGGCGTAGGCTGGGCCTCAGCGGGCAGATGAGGAGTCCCTCGTGGGGTGGGCTCCAGCAGCACCCTGCGGGCAGCTCCTCGTCTGATACTCCACAGAGGCCATGCCTGTCCCTCTCCCCCGAGGTCAGTGCTCCTGCCGGTATCCACAGCCACATGGTGCAGTGCTGTGACATCTGAGCTACGCTGGATGTGAGGGCTGTGCCCCCTTCCCTCTGTGACTCCTGAGCTGCCATTGTTCTGGGTCTGCTGGCCACGTGGACACCTGCTGGTCACACACCCGCTACAGTCTGGATCTGGAACGGCCACCAGGGCCCACGTGCTGAAGGCTGGGTCCCACCTTGGAACCATTGGGAGTGTTGGAAACTTAAGAGGTGGAGTCCTGGGGGCCTTGGGTCACTGGGGCCCTGTCCTTGGGGGACCCTGGGCCCAGCCCTTCCTCTTCCTCCCTTGGGTGTCCTGGCCGTGGGGTGAGTGGCTTTGCCATGTATTGTCATGACGTCCGCCTTTCTGTCGGCCCCCAAGCACCAGGGCCACCTAGTCGTGGACCAGAACGGTGAGCAGGACAGCTCCCCTGGGGAGCTCAGCAGCTGGGCAGCAGGACAGCTCCCCTGGGGAGCTCAGCAGCTGGGCAGCGGGCTGGCAGAGCCACGGGACGTGGGGCCTGGTCATCAGGTTGTTGCCAGCTGATTTGCAGGAGCACTGTCCGAAAGCAGGCGTCACTTGGCCTTGGCACTTCCTGAAGGATGGCCTGGGTGAGCACCTGCCCGCTCCTGGGCTCCTCCCATGGAAGCCTGGCCCTGGGCACCGAAGCCGGGTGTCCCCGCGCTCTGCAAGGTGCTTGTCCACAGTCTCACTCCAGAGCGTGGGCTCTGCTCAGTCTCCTCCTCTCTGCTCTCCTTGTCAGGGGCTGGTGGACTTGAGTTTCACTGGGGCTGGGGAGGGGCCCCCGGGAGGCCTCAGCACTGTGGATGGCCATCTGTGCCACTGGCCAGACACACCCCTGAGCAAGCCCAGCTATCTGGATGGTGGCCGTGTAGCCACACTGCCTCAAAGTGTCCTGGGCTGCAGGCAGGGGAGAGCCATTTGGCCAGCCCAGCTGACCTGTCTGATTGCAGGGTCACTGCAAGGTCACCTTGAGGCAACTCTTGAGATGGCAGGCCCTGGGCCCCTGAGAGCGAGGCCCTGGCTCAACAGCCTCCACGGCAGGTCAGTGTGTGGGAGAGGCCTGGGGGAAGCAAGGCCGGCCTCCTGGATCTGGGACAAAGTCATCGTGTGGGTGGCAGCAGAGGTGTCAGCAGAGGACAGTGCCCGTGTCAACCCTGGGGACCGTGTGCCGTCATGCAGCCAGCTGCACAGGGGCCACCGTCACCTGGGCCACGGCAGGGAATCGGCGAGCGGGTGACCGCCCGGGTTACACTGAGGATGCCAGCATGCAGGCAGATGGCCAGGTGGACTGGTGTCTGTAGGTCCCTTTGGCTGCAGAGGGGACAGAGACCATGTAGGACCAGGGCCTGGAACCACTAAAAACATGGGACATGTCCCTGGAGGGGCTCACGGGCTGGGCGGTGGTCAGGCCGTGAGGACTGATCTGGTCCCACAGGGCCTGGAGGAAGGCAGGGCAGGTCCCAATGGGCCACCTGTAGGGCCCACCTGAGGGAACAGGTGTGACACCTGCACAAGACACGTGAAGCCACAGGGCAGCCGGCAAGACGCAGCCCTGGGTGGGGCTGATCACCCTGGCACACCTGTGCGGGGGCCCGTGGAGGGGATGGGGGCGCCCTGGCTCACCCGTGCGGGGG
>JAJEJO010051279.1:122661-133746 GCA_020662805.1 Glaucomys volans
GTGGGGCCCGTGGAGGGGATGGGGCGCCCTGGCACACCCGTGCGGGGGCCCGTGGAGGGGATGGGGCGCCCTGGCACACCCGTGCGGGGTCCTGTGGAGGGGATGGGGGCGCCCTGGTGCCCGCGTGGGAGCCTGTGGTGGGATGGGGGTGGTGGGCTCCCAGGGAAGGTCTCCCTGTGTGGTGGCTCCCCTGCCCCCCAGAGTTGGGCAGTGAGCTGGGCAGACACGGGGCACAGGCTGGGCAGACATGGGGCGCAGGCTGGGCAGACACGGGGCGCAGCCGCGGCCTTGTTCTAGCACAGGTTCTTTATTGTGCGCGAGGACCACATGAGACACGGACACAGAGACACTGGCATGCAACGACACCTGCTCCACACGACCCTCGCCTCAGAAAGCGGTGGCACGGGTTCCTCAGCGCTGACCGTGGACAGGCTCAGGGCCACCAGCTCGAGCTCCCAGTGTCGGGCTCCAGTCCCAGGGGCTCACGTCCACTGGTGGGAAGCCCAGACAGGCTCTGCCCGCGGCCTGCGCCTGCTGGACAGCACAGGGTGTGGTCCCTCTGCCAGCACGTCCAGCAGCTCCGGGTGACCTCATGACGTGTGCCCGTCCCTCCAGGGGCAGCAGGCAGCGTGCCGCAGGAGGTGGCTCCCGGCCAGTGTCCTTCACTTGGTATTGCTCATGGCTTTTGCCACCAAACCAGAACACCAGCCCACGACTTGCAGAGACTGACCTGAAGCTATGAGAACAGTCTCGACTCACAGGTAAATGTGATTTTAAAAAGCCACTCCCTAAGAGGAACGGTGTCCTTAGATGTGACAGGTGCCTGAGAGAAATAAAAACCTGCTGGTTCTTCCCCAGAAGGCCAGCTCCAGGACATGCAGGTGTGTCCCCAGGTGCCTGGGGGGCTCCCACCTGCTGGAGGCCATTGATCTGGGACACATGGCTATGAGGAGCAGGCTTTCTCCCACGGCCTGGGAGTCCCCAGGGAGGTGACCACGAGCTGACACACGAAGAGAACTGCAAGTCCCACGCACCAGGCCCTGGTCCTCCACTCGAGGGCCACGTGCAGGCAGGATGCTCACGTCCCCACACCAGTCAGGCCGAGCACGGGAGAGGACTGCTGGGCACGGTCTCTCCTTCTCACACTTAGAGAAAACAGGACACTTGGCTTTTAAAATCTGAGCAAAACAAATGACCCAGGCAGCTATGGCGGGCACAGGGGTCCTCACACAGTCTATGTACAGTCACCCAGGTCCCTCTCCCCAGAGCAAGGGGACAGCAGGGTGGCTGCAGGGGCGGAGCCGGCCGCAGGGACAGGCTGGAACCTCAGCCAGTGTCTCCGCTGTCCTCACAGCGACCCAACTCGGCGAGCCCTCTGAGCGTGGGTGGTGAGGTCAGAGGTGCAGCCTCACGCTCCGCTGCTCTCCGTGGAGTCGAGGGTGAGTGGCGTCTTTCTCTGGAAATGTACGTCTCCCCCTCTGTCCTGCTCCCTGTGGCGAGAGGACTGCCCTGGTCATCCGTGGGCTCGACCTACACCACGAGCCAGTGGCGGAGCTGCAGGGAGGACATCTGGTCAGAAGTAGGTGGGGCCCTCGGCGCAGGCAGCTCCTGGCCCAACCCTATTGGTTCAGGGCTGCCCCTGCCAGCAGCCCCCTGCCCACAGGGAGCACGGGATGCAGGATGGACACCGCCCCGGGGGGCCTGGTCTAAAGCTGCGACTCAGCTGCAGAGCAAGGCCGGTGCGTGGCCGGCGGAGGCCAGGGCAGACTCCGGCTTGTTGGAGACAGCAGCTGGGCCGGGGAGATGTGGCCCTGGAAATCTGACCTGCAACCCGTGAGTGACCCGGCAGTGTCCCCTGCCCTGCACCCAGCTCTTCCCTGGGCCCCCACTTCTCCATCACGTGAGGCGCTGGCCTGGCAGTGTGACCAGGGAGGAGGTCTCCCTGGTGTCTCCGGATTGAGGACCCTGAGGGACAGTTGTGGCACTGCAGCCACTGCCGTCACTGTCACCATGCTGCTACTGTTTGGCTGTTTCTGAGTGAGAGTCGGTTGGTGACACAACAGCAAGAATGCTTTTGGATACTTTCTAAGCCAAAGCTTGAGCTTGCCCCCCACACGCCAGAGGGGCAGAGGGCACTGGCCCTGCTGCTCATGCTACGGCTCTTCCTTCCCCACCACCAGGGACCCTGCGTGGCCACCTCAGCTGGGTCGGGACATTCCACATGTGGTGGGGGTCTGCCAGGGCCTGGGGCAGCTGCAGGTGACGCCAGCACAACTATCCAGGTGTCCTGGGGCCCAGCGAAGGCAGTGGTGGGCCAGACCTGGCTGGGGCCACAGCCAGGAGGGCCCAGAGGCCAGAGTCCTGGTGCAGCAGCTCTGGGTGGCACCCATGTGGACCAGCGGTGACGAATGCTGCTCAGGACCCTCCCTGAGCACGAGTGGCCCCTGTCCTTGACACCTACAAAAGCAGAGGTGGCCCTCTCTGGCGTGGGGCATTGGGGTGACTCCTGAGGTCAGGCCACAGACCTGCAAATAAAAAGGCCAGAGTGGGAGGCAGCGGCCGGCTCTGAGCAAGGCTGGCAGGAATGGGAAGGCCACAGAGCCAAGGGCCAGAGTGTCAGGTGCCAGGACAGCCCCACGCAGCAGGGTGTCCAAGAGGGACTGAGGCCCGTTATGACCACCCACACTGCACAGGCAGCAGGCAGACCAGCCGCAGCCCCAGGCGGAGCCGGAGCGTGGCTCAGTCAAGGATGCCACCCGAGCGTCAGCCAGCGGATTGCACGCATGGCCCCGCGGGGCTCCTGGAGCCCAGGCCACCTGCTTCTAGTCAGGGTGGACGGATGGGGCCAGGTCCTCCCACTGTGCTTGCCCACTGCTGGGCTCGAAGCCTCGTGGCCCTGGGGCGCCGTGGGCAGTGCTCGGGGGCCTGGCCAGAAGGGCTCTGGTCAACCTGCTTCCAAGCAACTTCACAGTATCCGAACTACAGCCAAGAACGTGGACAGGCCTGCAGACCTATCCGCACCTAGCCAGGAAACCACGACGATGCCCAGGGACAACCCGGCGCGACCCGGCTCACAGAGGCAGAACACAGCCCAGCGGGTAAGCTGCAAGGAATCTGACCCGAGCGGACAGTGGACACCTGCAGGGGTGGACGTCAGGGAAGCTGTCGATCACCGCGTGTGTTCAGAAGTTACGCAGAGACACGGAGGGCTAAGAAGACCCCAGGGGACCTCACGGGGACAGGTGATGGATGCCCGCCAGAAGGGGTCAGAAGGAGTCAGAGAACTAAGCGGACCAAACCAAACCACAGCAAGCAACGCAGACCAAAGCTCCCTCGGCCACCGGGGCTCGGGTTTCCCACCCACAGCACCCAGAGCACAGCATGAGGGAAGACGGAGCGGCTCTCAGCTGTGCGGGAGCTCCCAGGGACAGAGTGCTCCTGCGACCGTGGGCCCTGGGGGCAGAGCAAGTGCTTGAGGAACAGTGGCTGGGAACGCCCAGTGTGAGGCCAGCCGTGAACCCCGGGAGCACGAAGGGCCCCTGCCCTGCCTGTGCCAGGTGGACAGAGACGGGACCGTCCAAGCAGGGCGAGGCCCTTTCCAGAAGCCAAGAAGAACTGCAAGTCGTTCAGTCTGCCCAGTGCGTGGCCATGCCGGCAACCCCAGTGCTCAGGAGGCAGAGGCAGGGGACCACAAGTTCAAGGCCAGCCTGGGCACCCAGTGAGGCCCTGTCTCAGGAGAAATACTAACAAGGGCTGGGATGTAGGTGGTGGCGAGCTCCCCTGGGCTCCCCCATACCGCAGGACATAGAAATCTTACTATCCATCCATCTATCCATCTATCCATCCATCCATCCGTTATCTGTCAATCATCTGTCCATCTACTGTCTCTAGTCATTTTATGTCTTTTCTATCTATCTACCTTCCATCTATCTTCTTGTCTTCTATCAATCTACCTACCCACCTACTATCCATCAACTCTCAATCATCTGTCCATCCATTACCTACGTGCCTATCAGTTTTGCCTATCTTTTTAGCTTTCATTTTCTATCTTCTTTCTATCATGTATCTATCACCTTCCTACCTCTATCACCTTATTTCTACTTACCTATCCTCTATCCAACTATCTACCCACCCACCCACCTACCTTCTGTCCACTGTCTACCTATGGAACCAGCTTATGCAGTAAGAGGCAGGGGAGGGGTCCACGTGGGGCTGAGGCTGTGTTTGCTCCGAGGCCATGGGGAGAGGTGGATGGCTGCAGGTGACCACGTCGACACTGAGTTTCCATGCAGCAGTCTGTGGGGACTTCTTTTGTTTGTGTACAGACAAATAAAAAGTGGCAGTGGCTGCAGCGTGCTGCAAGGCTGTGGCCCTGAAGTTGCAGTGAGGACAGTTCCAAGTGAGGTTGGGGCCCAGAAGGCCTGGGCTGGTGTGCGGAGTCCCAAGGGGAGAGCGGCGGCAGCGTGGGCTCACTCTGCCCTGTGCTGGTGCTGGGACTGAACCCCGCTGCTCGCCCCCAAGCCAGGTCCCAGTCCCCTCACCTTTCACCTTGAGACAGGGTCTCGCTGTTGCCCAGGCTGCCCTGGAGCGTGCATCCTCCTGCCTCGGCCTCCACGTCAGGGATTACAGGTGTGGCCGGCCACAGCACCTGGCCAAAGGCAGGATCCTAATGTGTTGTTGCAAAATCCCCAGAACTGACACAAATCATGGATCCACAGACGCGGACACACAATGTGTCCCAGGAGATGTGGAAAGAAGCCCACATGGGACACCTGGTGAAAGTGACCCCACACAGGGTGCCCGGCAGTGCCCAGGGACCAGACACCACGCCGGGCAGCGGGTCCCAGCACTGCATGCATACCAGCAGGCCATACGGGCTGAGGTCTAGCAGTGCTGACTGACCACACTGCCCAGCTAGGCCAGCGAGCTGGGGACCCACAGACGCAAGCGTGCACCGTCCACGAGAGACCCTAGGGGGTTGAACAGGGTGTTTTGAAACCCCAGAACATGGTCCTAGAAGGGAAGGTGCGCTGCCAGGAGGGCAGTGAGTGGTGACCCCCAGGCACCCATGCCGGCAACACGGTCGCACACGTCACCACACAGCAGGGGCCCCACAGGGGTCCTGCTCATGGGTTAGAGGCAGAAAGACACTGATGACTACGGTGCTTCACCAGGAGTGGAAGTCCCCAGTCCCGGTATATTCGAGGGGGTTGAGACGCTGACTAACCTTGGAGTCTGTGGGGACAGACAGAATTAAAGGCTGCAGGATGAAGCTGACGCTGGCCAGGGACCACAGCAAAGGCACGGGGGCGACCTGCCCGGGGCCAGAGGAAGGAAGGCCAGGTCTTAACATCCCTGCTGGCTGCCGTTGACAGACTGCCAGAGGCAAACCAAGACGCCCCGTGCGGTGCTGGTCACCACAGACAAAACAGCCCCGGAGCAGACCCCTCTCCCGGAGGGGACGGCTCCTGACGCAGGAAGCTCTGACCGCTCTGAACAGACGGACCTCAGAGGAGTTTCAGGCAGAGTGAAAGAACAGCGGATGAGCCACAGGGCGGCCGACACAGGGGCCATCAGGGACACACCACAAATGGCTCTCGGTCACCAACTGTCCAGCAGACCTAGAATCCACAGGCAGAAGACATGCAGTGTCTCCAGCAGCCTGATCTCACAGGCAGAAGAAGCACGGTCCCTTCGCAGCGTCTGAGCACAGTGCAAGCAGTTTAGAGGTAGCCACAAACAGGAACGACACAGCCCGCACACTGGGATTTACGAGCAGATTTGTAAGCAAGTTGAGTTGAAGAAGGCACAATAGAAATTAAAATGTATCTAGAACTAAATAATGAAGCGTGCTCTGTCAAGAGTTGTGGGATGCAGCGAATCAGGTATATCGAGGGAGATTTACAGCCTTGAACACATTAGAAAAAAAGAAAGTTGAAAAATAATGATCTAAGGTCCAAAGGACGAAATTAGTGAAGCCCAGAGAGAAGACGCAGGGGAGTTGAAGGAAGAAATAAAGACAGGAGCTGGAATTCTTAAGACGGGAGGCAGAGGCCAAGAGAAGAGTCGGCACAGTAGAATCTGGAGACTGAGAAGTCCCAGAAAAGGCCCCGCACGGAGCGACCCTCCCCTGCCAGTGCAGGGCTCTCAGAGGACCTGGCTCTTACCAGGGTGGGCAGGGCCAGTGGGCCAGAGAAGGGCATCCTGTGGAGGTAGGGTGGGAAGCCCGCGCTCCGGGGCCTGGACGTGCCTCTGTGCTCAGAACAGAGAGGGAGGTAGGAAGCTGACCCTGCACCAGGACTACGGGGAGGAGGGACAGGAAGCATCGTGCTGTGGTCACACCACGCTGGCCAAGTGGCAGGGTCTCGCCCTGGCTGCAGGACACACTCTGCTCCGATCCGGCCTCACCAGGTGCCCTCCCTCGGCCCAGCCACACTCCCAGCCACAGGACTGGCAGCACCCGCTCAGGTTCCCTGCAGCTCCGTGGGCAGGACCTTGTGGGGAGGCGGAGGTAGAAACCCAACTGGAAGGGCTGCGGAGCTCCGCCTCACGCCCCAAAAGCCCTGTGAACACGGACTGCCCCAGCCTGGGTTCTCAGGGCCCCGTGTCTCCAAGTGCTTCCGGGTGACCGAGGCCTGCACACGCCGGGAGCCGGCACAGCGTGCTTTTCAGACTCACTGAGGCAGAGGGAAGAAGCACTGGAGATCTGTGCTGCAGGTATGTCCCAAACCTGTCCACCCCGGTGACATCGCCGGGATCCCGAAAGCACCCTGTGCATGGCGGACCTCCAGGCGGACGCACCCAGTGCATCCCATGCTCATTGCTCACCACAACCTTCCAGACAGCCCGAGGCCTGGACGTGCCCGGGCTGGTCCTCCCCGAGGGCGCCCTGCTCCTGCAGACCCTGCTCTCGTAGGAAAGCCCTCCCTGCTAGACCTAGATTAAGGACCCTTCTCCCTGCGGGGGACCCTCTCGGACCCCATCTGGTGACAACTGGCCCTGCCCAGGAGACTGTGGCCTCCATCCCACTGCACAGAGGACAGTGCCGGGTGGAGAGGTGGAGGGCAAGGCAGGACCCTCTGCTCCACTCTGCTAGGCTCGGACACGCCAGAGTCGCTCCCTTGAGCCCTTCCAGTCTGGGGTCCCGCCACCTGCACTCAGCTCATGCTAGTGTTCTGAGAATGGGCCACTCTCCTGGGTGGGTGGGACAGCTGAGATGCACCCAGAGCAGGGCCCAGGCCCACCTCCCACTCACCGGGGGACCACAGGCAGGATCTAGAGCCTCTCAGGCTTTGTAGGGAGACAGGCCTTCCTCTGAGGCTGTCGCAGCCACAACCTGCCCGGCACACACTCCAGGCTCTCAACAGGGCTCAAGTACCACGGCAGTGACAGGCCCGGGGCGTACTCACCTGCACCCCACGCTCCCCCAGGCACGTGGCTTGCTTGCCTGCATCCCAGGCTCCCAAGTGACAGGGGAGTGAGGGTCGTCAGGGCTCCGGGGCCTCCCGCTGCCTTGGTGGACACCTGACCAGTTCTATACGTTCAAGAACCTCCATTCTGTCCTGTCCCCCGTCTGCCCCCTGAACTGCCCAGGCCCCTCGGCCTCTTCTCCCCACCACACCAGAGAGGCAGGCTCAGCCACTGCAGGCCCTCCCTTCATGTGGTGTCTGTCAGCTCTCATCTGCTCTGTCATCTCCATTCACCTCTGCTGCTCTTGGGCTGCCCCAGTCCAGGGCTTCAGAGTGGCCCCTGGCTAGCCCCCAGGGCCCTGTGGCGTGTGGGCACACCCAAGCATGAGCAGGCAGGCAGCCTTCTGGCTCTTGGGGCCACGGGAGCGGCTGTGGGACAAAGACGCTGCCCTCCATCCTTCTGAACCCCCGCAGGGGAGGGCCGACTCACCGTGAACTGGCGCACCTCCCCTCTGTCCACCAGCTGGCGGTCCTTCTCAGGCGTGATGGCGTAGGCCAGTTTCTGGGAAAGAATGAGCTGTGGGCATTGGTGCTGCAGCACCCACGCGCCCCTCAGTGGACATGTGGCAGATGAGGAGCCCACAGCCCGCGGTCCTGGAGTCTGGGGGCATCAGCGATGTCCACACCCAGCTCACAGCACAGGTCGAGGTGCAGGGCTCTGTCCCTCGGTGTGGGTGTGGCAGGCCCCGTGGGGCCTCTGCTGCCTGCTGGGAATCCCTGCCTCTCCCGTCCAGCGCGGGAGCCCATCACCTAGCCTCCACGGCAGGCATTGTCAGGAGCTCGACTTTGGGGGTCCAGGACCATCCCTGAGACCTTGGGGCCACATCCACCTGGGTCCAGGGGTGGCCTGGTCCAAATAGGCACATAGTCTGCTGGCATCAGCCTCAGCCACCAAGGTTCCTTGTGGCTTGTGTCTGGAGCTGGACGGCAGGGCCATCAGCAGAGCGCTGTTTGGGCCACTGAAGGCCAGCCTTGCCTCCCAGACTCTGCACCGACCTGCCCACCCTCCTGGGCCCCTGAGGGCCCCGTCTCCCTTCAGGAACTGCCTGGCAGCCACAGCCCCGTCACAGGCCGTGCTGGGCCCACTCCAGGCCCCACCTGGCCTGACGACAGGGGATCGGGCGAGGAGCCCTCTGTGGTGCCCACGACCAAGGGCACTGGCCTAGAGTGACTTGTGGACCCGGGGGCGGTGGTGAGTGAGGGTCTCTACCAGGGCACTGCTCCTGCCAGCCTGCGGAACATGGCACAGAGCAGAGCTGGGGACCACCCACAGGGCTCAGGGGAGGACACTCCTCGTCCCCCCAGGAACTGCAGTGCAGGAGGCCAGATGCGGCCTCCGAGATCTGTCTGCCACCCCTGCTCTGGGGGTAAAGCCGGGCAGGGGGCGGAGCCGGCCATGGTGGGAGCCCAGAGCTGCCGTGGCCACACCAGGGGCTTCGCCTGGCCACACAGACAAAGCCCCTGCGGCGGTGCGGTCACCCTTGACACCCTTCCACTCACCACGGCAGTGTGCACACGGCGCACACGGACAGACACACAGACGCACTGAGTACAGGGTTGCAGACACGTGCACGCATCAGCACCGGGCAGGCACGCACCACGCCACACTGCACACGGGATCAGGGACACCAGGGCAGGCACGCACCACGCCACACCGCACACGGGATCAGGGACACCGGGGCAGGTGCGCACCACGCCACACTGCACACGGGATCAGGGACAAGACACCTGGTCACACATGTGGACACTGCACGGGCTGCTGGACTCACACCTCCTGCTGCACTGCCCCACCCGCGGCCTCCACGTCGCCCCATCTGCTCCTGGTTGGGGTCGAGCCAGGGGTGTGGACATTGCCCAGCCCTTCCGGGCAGCCAGATGGAGGCCAGGGCAGACCCGCGCACACACCCACCTCTCGGAAGGACCCGGGCAGGCTGCAGAGCTTGTAGGCTGCGTACAGCGGAACCATGGCCATGGAGGACGTGGCGATGGCCCAGCCCAGTGCGTTGGCCCAGTCAGGGAAGACGTAGGCTCCGTAGCGGGGCGGCCTGAAGGTCACAATGCTGACCACAACCACAAACTGCAACAAGGACGAGGGTCAGGAGTGCTGGCTAGGGGGTGGGACAGAGGGGCAGCCAGCCCGGGTTGCTCCACCACACATGCTGGACCCTGGCCAGGTCCTGTGGACCAGCAACCCGGGGGTGGCTGGACAGCTATAGCACGGTCCTCAGGGTGTCTTGGATATGAGGTGTCCCCCGAAAGCTCGAGACCTCCTGTGAGGGGGACAGTCCTAGGGATTGGGTGGTCACTGTATGCAGGAGGGGTGGGCTGGAGGAGCAGGGTCGCTGGGGCGTGCCTTTGGGGTTGATGCTTTGTTCCAGGTGAGCAGAGCTCGCTCTGCTTCCTGGTGCCGTGTCCTGGGCCGCTGTCCTCCACCACGCCCTTCCACCATGTTCTGCCTCACCTCAGGCCCAGGGCAGCGGAGCTGGCCGGCCACGGACTGAACCTCTGAAACCGTGAGCTTTGAAAATAAACTTTCCCTCCTCTGAGGTCTTTTGGTCCCAGTGACACAAAGCTGACTGAGCAGCGGGTATGTCCTGCCTGGCCCCGCCCACCTACCCACCCTCTCCACCCTGCCCTGCCTCCTCTGCCCCATCCTCCCTGCCTGCCCTACCCTACCCACCCTATCTGCCCTACCCTGCTGCCCTCCCTCCCCTCCTCCACTGCCCTCCCATCCTGCCTCCCCACCTTTCCTGCTCTACCTACCCTCCTTACTCCACTCCACCCGCCTACCTACCTGCCTATAGACCTTCCCTACTCTGCTGCATCTACCCCACCCCACCCACCCTATCTGTTGCTTGAATCAAAACAACACCAGCTCCCTCCGAGTGATTAATCCACCCTCTGCGGGTTGAAGACCCTGAGCTGTGTGGCACCCCTGGGCTGCCTGGGCTGGGCCTCCTCACCCCATCTGGAGAGAGGTCTGGCAAACTCCCAGTCCTCATCTCAGGACCAAGACGATAGCCACAGCCAAAAGGAGGGCTTATAGGGTCCCACTGTCTGGAGGGTCTCTTGATTGACGGTGACAGGGTCCTGCTATCTGGAGGGTCTCTTGATTGACAGGCATGGGGTCCTGTTGTCTGGAAGGTCTCTTGATTGACAGGGAGGGGGTTCTGTTGTCTGGAGGGTCTCTTGGTTGACAGGGATGGGGTCCCATTTTCTGGAGGGTCTCTGGTTGATGAGGATGGGGTCCTGCTGTCTGGAGGGTCTCTTGATTGACAGGGATGGGGTCCTGCTGTCTGGAGAGCCTCTTGATTGACAGGGATGGGGTCCTGCTGTCTGGAGGGTCTCTTGGTTGACAGGGACAGTGTCCTGCTGTCTGGAGAGCCTCTTGATTGACAGGGATGGGACCTGCTGTCTGGAGGGTCTCTTGATTGACAGGGATGGGGTCCTGCTGTCTGGAGGGTCTCTTGATTGACAGGGATGGGTTCTGCTGTCTGGAGAGCCTCTTGATTGACAGGGATGGGTCCCGCTGTCTGGAGGGTCTCTTGGTTGACAGGGATGGGGTCCCACTGTCTGGAGGGTCTCTTGGTTGACAGGGATGGGGTCCCGCTGTCTG
>JAJEJO010051279.1:133756-145606 GCA_020662805.1 Glaucomys volans
ACAGGGATGGGGTCCCGCTGTCTGGAGGGTCTCTTGGTTGACAGGGACAGGTCCCGCTGTCTGGAGGGTCTCTTGGTGCAGCTGCTCAGCCCCCCTCCCCACAGGGCACTGTCAGGAGCAGCCTGGCCGTCACAACCTGCACGTGTGTGACACACCCACACACGTGCCTGTGTGCCTGTCCCCACACAAGCACTCCAGTGTGCACGGTGTGCTGGTGGGGGGCCCGCCGAGGGAGCGCGGGTGCCCTGGAGACATGGTCTAGGATGAAGTGGGCAGGCAGACTCTTGCCCGTGGTCAGCTTCTCTCAGGTGCCAGGCTAGTGCCCCAGAGCCACCTTGCCGAGCGCATCTGCACAACGTCTGGGCCTCAGTGTCCTCTCCTGAGCTGCCTGTTCCCTGGAGGCTGGGGGCCGAGGGGCAGAGGGTGGTGTTGGGCAAGGCGTGGGAGCCGTGGCCACCCACGAGGGCTGGAGCAGCAGGGGGCAGCTGTGGCTGCCTGAGCGTCTGCGTGGGGTGGGAAGGACGCACTCCCTCGGGCACGGACTGAGCTGGCAACCCCCTGGGAGTGCGTTAGTGCCCACGGTGCACCAGCTCCCTGGGGCCGCAGGGCAGAGGCCACGCTGGGACTCGGAGACAGGCCAGCGCCGAGCTTGCCTTCTGCTGGCCTGGAAACGCCCGCAGTGGCCTGGTCATGTCTCCACAAGCCGGCAGAGCAAGGTTCTCGGGCACAGTCCCAGGTTTGCTCTCAACTGAACAGAGTGTCCAGGAACAGGCCCAGGGCGCCCTCAGGGCCTGCAGAGCCCTGGTCTCCAGGGACCTGGGAAGCTCAGGTCAGCCCTTGGTGGTCCAGTGCTGGCTGACGGTGGGCAGACCCGGAAGACGATGGCAGGGAGGGTGTTACAGGTCTCGAGGCTGTGGTGGCGTCCTCAGGGGCAGCTCCGAGCACGCCGTGTGGGTGCAGGTGTGCCCCTTCCCCTGGCTGGAGAGGGGTACCGGCCACAGACGGGAGCCAAGTCGCTGCCAGCTGTGGGGCCTCTGGCATTGCACCAAGGCCTCCAGGAGAGGACCCACCCCTTGCGTCTTGCCAAACCCCAGGCACTGCTGTGAGCGCAGGGTCTCAGGACTTCTGCACAGAACCTGTGGGGCCAGTGCAGCTGCCTGCTGTCCATGTCGAGTGTCTTCACCTCCCATGGCCCCTGCTGCTCCGAGAGGCGTCTGCCTGAGTTGCTGCTCTGCTCCAGGCCTGCCCCAGGGACTCAGGGCAGCTGCGCCTTCCTGTGACAGCTCATGGACTCTGCTCAGACCCGCAGCCCAGTGCAGCTGTGGAGGCAGAGCCCTGGCTTTGCCAGGCTTCTTGCTCTCTGGGGTAGCAGCCCCAGGCCGTCCCGAGGCCAGCAGGTGCGGCCAGGCTTGCTAAAGCTCTGCGGAAGCAGGCAGCGGGGGGACTGGGCAGGTTGGCCCTAGTCCCTGCTGGAAACCAGGTGCCAACTGGCCACATGAAGGGTCCCCAGTTGAGGGGCCCTGGGAGCAGCGGCAGGTCTAGGTCACCTGCCCCACCCCTGGCCCTGCAAGGTCTGAGACCTGTCTGACTCACTGCGACAGCCTGGCTGGCCGCTGGGTCTCCTCCACACAGAGGAGCAGCTCAGGCAGGCTCACTGGGATCTGTGGGTCCAGGTCCCTGAGATCACACGTGAGTTCCCGTCCAGGGGTGAGGGAGACGATGCCTTCAGGAGGCCAGAGAGGATGTGGGGGACCCACCTGCCTCCTGAGCTGAGTCCTGAGACCCCCAGCTCCAGCCATGGTGCCGTGGCCTCCAGACGCTGAGACAGGCACAGGCCGGGACTGGGGCAGAGGCAGGGGCTGACGAGTGGCCGTGGCCCTTACCAGGAGGAAGCAGGGGCTGACCAGCTTCCAACAGAGACGCCAGTATAGGCTGGGTCGCTGCCCTGTCATCTGCTTGATGTCCTCGCTGAACTGCTGGACGCCTGAGGGCAGAGCAGTGGCCACAGGGTCAGGACAGCTGTGTTCTCATGCCACTGAACACACAGCAGGTCCCTCTTACCCCTGGGGTCCCCCCTGCAAGCCCCCAGCTCTGGCTGCACCCAGCCTCCCGTGAGGAAGCCAGGTCCCCATCCCCGAGACTACCTGGTGGCCTTGCTGACCATGGGTCCCCACATGCCTTTCAAGGTAACCTAACCAGAAAGCACGCAAGAGGAAGCGGGCCCCGCTGCCCAGAGCAAGCACGCGCTGTGACCCCCGGCCTACCGTAGAACCAGGCCACCCCGACGGCTTCAATGAACACTCCAAAGAGGATGGACGTGCCAGCTGCAAAGTGGTCCAGCAGCGTGAAGACGTAGATGCCCCCCTGGAAGAGAGGTTCTGGCTGGACGCGTCCCCAGCAGAGGGGACCCTGCTGCGGCACCTCCCTCACGGCAGGGCTTTCCCTGAGAGCTGGCCTGTGGGCCACTCTGCAGATGGGTCCTGGCTATTCCCTGTGGAGCTGGTCACTGAGCTCCAGCGTGGGCAGCTTCTCAGGGACGCTGTTCCCCTCTCCCAGGACTCGGGAGAAACAGGCAAGGGCCACGCCCAGCATGCCTCTGCCACCCCCTCCCACTGCCACCCAGACCCCACGCCCAGGGTCTGCTGAGCACGCCCAGGAGCTGCCTGGGTGGTGAGGTCACTCTGGGACCAACTTCCAGACAGGCAGCTGCCCTGCGTGTGGCACAGGGGGCCGTCTGAGAGAGGCTGCGGCTGGCCTGCCTGGCAGCACTGACCGCCACCGCCCCAGAGAGCGAGGGCTGCCTACGTTGGTGACGCAGAAGAGCGAGAGCAGGAAGGTGGCCAGCACGACCGCGAGCGTGAAGAGCTGCCGGTGTCGATGCAGCAGCGGGAACTCGTCCACCAGCCCCGTGATCACGGACTCCATGCCGCCCATCTGCAGGGCACAAGCAGGACACTGGCGCCACCCATGGAGACCGCCTTGTCACCAGGACGCACAACCGGGGACAGGAAGGGACCCACACAGCAGTCCCAGGGCCAGAAGAGGAAAGGCTTCAGTGAGGGACACGTCCTTGGTGACACGGCCGTCAGAGGGGGGCCTGCAGGGTGACCACAGCCGCCCCGGCTATGACAGTATGTCCACTGCCACATGGACTGAGCGGGCCTGGCTCTGCAGGTTCTCCCAAGCCCCTCCCCTGGGCTGCTGGGCTGCGCTCCTGATTGGGTCATGGCAGACGTCACCTGCACCCTGACAGCTGCTTAGTGGCCTGTGCCCTGTGAGCACCGTCCACCTGGGTGCAGGTGCCCCTGTGGGCGGTGGCCGAGTGCCAGGGAGGTGGGGATGGGGCTGTGGCATGTGGCCTCACTGCTGTGGATGGGATGCTCGGTCCAGCACCTCCTGGCCCCCGTCAGGTGGGCAATGGTGTGGGGCAGCAGTGGGCACTGCGCCCTCCTGCCAAACCTGGGCCCCTGAGGGGCCAGGAGGAGCCTGAGAAGGGGCCGAGGCCCAGGCCCAGCGAGGGCCCAGGCAGCCTCACTCCTGGGAACAAGGCAGGACCTGCTGTGCATGCGTGGCCGGTCACGCTCCTTCCAGCCTCGCCTCTGGGGCTGAGCCTGCTGCCCACGTGCTCAGACTCTGCAGTGCCAGGCTGGACACGCTTGCCCAGAGCAGGAAGAGGAAGGGTCAGCTGACTCCAGGAACCACCGGCCCTCCAGAGGGTCCTGAGTAACAGTGGCCTGTCCAGCGCCCCATGTGTGGGCTCCATGCCGAGCACAGGAGGCCGGGGGAGCATCTGCAGGTCTCTGGGGTCCTGCCTGGCCCTGCAAGGGCAGCGCTCTGGGGAGCAGGCTGACCGTGGTGCTAACGGCCCAGCAGGCTGGGCACAGTGGTCGGGGGCCCACAGGACTCACGGCACTGTCGATCCCCAGGGTGAGCAGCATGGCGAAGAAGACCACCGCCCAGGCAGAGGACAGGGGCAGCGTGGCGATTGCCTCGGGGTAGATGATGAAAATCAGCCCCGGCCCTGCAACGGGAACCCGCTCCGGTCACTGCGGAGCTCGCCTCTCGCTCACAGGCCCTGCAAGGCCGGCCTGCCCTGTTGGGGACCGTGGGGACTGGGTGGCGGGAAGGTCCTTCCCAAGGGTCCTCCCCGCCATGAACTCAGCACAGCTGGCCCAAACGCCAGGTGGACGGAACCCATCAGGGGGGCTTCTGCTTGTGCCCCTGATGCGATCCCGGGCCCCATGGTGTCCACGGGGGCTACGGGACGCAGGGAACAGCAGCCAAGACAGGGAACAGCAGCAAGGCGGAGGGGCTGCAGGCAGGCCAGCCGGCTGGGGGTCTTCCTAGTGAAGAACCCGCAGGACCAGCCAGCCACCCAGCACGCAGGCACACACCTGTGCACACGCAGACGTGGCACACACGTGTGCATGGAACACCACACGCACACGCTCACACACGCACACACGTGCACATGCACATGCACACATGTGCACGCTCACACACGCAATGCACACACACATGCACACGCACACACTCACATGCACACGCACACACACGCTCACACACGCACGTGCACACACACGCACATGCTCACACACATGCGCACACACTATTGTAGCCTGGCTGCAAAGCTAGCCAGCCGCTCGGCACAGTGTGCTCCTGACCCCGCCTCCTGTCCCCTCGGGGTGGCTGTGCCGCGTTTGCTCTGGTCACGAATGCAAACAGACGTGGGAGGCCTCACGTCCAGGGCACCTTGCACACGAGTGTCGCTGGCTCCCCGCCCTGCAGCAGGGCCCTGGCAGCCACAGAGACAGCACCGGCCAGGCTCAGAGGCAGAGCACCGCAGCACCAGGGGGACTGTCCCCAGCGGGCAGGCGCGCTGCTCTGTGGCCCTGAGGCCTGGCGACGGGGTGGGCCCAACGTCCTGACCGGTCAGCAGAGCCTTGCAGGGCCCCAGGGGAGGGCACCCGTGAGGCCGAAGGGTTGCCAGGCGTGGCTCCGGGACACTGGTGCCTGAGGGGACGGCAGGGAGGGAGGGCTGGGGCAGGCAGGCCCAGCAGAGCCCCCACAGCTCTGTCCAGGCCGATCCCAGGTAGGGGCACACTCTGCGTCACTGAGCACGCGTTCCAGCCCAGTGGGGCGCCCCCTCTGCCCGTGCGGCCCAGCCTGGCTGCACGCCTCCACCTCACCACTTCCTCAGTCCCCGTCTGCACAGGGCGTGTGTCCCGCTCCACGTAGGGGGGGCACTCATGACCTTAAAGGACCACAGGCCAGAGCGCAGTCCACACCCACAAGCTCCAGGGACCTGTGGTCAGGCAGGCTGGACCTGGGCTCTCTGCAGCGCTCAGGGTGCCCTGCCACCAGCCATGACCCCAGGAAGGCTGTTCTGAGGCCCGGCTGAAGGCAAGGACCTGCCTCCGGTCTCTGGGCCCGAGTTGGCCTCCGCCCAGTGGAACTGAGACTCGGGGCTGTAAATGACTTTGCTTTCGGGGCCACTGCATTTCCGGGGCTCTGTGGGCCTTAGTGGCGATGCCCTTTCCTGTCATCACAGGAGAGGGCGGAAGATGGGCGAGGCTGGAGGGGCAGTGGGTGGACCCCCCCCCGGGGCTCCCTGCACCGAGGCTCCTCCACCTGCACTGGATCCTCCCTGTCCAGCAAGAGCCCCCGACCTGCCTGCCTGGCTACCCACTGGCCGTGGGTGTGGAGCGGCCTTTTCAGGCCCCGGCCAGTTTTCTTCTTGCAAAGTTAGGGTCCTACTGCTCAGATCTCTGAGGACCAAGGCTGGCTGTGGCCAGTGCTCAGGGCACAGGCAGTGCGGCCTAGGAGAGATGGTTGGTGATGGCACTGCTGGGGGGGGGCCACGGCAGCAGTGGTCACCATGGCCATCTGCCCACGTCCACTTCCCTTCCTTTACAGGACGCTGTCTTCCTGAGGTCCTCACCAGAGTGGAGCTGATGCCAGTACCATGCTGTTTTCTTTATAAAGTTCCAACCTCAGGTATTTTGTCACAGCAACAAAGAACCCACTCACACATGTCTCCCCCTCTCTCCCTCTCTCTCTCTCTGTCTCTCTCACACACACACACACACACACACACACACACACACAGCACCCCCCCCCCTTTCTCAGCTCTAATCGCCAGGGGTGGAGACACACTGGGAATCTGACAGCTGGCTGAGTGAGTGAGGCCCCCGTGCCAGGACTTCAGGACGTCAGGGTCTCTGGATCTTTGTCAGAAACAGACTAACTGCTCACATCAAGAGCAACCCAGCGTGGCTGTGGCAAGCCATGCAAAGGCTTAGTCCTGACACACGCAACTGAAGGGCTCAGTCCCCCTCTGCACAGCTGCAGGGGCCTCCATCAGGGCACAGGCAAGCTTCCAGGGGCCTAAGGGACAAAGTCCCCCCAGACCCTGCCACAGGACTCAGGGAGTCTGCAGGAGCATGTGGAGGGACAGAGGTGCCCCGGGGACTTGTGGCCACGCTGGCCTAGCGCAGGGGGCTGCAGAGGGCTGGGGGTGCTGGCCACTGCTTCTGACCGCTCCGGGTGGGCTCTGCAGGTGGGCCCTCGCTCAAGCCAGCCAGGCAGGCACAGGCAGCGGAGGCCCCAGATTCCCTTCCGCCGCGGAGGGGGAGGCCTGGTGGGCGGGGCTCACCATCCTTGGCCACGTCCGCGATGGGCACGCTGTGCTTCTGAGCCATGTACCCCAGGAAGGAGAAGACGACAAAGCCGGAGGAGAAGCTCGTCAGGGAGTTGATGGAGGTGGTGACGATCGCGTCTCTGCAAGAACAAGACACACTGTCCTGAGCCAGCCACGTGGCGGCCCCTGCAATTTCCCAGTCATTACTCTCAATTGCTGTGCGGGGAGGCGGGGAGGCTCTGGCTTCTCCAGAGAGCTCAGCAGCCCTTCTACAGCCGCGGGGCCTGACCTGCAGCCACCTGGCCTCCTGGCTCAGCATGGGTGGAGCAGTCTGCTCCTCTGGCCCATGGTGGGGTCTGCCTACCCTGCGGGGGGTTGCTGAGTGGGGCTTCTAGAACCTGGAGGGGTCCACACCTCAGGGTGTCACTGAAATACAGATTCTGAGTGGGGGTCTGGTGGGGCCTGGAGGGCGCTGGTGCTGCTGGTCTGAGGTTGACACTCCGAGCGCCGGGAAATCAGAGGGCCCGAGGCAAGCCAGGAGGGGCCGAGAGGGGCAAGAGGGGCTGCGGTGCCCAGGAGGCCAGCTCTCCTCCTGGCTCCATGTGGCTGCATGCTGCTCAGCACTGCGTGCCGTCCGCAGAGGGCAGGACCCTGCTGACTCAGCGTGGGCTCTGGGAGGGCTGTCCTGGGACCTGCTGTCTGGGCCGCCCTCGGCGGGGCCTCCCTGCCCCATCTGCCTAGCCATTCGCTGCATTCGCAGCCTGGGCTTCATCTTCAGGGCGTGAAAGAAAGCAAATAGGAGCTCTCGAAGGTGAGAGGGAGCAGGCCCAGACCTGGGGCGCTGGGTTCCGCACGTGGCTGCAGGGCCAGGCCCTCCTGAGCTGGTGCGCCAGCTGAGTCTCCCTTGGGTCTGGCACACCCCCGGGGTCCAGGCCCCCTCGGTGTAGGCTGAGGCTGGACCCTGAGCAAGGGGACAGACGGGGCACTGGCCAGGAGGGAGGTATGTCCCTGCACAGGGAGGGTGGCTGTGCGGCCCTGCAGTGTGCCGGCTGCACATGGCCCCAGCAGGGTCCTCCTGGGGGGGAAACCTCCCCATGGGTCAGTACTTCCTCCGTGGAATCAAGACCTTGCTGGGCTGCCCATCTTAATTTCCATTTAAAAAGCCGTGTTCAGGGATTCTGCAAGCACGCTGATCCTCCAGGGACCCTCATTCCCAAGTCAGTGTCCCCTCCCAGCTGCCGCCTGCAGTGATGCCCATGAGGTTCGCAGAGGTCTGGGTGACCGCAGCCCAGGACCTACCTGTAGCAGTTGTTGGTGAACTTGTTGTAGCTGGAGAAGGCGATGAGCACGCCGAACCCCACGCCCAGGGAGAAGCACACCTGAGTGGCGGCGTCTATCCACACCTGCAGATCCGGGGGAGCGAGGCGGCTGCTAGAGGCAACAGCAGGAGGCGTCCACCCCGCCTAGCGGGGACCTCTGCCGCTGAGAGCCCCGGGCTCCGGGAGCAGCGGGGCTCCCTCCTCAGCCGCGGGCGCGCTCCACATTATCAGCAGGAAAATGGCATCAGCAGAGTGCTGCATGGCAACTGCCACCAAGGGAGTGACCCTGCTGTGTCACTGGCCTGAGAGCGTGGCAGAAAGGAGGCGGGTCTGCGTGTCTGCCTACGTCTGTGACCCCTTGGAACACCGCAGCTATTCCTCGTGACTCAAAGCTGCATCCGCTGGTTAAAGCACCGAGGGCGGATGCTCCGAGGGGACCACAGCCAGCTAACGCCTCTGTGTCCTTCCCAGCACCCCAAACCCAGAAGCACAGCCGGAGTGAGCGGTGCATGAGAGCTGGGGCCACCTGAGGCCAGATGGTGTCCTGCAGGTGGCTGGCCACACCCTGAACGTGGGAAGGAAGGTGTGCAGGTCGCCAGCGGCACCAGCGTGGCCCATGCCTGTCACATGGGGCCTGCAGAGGCCCTTGAGCCCTGCGGGAGGCTGAGGGGGACCTGGAGCCCCAAGGGTCTGGGGCTGGCGTTTCCTGGGGGCTGATCCTGCGCACCAGCCACCTGCAGAGACCTGGGGGCCTGAATCTAAGGAATGACGGTGCAGCCTCACACAGGGGGTTGCGGGCTGGGAGGGAGGCTGGGGCCTCCAGCGTCCCAGGCGGTTCTGCAGTGAGGGAAGCGAGCTGGACGCAGAGGAGGCAGGAGCCTTGGGCTGCAGGGTGCCAGGTGCCTCTGTCCTGGGACAGCATGTCAAGAGCCCCAGGACCTGTGTGACCTCGTTGGGGACCCATGTGAGAGGGTAGCTGGAGCTGACCGTCAGGGCTGAGGAGGTGGCCGGCATGGTCAGGAGGTCAGTGGGCAAGGGGGCCCCCGCGCAGGTGGCTGCAGGCAGGAGGGGCGGACCCAGGCGTCCCGCCCCTGCACAGCCCTCGGCCCTGCCAGCTACGTCCACCCAGGCTGTGCGAGTGACTCGGGCCCTCCCGGGCCCTGGCAGTGCTCTGCTCCACCCCTGCCTGGCACCAGCGTCGGCCCCGCTGCTCAGCCGATCTCCGTCCCTGCTGTCCACCCAGTGTCTGTGTGGCCAGCACCCCTCACCACCCCGGGCTCTGACCACGTCTGCCTCCAGTCCAGCTTCCGCCTGGCCCTCCGACGCCCCTGCTCCCTCCACCCCCCGTCTCTACGCCCTCTCGTGGCGCGCGGGCTCTTCTCTGCCCGGTCCCTGCCTGCCTCTCGCGGGCGCCTGCTCTGGCCTGAGGCCTGGTGCTCCGGATGGTCCCTGCGACTTCCCTGCCTGGCACGCAGCTCCCTGCACACACCCTGCCTGCTGGCCTGCTGCTGACGGCTGCAGCTCACCCGCCCGGTCCACACCGTGGCCCCTCCGCCTGCTGCACCCAGCCAGCTCCCAGGGTGCCCTGTCCACTGCCCTCAGCCTCCACTGCCCTCAGCCTCCACTGTCCTCACCTCCACTGTTCTCAGCCTCCACTGTCCTCAGCCTCCACTGTCCTCACCTCCACTGCCCTCAGCCTCCACTGCCCTCAGCCTCCACTGTCCTCACCTCCACTGCCCTCAGCCTCCACTGCCCTCAGCCTCCACTGTCCTCACCTCCACTGCCCTCAGCCTCCACTGTCCTCACCTCCACTGCCCTCACCTCCACTGTTCTCAGCCTCCACTGTCCTCAGGCCACTACTGCCCTCAGCCTCCACTGCCCTCAGGTCTCTGTTGCCCTCAGGCCTCCCCTGCCCCCAGGCCTGGCCTCCACCTGCAGCTGGGCTTGCCTCTGATCTGCTGCCCTTGAAGAGGAGCTGTCTCAGCTCCTGGGTGGTCACTGCCCGCCCCTTCTCCCACCTGATCTGCTTGGGCTGCAGGTTCGGGCCTCTCTGCCTCCCTGCAGACCCCTGCACCCGGCTCTGGCATGCCTTACCTGCCTTGGCCACAGCCTCCTGAGGGCCTCCGTCCCGGCCCAGCCCTGCAGGGGCCTGCCCTCCCACAGTGCCTGGATCCCCTGGGTGGCCTCTGCCCCCGCCATCCCACCTTGGCCTCCTGAACCTGAAGCACCCCCACCAGAGCTGCTGTGTCCACTAGCCACACCCACGTGCCTCTGCCAGTGGCCACTCCAGTCCTTTCCCAAAACGGCACTGTCCCTTCTCCTCCTTGTTCCCTTGCATCCTTCTAGGGGCGTGGCCAGACCCGGTCTCCTCACAAGGCCTCTCCCAACGTTCTAAGGCAGAGTCTTGCCCTGTGCAGCCCGGCGGTCCTGGTTTCCCGTGATCAGATGTAGGTCCCTCTCACTGTGTGGGGGCCTGGGCGTGTGGTCCAGGGGAGACCCTGGTGCGGGCAGCTCCCACGCAGCTGTGGCTGACGGAAGGGAACCCAGCACCTGGCTGCAGCCTCGCGGAGCAGACTCGAGGACCCAGGGTGCTCCTAGGAACTCAAGGGCACCCTTCTGGACGTGGTGGTTCAGGGGAGAGCGGGCGGCACAGGGACGGTCTGGCTGGCAGTGGCCAGCTGCTCCTGGAGAGCCAACTGTGACTGCCCCCCTAAGGTCCTCCTCCTGCCTCTGCTCGGGCTCCCGCTGTGCCCGCGGCCTCTTCTCGCCAGCCTGGCACCTGTTGGCTCACAGGCAAGGATGGGAGCTCCTGCCAGTGCTCCGTGGACTCCGGGCCTGGGGGCCTGGTGCCCGCGGGGTCCACTCACCGCTGCGTCGCAGAGCCGGTGGAAGTCCACGCTCAGGTAGGCTCTGATGCCGTCAAGGGCCCCGGGGAGGGTGATCCCACGCAGGAGCAGGGCGGTGAGGACCACGTAGGGCATGGTGGCTGTGATCCACACCACCTGCAGGAGGGACATGGAGCTGGATGGTCAGGCTGTCAGGCTCAGGCTGCCCGGTGTCCTGCCCATCATAGGACATGGCTCAGGGAGGCTCCTGGAGTGAACTGTGCGTCCCCCAGGGATCAAGATGGCCTGTGAGTGGGCAGGACTGGCTGGCTCCCCATGTGAGCAGCAAGCCAGGCCTCCTCGCTTGGGTGTGACAGGCTGTGGGGACCAGCCTGCGTCACTAGGAGGCTGCCATGCCTATCACAGCGAGTGACCCCTGTGCTGAAACTGCTTTGAAGCCACGTACCACCGGCACGTCCACAGCACACAGAGCGAGCCCTGCGCTGTCTCCGTTGGGAACAGACTGCCATGGCGACTCCCCTCCTGTCCCTTCCCAGACACAGCAAGCACTGCCTCAGCCACACATGGCCACCTGTCCACCCCGGCCCAGCTGTGGCATGTGTCCAGCCCCACCCCAACCATGGCGTGTGTCCACCCCCACCTGACCATGGCCATGTGTCCACTGCCCAACCCAACCGTGGTGTGTGCCCATCCCTGACCTGACCATCACTGGTATCCACCCCTACCTGACCATGGCCATGCGTCCACCCCAACCCAACCACCACCAGGTGTCCACGTCATCCGACCACAGCCATATGTCCACCCCCACCTGACCACCACTAGGCGTCCACATCATCTGACCATGGCCATGCATCCACCCCCAACCCGGCCACCACCAGGTGTCCACGCCATCCAACCACAACCATGTGTCCACCCCCAACCCGATCACCACTGGGCGTCCACGCCATCCAACCACGGCCATGCATCCACCCCTACCTGGCCACCACCAGGCATCCATGCCATCTGACCATGGCCATGCGTCCACCCCCTACCCAACCACCACCGG
>JAJEJO010051279.1:150694-167486 GCA_020662805.1 Glaucomys volans
CCTGCAGGAACGCAGGTAGAGCGAGGTGAGGATGGCCGCGAAGCCCATGCCTGCAGGAACGCAGGTAGAGCGAGGTGAGGATGGCCGCGGAGCCCACGCCTGCAGGAACACAGGTAGAGCGAGGTGAGGATGGCCGAGAAGCCCACGCCTGCATGGGCCCCCCATGTGAGGAGCCACAGGGTGGCTGGCTGAGGGCCCCCGCCAGGCTTCATACTGTGACCTTAGAGAAGGGCGTCACCTTCCAGAGCCATCTCTGCTAGCCAGAGACACCAGGGTGCTCTAAGGGACCCCAAGCAACATCTGGGGCCATTTCAGATCATCCAGGATCACCTAGGCACATCAAGGTCATCCGCAGCCATGTAGGGCAAGTAGGGACCATCCATTGCCACCACGGCCACACAGGACCAACCAGGGGCACTCAGGCTCGTCTGGGCCATCTAGGGGCTCCTCTCCTATGTGGGGCTACTAGGTCTACGTAAAACTACCAAGATCAGCTAAGTCACCTATGGCCACCCAGTGTCACCCTGGGCCACCTTCAGATACCCGTCCCCAGGAATGCTCAGTGTCAGAGGGGACAATTGGGGTCCTTCATGACCATCCATAGTAACCCAGGCTCATTCAGGACACCAAGGGCACTCAGCACTGTCCATGAGTAACCAGAGACACCGTAGTCACTTGGAGATTCATGGACATTATGCTCATCCTTGCCCATCACTTTACCCAAACTCACCCAAGGCCATCTGTGGCCACCCACAGCTACCCACCTTCCTCTGAGACTCCCAGGGTAAGCACGATCATCTGGGGCCATTCACAATCACCCAGGCCATGCCTGACCACTCGGTCTCCCAGGGTCATGTATGATCATTCCGGGCTTCCTAGGACCGCACAGGGCCACATGAGATCATCAAGGACCATCAGGAATGTCAAGACCACGTGAGGCTTCCTAGGGCCACCCAGGGCCATGCATGACCACTTGGGCCACCCAGAGACAAGGTCTAACAGATCTTTCCAAGATCACAAAACCTGGAGCCTGGGATCCTCCACTTGGCAGGGGCTCCTGGTGAACTGGAGAAGAGCTGGCTGTGGGCAATCCACAGAATTGGGTCAACCTGACTGTGAGTGAGGGGTCTGGGGCTGGAAGGCCTCTTCCTGAGCCAAGGGGTTCATCCCTAAGGAAGCTGGACCTGTGCAGTCCCGTGTGCCGTCTGGCTCCCTTCACCTGCTCCACACAGGATGCTGACTTCAACATTCCTTCTCAGCCCTGTGCTTACGGTTGGGCTGGGCTATCACCTTGATCCAGGTCATGAAAGCCTGTGTGGTGCCTGGCAAGGGAGGAGCCTATGTTTAGGGTGATGCCTTTTTTAGGGAGTGCTTGGGGTTCTTCTGAAGGTTGCTGTCATGATCCAGGCACGGTATCAAAGCTCTCTTCCTATCCCATAATCACAAAGCAAGAAACTGTAACTTATTTGTTTTACACCCAGGATCAGGAATGCATGCAATCCCCATGGAAACTGTGGTCAAAAGCAGTTATGACCAAACCAAACCCTTGCTAGAGAAGGCAGGCTCCTCCGTGTGGAACTGGCTAGTGGTCAATCACCCACACAGCGCTGCTCCTTGAGCTCCACGCAGAGGCTGGGATCTGGCTGGGAGGATGGCCCAGCTTGGGCAGCCATGTTGCCAGGAAGCCAAGCTCTTCCAAAGGCGCGGTGGGCAGTCTTCCCTGCTGCTGGCTTTTCAAGATTAAGACTTTGAATCCCAAGTCCTCAGCTTGGAACTTGGGGAACTCCTTCTTACAGAGGACCGTTTGCTCAAACACTCAAGTGCATCCGAATCTGGTGTGCCGGAGGACTGGCTCTGGGCCTCTGCCTCGTCCTTCTGGGGCCACTGCTGTGTGGAGTTCTCCACCTGGGCTTCACAGCAAAGGGACAGGAGCACCACCCTTCACAGGAGAGTGACATCGGCTCCCAGAGCAAAGGGCTTGTGTGGTTGGCAGGGCAGTGGAGGAGGGCCTTGTCCAAGGCCGCCTCTCCCCTGCGTCCAGCAGCCCGGAGCCTGCGGAGGAATGGCTGCCTAGGCGACTCATCTGGCCACCTGAGCTCTGCACTTCCAGCAGGCAGAGCCTGGGGAGGCGGAGCTGTGACACCGGCTCCCAGCCTTGCCACCCCACCAACTCTGCAGTTCCTCCCTAACGCCGTGGAAGGCCCGGCCCGGGCAATCCTCCTTCCACTCTGCTGCAACCACGGCTGCGATCACCCCACAAGCAGGCAGCACAGCGAGGCTCCTCGATGCCGCTCCTGGGCCCCTCAGGGCCACTGCGACTGTCTCCCCGAGCAGGGGCAGGCGTCCTCCCCACAGGGTTCCAGGAAGAACAGGAATGGGAATCTGGTGCACTGCCCTTCCTGGGAAGCTCAGAGGCCGATGGGAACGTCAGCCGGAGCTCACGAGGGATTTCTTACAGTTCTCTTTCCTTAGTGTTACTTTACATCAACCTGTGTGCATTCTCTAGTTTCCTTTGAGCCACTTCTATTTTTCAGAATGAGGTAGTTCGATCAGTCATGCCAAAACATTACTGATGCAAATGTCATGATTATTTCATGTTCAATACCAGCAGTGATTTTTCCACAGCATAGTTTGTCTTTGGCAATAAACAGACAACCTGAAAGAAAGCTTCCTGCCCACATGGGCACTGAGTCCCCAGGACAGCGGCATTCACCTTTCTCCATCCACGAGAACTAGCACCCCAGGAGCACTCACAGGCTGGGTTCAGGACAGAGTGTCACAAACCCTTGGGAATCCCAGCTGGAGAACATGCTCCATGACAGAGCATCCCGTACCGTCCCCACGGGAGTCACTGGGCGGGTGGGGAGAGAGACACGATGGAAAGAAGGGGAAGGAGAGGGAAGGAGACTGAGGTTAAGGATGTTCTCCAGGGCCAGGCAAGGGCGCACTTCAGTGCTGAAGGCCACCTGAGGCCTCTCTGGCTGCTTTCCCTCGGTGCCTGGAGACCTTGCAGAGGGGGCCACAGTGACTCACGGCTTCAGACACAGCTGGGCTCGCTGTGGACTTCGCCTTCTGGCTTTCCTGGTTAGGAGCAGGGCAGCTCCCAGGGCTACAGGAGGGGAGACACGTCAATCATCCACCAAGGATGACCTGGCTGACCCTTTAGTTCCAAAACTAATTTTGGGGCACTTTAGCTATTTAACGAGACATGAAAATGTACGCAGTTTTATTAACAAAGCTTAAGACTGGGAGGAAGGAGAAGGCTTCTGCCTGCCCTGCCCTCAGGCCCACACGCCTCCATCACCTGGTGCCTCTGGACAACCCATCAGCCAAACTGAAGGGTGGCTGCCGGCCGGATTGTACTTTGGTTGGTCTTACCTAGTCAAGGTCTTTCTTCTTGTAAAAAACCCCCAAAACCAAAAAACAAAATCCAAAAAAACCAAAGACCAGTTTTCTTGCATGGATTCATTGAACTCTCCATGTCCGCACAGTGGCCAGAGCCGATGGCTGCCCTCGGTGAATCACAATCTCCCATCACGGGCACACCGTGGGAGAAAAGGGCTCTGCAGAGATGCGTCCTCGGGCCCTTCGGCCCCAGCGTGGCCCAGCAGGCTGAGGTGGAGTGCATCACTGCCCCCCCCCCCCCTTTCCCACACAGCTGCGAGCCCCGCATCTGTGACCTGTTTCCCAAGGCGGTGCCCACAGCCTGCTGGCCAGCCGTCCTCGAGCAACCCTTGCGCGTGCACGGGATCACCAAGTGCTCTCAAGTTCTTGGAAACTGCTTATTTCATAGGCTTCAAAATAAAAATCCACTCTGGCCATGTCATTGGCACTGCTGGGCAGAGCTGGGGACAGCCCCAGGGGCTCCGCACGGGGTCCTCTCAGTCGGCTGACCTGGCAAAACCAGTGCTGAGCAGGATGTGGGCAGACAATGTCGGCTGCCCAGAGCATCCATTTCTGAAGAGTCCAGAGCCTTCCGTTAACTGCCACAGTGCTCCAAAGGGGGACAACGGTGACAGTCACATTGCAGGCAGTTCTTGAGCTTTGACTCCTGCATTCAGATCCCAGGGAACGCCCACCACCAGGCGCCCCAGAGGGTCTGCCTCGTCTTAAGGGATGGGTGGATGGTGGTGGGGATGGAAGTCTCTCTTTGCAGGTCCGTTTTAGTCGCTCCAGAGAGTCCTCCAGCCTGGGAGAAAACTGCTAGTGTCTCCAGATTCACCATCGGAGAGCTAAGAAGGAAGGGCAGCCTGACCCTGGAGGAGCCAGTGTGCCTGGCGGTCTTGGCATTTCTGCTGCCAAGAGGGCAGTCCTGTCCTCAGAGCCAGCTGTGCAGCTTGAGGTGATGTGCTTGCACTTTGAGAGCAGCTCTCGCTGGTCTTGGACGTGGACACCTGAACGCTGATGGCACATTCCTGGAGACCGCTGGGTTCTGCTTTCTTCCACATACCCCAGGTCTTCAAGACCTTCTGAGAAAACCCAAAGACTGGCCCTTCAAGGGTCATTTCCTTAGTGAGTGCCAGCTGTCTGAGGGTGCCTCTCCTGTGTCTCCTTGAGGAAGTGTCCCCAAAGTCACCTGGAACCCAAACTCCAGGAGGCAGAACTGCCAAAGGGACTATGTAACCTTGGTGCCTGGCTGGGGAGCTGGACGGGTCTGGGATGGAATCCTGCTGTGCTCATCCTGGGCAAATTACTCAAGCACCCTGACCCTCAGAGTCTGCATCCCCAGCACAGAGATAGAGATAGAGATAGATAGAGAGAGAGAGAGAGAGAGAGAGAGAGCGCACAAGCGCATGGCGTGTCCTCAGGGATCTCATGGGATAGGGGAGCTGCTGAGCCACCTGGGGTCAACACAAGGTCTGTGCCGTATGATGCTGTGGCCTTGCATCAGCAGCTTTGAAGGCTGGTGAAAAGCAGATAGATGACAGACAGACACAGATACCAACAGATGGATGATGGAGAGCAGGAAACATGACTTACACAGGGAGAGACGGCTAGGGAATCACAGGTGATTGGAGAGACACGATAGATGGTGATGTAGCTAGATGATGGAGGCAGATGAGATACATGGTGATGCCTACTGGATGGATGGATGGACGGATGACAGGTGGCAGACTGCTAGATGAATGCTCTATGTTACCTACCATTTCAACACCCTGACAAAATAACACGGTGAAGAACTGCAGGAGGCCTCTCCTGGGAGGGCCGAGCCTGGGTCATGGCGGATCTTCAGCACAGGATCAACTCAGAACATGGTGAACTGCCTGTGTGTCTCAGCAGTGCTGGACCATGCGTGCATGCTGGACGGCCTGCTCTGAAAGCCCCAAGCTTCTGCTGTGGCCTGTACCCCGCTCTGCTCTGCTCTGCTCGGGGCAAAAGGACATGTCCCACTCGTTACCTTTCAGGATGGGGCAGATCTTCCAGACGCCGGCAGCTCCTTCCCTGTTGAACTGCCCGAGGGCTAGCTCCATGTAGAAGAGCGGCATCCCAGCAATGACCATGAAGAGCAGGTAGGGCACCAGGAAGGCACCTGTGGACACATGGCCTTGGCTGTGGTGTGGAAGGGGCTGCTGCCCCGTCTGAGCCCGTGCCCGCCTCCCAGGGCTGAGCATGGCCCCTTGCACCCACTGGCCTGTCTGTTAGGGGCATGGCCACCCTCCAACGGTGAGTCCCAGCTGTGGTGGACAGCCTGCCACCTCCATGCCTGTTGCCCGCTATTCCCAGCACTTTGATATGTCCCTCCAGAGACCCCTGGTCACCCCCAACCCACCCGATGACATCAAGCCTGAGACAGAGCGGGGATAGCCCTGCCCACTCTTGGCTTTGCCCCCGCCCCCAGCAGGCCTGGCTCCCCCTTGTCCAGATCCATTTGCCTCACACAATCTGCCACAGGCGTTCCCCTGACCTTCCCCCAGCCCCGGAACGCAGCCTGCCTCTGCCACAGCCACAGCTGAGGTCCTTGCTGACAGGAGCCACCCAGGGGCCAGGACCCCTCGGATGCGCCAGGTTCTGCACACCTATGCCCTCTACCTCCCACACAGAGGCCTGGGCCCTGTGGAGGCCTCCTGAATGCCCCTTGCTCTCTCCCAGGGTGACCTCAGGGAGGAGGGACATGGGGAGGCTTGGAGATTTAGGCTCCGTCTTGAGCAACTTGCTGCGCAGGCCTGGGTCTCCTGGTCTTCGAGACGGGCATGCCAAGAGGCCTCCTCAAGAAGTCTCCCTGCCCTCCTACGTCTGAGGAACTGAGCAGGAGCCCAGGCCGGGATGCAGGCCCAGGGGATGCACGGGCGTGAGCCCTGAGGGACTTGGCCCTTGGGGTGAGACTTCCAGGTGACCTGCCCATCCCAACTTGCTGAGTCCCATGCAGTCAAGGGTCTATGGCTGGTAGAGTCCAGAAGTATGGGTAGGGCCACTGGAGGTGTGCATTTCAGGGCATCATCTGACCTTCCTAGTTCAAGTTCGACATACCTTTAAACACTTTTAAGCCATTTTTGGCCCTTGGAGAATTCTTTCCGAAGTGAAAACAACCACTGGAAACAGTGAACAGGGCCAAGGTGCCTCCACCTAGCTCCTCCTGATTTCCTCTTCCCTGGCCTTGTTTTCCTTGGCTATTAAGATGCAATGCAGAACCAGAGCTCTGCGTTCTTCACCTGGGAGAGCCTGCACCTGATGCACCTCCTGCACCTGGGCTTGCACCTGATGTATCTCCAGCACCTGGGAGAGCCTGCAGCTGATGCATCTCCTGCCCCTGGGAAGGCCTGTACCTGATGCACCTCCTGCACCTAGGAGAACCTGCAACTGATGCATCTCCTGCACCTGGGAGAGCCTGTATGACCGCATGCTCCAGTGTGAAGTAGCCCTGTCTCCTCCAGGAGGAAGGCATAATTTTGCAAGTGAGCACGTGTTCCCTAAGAACACTGCTCCCCACTGCCCTGTGGCTCCACCTGGCAGGAGGAACCCAGCCCCAGATGACACTTACCTCCACCGTTTTTGTAGCATAGGTAGGGGAACCGCCAAACATTGGCCAGGTCCACCGCAAAGCCAATGACTGAGAGTAGAAAGTCAATTTTCTTGCCCCAGGTCTCCCGCTCCTGGGCCTCCACTGGGCTCTGTGGTGGGTTGATCAGCGTGGAGTTCGTAAGCTGCACCCCGTTCTGCTCCTTGACCAGGATGAGTTCCACTTCCCTGGGGCCCATGGCGTTGGGCTCCTTAGCTGGGGCCACCACGGAGGACATGGGTCCCACGGAGCATTTGCTCTTGCTCATGGGAAGACTGGAGCCTAGGGATTCTGTGCTTCTTTCGCTTGGTCTTCAGCCAACATGAAAAACACACAGGAACGCACCGGTGTGGGAGCAGGACTGCTCTGTGCCCGGGTCAAGAGCAGAGACCTGAGGCAGTTATATTCCCTTGGAAGGAACAAGCACATTCCAAGATCCTAGGAGGACACCGCTGGTGTCCAGGAGAGGTGGAGATGCTAGATCTCTGGGGGACATGGGTGGACCAGCCATGGAACTCCTGAGACAGACCCGCTGCTGTGCCTCCTCCCCCGCACCTTGCCTGTCAAGCACAAGGCTTGACTTGCTTTCTAATAATCACACACAGATGTTCCCTCCCTTCCCCACATTCCCAGGGAATCATCCCTAGTCTTCCAAGAGCACTGGTAGAAGGTCTTCCTAATACCACTATGCATTCTTTATACCCAATAATAAAACAAAGAGTGAAATTTATATAAACAGCCAAGGTCACTGAGAATTTAAAAAATAATTACAACCACTTATTCAAAGAACACCTGTATTATTCAAAGTCCACATTCACCTGTGCCCAGAAGTCCGCCTGCTCAGGGCTTCCTGTGCCCCACTTGAGCTGCATGGAGGATTATGCAGGACCTCACCCAGGAGGGGCAGCTGCCACACAGCCCACTTGCCAGGGAAATGGCTCTCAATTACTTCCGCAAAGCCCTGGGCAGAGTGGAGGAGGGCTGAGCCCTGACAGTGGCAGCCTGGGAGCCTCAGCATTGTTTCCACTGTGCCCAGGCTGGTAAGGCTGGGAGGCAGGGGACTGCTCCAGGGGGGTACTCCCCTGCACCCCCAGCAAACACTCCTGGCTGAGTTAATGGAGGCCCCACCCTTGTGGCCGCTTCACTGCAGGAGGCAGACCAACCCTCCGATCTCCGAGCAGCTGCCAGTGGGACTGCAGCAGTGGCCATGGTTGGGAGGGTGGGAGGTGCCAAGAGGGCGAAGACCAGGCCCTTCTGCTCCTTGTCGCTGGGCGCATCAGGGCCCTTCCTGCCAGGAAGCCACGCTCGGCATTGGGAGCGATCAAGTCCCTTCCTGAATTGGGGGCCTCAGAGGGCAGATTTGGACGAAGAGGGCAAAACGCGGCCTCTGAGGTCTCTTTCCTCCCCGAGCGCAGTCCGGAGGCAGCTCGGAGATAAGCCGAGTTCGCCCGGAGGTTCGCTGCGCCGACCTGGGAGCGGCCCCACCTTACAAATCAGACCACCGCGGGAGAAGCAGCACCGTGGGTTGGACAACCACCTCTATGGGACCTGGGTTCGCGTCCCCAGTCCCGCCCACCCGGGTGGTGTCCGGTCCATCGAGGAGGACCCGGCGCCCCAGGCGCAACCAGTCGCGCGTCCTGGGAAGCAGGCGACCTCAGCACTCGCTCACCGGGTCCGCGGCACCCGCGGGCGGGACGGAAGTGCCCTCTGGCTGGGACGGCCTTAGGACCTCACATTTTACCGCCGGACGGCGCTCTGCATCCCGACTGTTGTTGACTTTGGGAGACGGCTCGGTCTCCGGGACGCGGAGTCCCCGACAGACGGCGCCCGCCCCTGCTGGGCTCCCCGCGGACCCGCTCTGGGGTCTGCGGGGCGAGCGCCCCGAGGATGCAAGGGGGCCGCCAGTGCAGAAGCGCCCTCGGCCTTTACCTGCCTCCCGGGTCCTCGGCCCTGTGTTCAGGTCTCTGCGATCCGGTCCGCCAAAGCTCCTGCCAGCTCCACCGCTCGGGGCGGTCGCAGCCTCGGGCTCTTATCTTGTCGCGGGGGGTCCGCCCCACCCCGCCTGCCGTCGGGGCCCCCGCCCTGGCTCCGCCTCCTCACCCGCCCACCCCGGGTGGGCGGGGGACAAGCTGGGGCCGCGCCCCCGCCCCCCCCAGACAGAGCGCTGCCAGCGCCGAAGAGCCTGCAGGTACCGCCTTAGGCTGCAGAGCGAACCGCCGGGATCTTGCGCCGTCCTAAAGCCTCGGAGGCGTGGGAGCCGGGGCACCTCTGGGTCGGAAGAGTCGCTGAGGAGACCAGCGGGTTCCAGGCAGGAGTTGCCTGAGGCTCCCTTCCACCTCGCCTGATCCCCGGTGCCCGCCCCGGCGGCTTCCGGGGCTAACCTGTCCCGCGAAGTCCGGGAGGAGGGGGAGACCCAGCCGGGAGGGAGCAGAGCCGCGGGTGCGCCAGGAACTGCGCGGGAGCGGGTTAGGCTTAGCCCAGCACGCCGACCCCGCCCCGGTCTCTGCGCTTCTCCGGATCCCACCTGAGGCTGCGCGACTCCCCACCCTAACCTCCTGCCCGCCCCTCCGGTCGTCCTGCGCCCTGCGGACGTCTCCGACCTCCCTCTCGGGGAGGTGGTGCCGGCCAGCGGGTCAGGCTGCAGGGTCTGGCCGGAGTATTCTTCCGGCTTTTGCAGCCCCGCAGCGGGGACCCTGGGGCCCTGCCCCATCCATCGTGGTCAGGACCCTGCCTGGAGGCTCTTCCTCGCTTCCTGGGGCCATGTGCCCTGGCCTAGCACTCTGAGGTCTGGATCCTCCACCCACATACTGCGGTCCATCCTTCTGTGGCCCGCAGCCTGGCCCCAGGGCAAGGCCTGGGTCTCCATGATCAGGCAGGAGCTGAGCCTCCTTGCTCTTGGCCTGCGGCAGGGGCACAGGGCTGGCAACCAGGGGCTCCAGTCACAGTTTCCTGCTAACCCTTTCCCAGGACAGGCTCTGCAAGCCTGGGTGGTGGGCATCCAATTCCAGGCTCCAGGAATCAAATGACTCTGAGAGAGTGCCACCAGGCAAGGCCCAGGACAAGGAGGTATGGAGAAGGCGCCAGGTGAGTGGCTGGGCCCTGCTTCTGCACCTGCTGGGAGCCCAAAGCTCAGGCCTTCTTCCCAGGTGCACCCCAATGTCTGTTGCTTTAGGAGGTGTGCCAGGGCTCTCCCCACTCTCAGCCTGCACACGCTTGCTGAGCTGTGTCCCCTTTTGCCTGGGACTCTAGAGTGCCCTAGCTCCTCACCTCCCATTCACTCCCTTGTGCTCCAAGCCTGAGGCCCCACTGCCTCCCCACAGCCTCCTAACCACAGGTTGGGGCCAGGAAAGAAGCTCCCCAAGCCACTCCAGCAGGTGACATTGGAACCAAGCAGGAGGAAGGGGAACTGTGCCTCAGTCCACCAAGGACTGCTGTTACAGAACGCCGCGGACGGGGTGGAAGGGTCATCTCTTTCTCACGGTTCCAGAGCAGGCAAGCCCTGAGTGGAGGGGCTGCAGATTGCTACCTGCCAAGGGCTGCCTGGGGCTCCAGTGGGGTTTCTCTGGTGTCTCCCCAGACAAGAGGAGGCCAAGCTTCCTAGGTCCTGTTCTATCAGGGCACAAATCCTGTTCCTGGGGGTGGAGCCCTGGAGCCCCTCACCCCCTGAAGGTCCCTCCTCTGTACAGTCACAGAGGGGATAGGATTTCAATTCCTGCATTTGGCGGGGGGCACAATTCAGTCCATGACACATGGAGAGGTGATGGGCCAAGGGTCATCCTAGGAGGGGTCCCTCTGCCTGTGCATGGTCAACAACATGGCTTTCCAGAAAGATGAGGGAGCCCAGGATGGGCCCAGCCAACAGGCTAAGAAGGCAAACGGCCACCCAAGGAGGAGTGACCAAGGGAGGCCATTTAAGTAAGGAACACAGGGTTGATGTCATGTGCAGCTGATACACAACACACAGCAAAACCACACAGGGGACAGCATCAGGAGCCCTGCGGCAGGGCAAGGCCATGGCCCAGAGCTCCCAGGGTGTGTGCAGGACGGCGCGCACGGGGAGGGGGGCCTCGTCCAGTCTTGCTGGTGCGGCTCAGGGAGGCATGGAGGGAGCACATGTCGCTTGCACCCAGGCTGAGGGCACCCACTCCAGAGCCCTGCACCCCGCCACACCTGCCTTCCAACGGCTTGAAGCAGGAGAAAGGGGCTTTGCATGCTCTCGGAATAGCCCTGGGGGCTGGGCCTGTGCAGGTCACAGAAGACAAAGAGCAAGAGCCTGTGGTCTCCCTCCTCCCGTGACAGGAGGGCTTCCTGGGCTTGCGCAGGTAGTCCAGCAGGGTTGGGATGAGTTGATTAAACCTGACTGAGCGGCCGACCTTTGCAAGTCTGGAACTTTGCCCTAAATGCCAAGCTGGCTTTGTTAGGGCTGCGTGGCTGCTGGGGGCTCAGGGCACTGGACGGGCGCAGGCAGGGCTGCAGAGCAGGGTTGCCAGCTCTCAGAGCAGCCTCCCCTGCTGGGAACCAGACGCAGTCCACAGGGAGCCATGCTGCTGACCGACCACTGCCTTCAACACAGCCCTGTCCATGGCTGCCCCCGCCTTGGGTGCCGTCCACCCTGGAGGGCTTCATGCTGCTGCCCTGCATCCTGACCCAGAGCCGGCTCCACCCCGACTCACAGGCTGCCTGGGCACAGGCCGGGGCTGCTGTCCAGGTTCCAGCCTCGGGACTCCCGGGAGGCTGGCATGGATACACACAGCTCTACCTGAGCTTCAGGAAAGCATCAGGGCTTCGCGGGTAAGTGGAGGGGTGAGCCCCCCGCCAACCCCGATTTACAGCAGTTCAAGTGAAGACAAAGAAACAGGAAGAGCCATGTGCAGGGTTAGCCAGTCACGAGAGCCAGGCAGGAGCCCCCAGAGGCTGGGGCTGCAGACACCAGACTCCCCTTCACCTCCACTGAGAGGGAGCCCCAGGCCACCTGTGTCCCCATGTTGGTGATGAGCTGGTCCCAGGAGAGACTCTCCTGATGTGTGAGTGAGGCAGGTGGTCCTAACAAAGGACCCTGAAGGGGGCTTGAACGGCATTCATCCTCCTGGTCCTGGAGGGGCCGGAAGCCTGAGGTCAAGGTGTGGGCAGGGCTGGGTCCTCAGAGGACAGCGGGAAAGACCTGCTCCCGGCGTCTCCCCAGCTGCTGCCCCCCAGCTTTGGGTCCTTGGTGGGCAGATGCACCACTTGGATCTCTGCTTCACCTTCACAAGCACTGCTTCATGTGCGTGTTTGCCTCCAGTGTCCCCATTTTATAGGGACACCAGAATGTGGGTTAGGACCCCCAATTAACTTATATTGCTTCTATCCTTCTCCAATCAGCCCATGCTCTGATGTACAGGCTCAGGGCTTCAAATATGAATTTTGGGAACACACTTTCACTCCAAAGAGGAGTGAGCCTTAAGAAGCTGGTTTGGGAAAGGCAGTTTTGAAGATGGCAGTGCCTTAAACCATGCATTTGACCTGGTCCAATAGCTGCCTTAAACCATGCACTTGACCTGGTCCTATAGCGACTCCAGGCATTTAATCTGGACCTGCAGAACTTGAAGGAGACAGAGCGGAACAAGGGAACCAGCTCCGGTGTCCTGTTAGGCTCAAGGGACGACCACAGGCTCAGCAGCCATGCCTGGAGGGGCAGGGGGTCACTGAGCACTGCGCAAGGCCTGGGATGGGGCTAGGTGGGGGGCTGGAGCACTGTCCCGTCCCCCTGTGAGCACACCAGCCAAGAAGCTACCTTTTTCTTAGAGGTAGAGGGAAAGTGCCTGTCCCAGACGCCTACCCTCCCAGCCTGGCTCCTGGGGTCTGGAAGTAGCAGTGTTGCTGGGAAAGTGTACGCTGCAGCCTTACCAGGACCAGAGCTCTGCGGCCCCGTGCATGCCTGTGTCCTCAGGAGGCCCCAGGAGTCCAGCGTGGATGCTGGATGCTGCCGTCTCACTGGAGCCTGGAAGGAAGGCTCTGGGAAGCTGATGGGCAGGGAGGGCTGTGGCCAGATGAGGGGCCACCATCTGCTTGGCTAGGCCCACGTGGGAGTTGGCTTTCTGTCCAGGTTGCAGGGACTGCAAAGGGTGTCCTGAGGACGAGCCAAGCCTGTGTGGCAGGGGCCCTGAGATGGAGCTGGCCTGGAGGCCGCAGGGTCCATGTGCTCATTGCTGCCCTTGAGTCTCTCCACACTACCCAGGAGTTCCTCCGTGCTCCCTGTGGACTTCAGCAAAGGCAGGACCCAGGAGTCCTCATGCACCATGGGACCAGCAGACCCAGACTCTGAGAGGTTCGCCCTTCTTGCTGAGAGGGCCTCTGCCCTTGTCTCAGGGTGCAGAAAGGCTGCTGGCACACGGGAGAGCCACAGCCCTGCGGTGAGTGAGAGGGGAGCCCTCAGGCTGTGCGCAGGGACACTGGTCCTCTGCGACCTGCCTGCTCTCTCCTCTCCGTTTCAGTCACTGAGGCTGTCCAGAAGGCTGGTGGCCTACCAGCCTGGAAGCTGCACTCCTCAACTGCCCTTGCCCACAGGGTTCAGTGCGCCCAGGGAAGCCCCTGCCTGGCCCAAAGGGGGCAGCAGGCAGAGGTGCTCTCTGGCCACTCAGCCACGAGTGGGTTCCTGCTCACGGGCTTTGCCTCCCAGGCCATAGAGCAGGCTCCTGTGTGCAGCGGTGGCTGGTCCCCAGGTTCCTGCATCTCCCAGCTCTGGGCAAAGCCGCGCCTCCCACTGGGGCCCCTGCCTTACACCTCCCAATGGCGCTGAGTCCCTGCACCCAGGCGGTGCGGTTGGGGGATCTGTGGGCGGGCTTGGGCTCTGGTTGAGGTGCTTGCTGTATTTAAACTGAGCTACACGGTCTTCAGATTTCATTTCCTTTCTTGGGAGTTTTTGTTTTCCCTGAGGTACGTGCATTTTTTTTCATGGAGTAATTTTCCATCGCTTTATCATTAATTCATCTCCAAAACCGCCACCAGGTACGTGAAAACCCGGGAGCCACCGTGCCGGTTTGTGTGGCTGTTGCCATTTCACTGCTGTGGCTGCTGTGGATGGTGGCGTCTACTTGATCCGTGGGAGTGGGGATCTCTGATGATCTCTAACTCGCCTCCGCGGCAGACACAGCCCCCCCTGCGCCCCTCGGGTCTGAGCCAGTTGACAAACCCCGGCCCTGGCGGGGGGGCTGGGTGCTCCTGGGAAAGACCCGCTGCGCTTGAGCACTGTTGGCCGCCCGAGAGTGGCCTTAGAAAGCGACCTCGGGCCTGCAGGACACCGGACCCCTGCTCTGAGATGCAGCATCCAGGGCTCCGCCGTGCCATGTGACCCCTTCTGCACTGGGTCCCATGCAGCCAGCAGGCTACCGGGGTTGGGTGGGTTCGTCACCCTTGTTATCCCAGTCTGGAATTCATGGTCTAGTGACTTGCTCAGGGTCTGGCAGGACCCATGGTGGCAGGCGGAGTGGCCTGAAGCCCTTAGGGTGGCCTGTTCCCATCAGAACACTCAGCAGAAACTGCAGCTGGACGCCCGTGTGGTCTGCCAGGGTTGGAGCTGGGCTGTGCGGCCCATTTTGGAGGCTGAGGCTGACGGGTCATCGGAGACCTCGTCGGGGGAGTCCACCTCTCCAGCTGCCCGACCGGCAATGCCTCTTGGCTCTGACCTGGAGAGCCACCCAGGAGGCAGGCTCCCCGGAGCCAGGCAGTGGTGCAGGAGGCTTCTCAGGCAGCGGTCTCCCAGCGGCCGTGAGGTTGGCTCCGCGGTGTCGGTGCCAGGGTCGGAACCACCTGGCCGACGTGCTGTGTCACGCTGTGAGCACGGAATGAGCGCCAGGTGCCTTGAGCTGGCTGGAGAGGGAGAGGAGAGAGGTTGGCCTGGTGAAGCTCCCCTGGGCCCAGTGGCCTGAGGCCGCTGAGATGACTGGAGGGAGAGGCCCCGGGGTACGTGGCCACCGCACGCATGGTAGGAGGCAGCACCACGCCCTGGGCCCAGGAGCGCTGCTGAGGCCTTCCCTGGGGAGCTGCCCAGCACAGCAGGTCTGGGACACACTGCTGCCCAGGAGGCCGTGGGGCCCAGGTGGCTCTCAGGCTCCAGCATGGCCGTCCCTCCTGGATAAGCTGTCACCTGCACATCAACATGGATTGCTGGGCCTCCCTAGAGGCCTAGACTCAGCAGGCCTGCGGTGGGTCCAAGTATGAGTGTATCTGTCACGTGCCCAGGTGACGCTGGTGCCACCAGCTCAGGAGCCCTTTTGAGAAACGTTCCTAGTGGAACCCCTGGGCTTGTCACTCTCTGGAGGTCACAGTGTCATCGGCAGTGCAGGACACAGACATTCTGGCTTTTGGACAAGAGTGAAGGTTCTTCTGAACCCACATTCTCCCTCCGGGGGAACATGCTCCAGGCCATCAAGGGAACCTGTGGACCCCAAGGCGCCATGCTCCCCGGCAGCCCACCTCTGGCTGTTCTTACCCGCAAAGCCATCACATCTGGTGTGGCTGTGACCTCCAGGACTGGGGGCTATGTACAGCATGGGATCAGCAGGTCCCGAAGACCCAGGAAGTGGCCAGCCCCTGTGGCAGGGAAATTGCTCCCCTGACCCACCCCTGGCTGGACGGGAGCTCCTTCTGACTGGAAATGGTGGAAGGAGGAGCCCACGTCTGTGTGTTGGTGCAAAATATGCTGAACCACTGGCCCCACCGTGATGGTCATGCTTGTGGACACACGCAGGAAGTCCCCCATGCACAGACGTCCAGGCAGGCAGCAGGCTCTTCACTACCAGGGGAGGAGAAGACTGGAGGCGCAGGTCCGCTGAACCACCAGCCTGGTGGTGCTACAGAGAGATGCCAAGGAAGCCAAAATCGGTGACCAGATCTTTCAGGGAAGATTTCATGATTGCTTATGTAGAAAATCTCAAGGAATCTTCAAAACAACTGTAGAACTGATGCACGGGTTTCGCGAGGTCGATGGGAAGGACCAGCTGTCTTTCTAGATGCTGGCGGCAGTCAGTTGTGAATAAAATGGGAAACGATTCATTCACAACAGCATCCAAAATAAAATGCTCAGGCGTGAAGTGTGTGTGGGACCGTGACAAGGAATCCGGGATCGACCGCTGAGACCCAGGAAGGCCTGAAGAGGAGACGTGCACCATTTCCTGGCTAAAACTTGGTAATATTGAGATGTCAGTTCTCCCCAAAATAATACAGAAGCAGCTCAGTCCCAACCAAAACTCTAACTTGCTTTTTTGAAGAAACAGACTAGTTGGTTGGTAAAGTGTCCCTGGGAAGGTGAGGGACCCCAAGTGGCCAAATGGCTCTTAGAATGACGTCGGAGGACGTGGACGGTGCCACTCCTGACCCCGTCCTGACGAGCCAAGCCACTGCCTCCTGGGCTTGTGTGGCCACCTGTGTCCTCTTTTGGGGGAACAGCTTTCCTGGGGTGTGAACTACATACAATTTTCCAAGTGTGCACTTCGTAGGTTGCTTGTGCGGAGAGCAGACAGCTGCTCTGGGGGTCCGGGTCCCGGGCCAGGGCCGTCGCCATCTCTTGGCCTGTTCCACCCCAGGCCCCTGGATTCACAGGCAGTGGCTGACTTGTCCCTGCCTTCATGTGGTGGAATGTCAAGTGCTGTTTTTGCCTCTGTTTTCTCACAGTTGAGTCCTTGCTGCGTGCGTCAGTCTCACTGCTGAGCAGTGCCCACTGTGTGGACCCGTCCACCACGGACGGACACTGCTGGGAGCATTGGGTCTATGTGCTGCGGGCGTGCCGTTCTCCTGGGGCTCCTGTGGAGGACCTGT
>JAJEJO010051279.1:167496-185898 GCA_020662805.1 Glaucomys volans
TGGGTCTGTGCTGCGGGCGTGCCGTTCTCCTGGGGCTCCTGTGGAGGGCTGATGGTTTGGTGTGTGAGCCATTACACAGCAGTGCATGGCCCTGACATGTGCAGGGAAGGGCAGCGGCTCCACAGCCTAGGGCACCGCGCACGGCGTCATCCCAACCTTGAACACTTGGACTCATTTGTAGTTCACGGGGCTTTTCACAGCGTCCACAGTGGGAAGGTCCACAGCTGGGCTGCGGCCTGCGCCTGCCCCTCCTGCTGCTCCCCGGGGTCTCACTGCTGTTGGGTGTGGAGGTCTTCCTCGTGCTCGGCACACAGCTCTTTTTCAGAGAGGGGCTTTGAAAATACTTTCCCACTCTTGGGTCATCCTTTTATTCCCCGAACGGAGTCTTTCAAAGACCAGGGATTATTAATTTTGATGAAATTCGATTTGTCAACTTATTTCTTTTATGGATTCTGTTTTTAGCGTTATATTTAAAAAATATTTACCAAATTGAAGATCGTAAAGATTTTCTCCTAGGTTTTCCTCTGGGATTCTTACAATTATAGATTGTTCATTATGGATGTGACCTACCCTAATCACCAAGGTGTCACGTATGGTCCGAACTCCTAATTCTGCATCTAAATATCTACTTGTTCTGGCTCTTTGTTGAAGATGCCTTTCACCAGTGAGTTGTTTTGCACTTTCATTAAAAAATCAACTCAGCATGCATGTGGGGTTTATATCTGGGCTTGATCCCACCCAGCCGGACGCTAGTGCCCACGTGGGCAATGGGTGACGTGGTCGGAGGGCCAGCACAGCGTGCCTGCCTTCCTGTTGGCCCGGAAGTGTGCTTCTCACACCTTCGCCTGCGTCTTGCCTTCACATCAAATTTGATGTCTGCTACCCCTTCATCGGGTGTGTGGGCCGTGGACTTCGAACGTGGGCAGCGTCGTGGCTCGGATCAGCGTCCTGCTTTGGTCTTCTTTTCCTAGGCATCCCATTCTCTTCCTGCCTCTCCCGCCTTCCGACTGGGCGGTTTTGTCTCACTCCTCCTTGGTTGGAGTGCTGACTGTGCCTCCCTGTGCGCTCTGCTTGCTCCTGTGCCCACAGCGCTGACTTCCTGTGCCCTTCCAGGGACCCCATGCTGCTTCCCCCGGGGCGGGGGCCCTGCCTGTGCGTTCCTGCTGCTTAGCTCACCTCCACGCAGGCTAAGAATTCCGGCCTGGTCAAGTCTGCTTTGGGTGCCAATCCTCCTTCTCCCCCTTTCCTTCCTTCAGCTGCCAACCACCTTTCAGAGTCTTCAATAACGAGAAGAATGTGTTCCCATCACCACGTCACTTCCGTTTCTGTTCCTGGTTCTTTTGTGGAGGTCCAGTTTGAGATGTATCACTTTCCTTCTCCTCTCAGGCCTCGTGTCAACACTGCTGGCGTTGAGGGCATGTTGCTGATGAATTCTTTAGCTTTTCTACATGTGAAAAATCTTTATTTCTCTGGAGAGACACTTTGGCTGGGTATAGAATTCTCGGGCAACAGCTCCTTCTATGGAAGTCTGCTCTTACGTTTTTCTCTGATCTTTTGTGTGAAATACATCTTTTTTTCTGGCTGATTTTGAAGATCTTTCTCTTCATCATCAGCTGGTGCAGTTTCTACCACGGAACTTGAAACGTTTTTTGTCTTCCTCTTTGGAGGGGGACTCGGGTGTCATGTGTATTGGGGGCTTCGAGTCCCACAGCTCCCTGACACCTCACTTTTGTCTTTGTTCTTCACTTCCCTCTGAACAGTCTGCTCCGCGTGGTCTCCCAGCCCACTTACCTTCTCTTTGGAGATGCTAAAGCCACCTTAATCCCTAACAGTACACGTTGTATCTGGAATTTTTGTCTCCAGATTTAGATGTGTGCATTTTAACCATCCTCCATGCCTCTTCTCAGCAGACCCGCCTTGCTCTTTGAGTGATGTGACAGTCATGGTGGCCGTGAACACAGTTACTACCATCTAAGTCACTTTCGTGTCTGTTCCTTCTGATGACAGGTCATGTTTCCCAGCGTTTTTGCATCCTGTTAAACTCTGATTGGGTGCTAAGCATTGTTGAGTTTTAGCCTGAGTGTGGGTGGTACTCTGCTCCTGTGAATATTCTGGAACTTTGTTTTGGGCTGTAGATGAGTTGCTTATAAATAGTTTGGATGTTCCTTTAGGTCTTGCTTTGACGCTTTGTGGGAGGGAGCAGAGTAAAGTTCGTTCTAGGGCTGATACTTCCGCGCTGCTGAAGCAAATCATCTGAACTTCCCCCTTGGTGACCTGTGCTTCGATGTCATGGTGACAGGGAAGAGAACTTTGTCACTCAGGAGGCTGCACTGATGCCCACCTGTTCTCCACAGCACTGTGGTGGGGCTGGCCCTGTTCACCGGGACTGATGCTCCTGCTGTCCTTCGCTGTGGACACCTTGTGTCTCGCTGCTACCTGGCTATGCAGCTCAGTGCTTTCCACGGATTCAGGGTGGATTCCACCCCTCTTGGCATTGTCTAGATGAGGGACACCCTGCAAGACTGGAGAGCTCTGGGGTCCATGGAGATCCGCTCTAAAGCCAGCACATGGTTGGTCTCCTGTCGGATGCTTCCTGTGCCCTCAAAGTGGCAGGTAGGTAAGCTGTGTTGTAAATGGAGTTCAAACTCCATATGTGATCACATTTCCCCCTCAGGGTCCACCCTTCACTGAAGAACCGTGGCAGAATCTCCAACTGCTTGCTAGTTTTTGCCCTTTGAACCCTGTCGAAGTTGCTCCCGCAGCCTAAGCTGCGCTGTTAGGAGCGTGTGCCGGCGAGGTCTCCTGCCTTCCTGTGATCACACCCTCCTGGTCAGGTCGTGTCTGTCGCGACCCTGAGCAGGACGTCGGTCTCACCAGGTCGACCCCTCACGGGTGTGTTTTGTCGGTGACCAGTGCATTCCCCGTCTTTCACTTCTGATCTGTTTACACAGCACATAGTCAGGTATTTTATTTTTTGCTCAGTCTAACAACTGCCACTCAGGGGTTTTCAAGTGATTGCTCAAGGGTTGGACTCTAGTTCACCATTTTGCTATTTTGTATTTGCATTATCTATTCCCTCGCTCCTTCCTTCCTACTTTCCTGTCAGTTTGGATGAAATTAGCATCTGAATTAATTCTGCCTCCTTGCTGCTGTTTTCTCTGGAGGGCTCCCTCTGTGCCCTTCTGAGTTATGACCGTCTATCTTCAAATTGCATTAACCCTTTGAGCAGAGCCAAGTTTCCGCATGATGTTTATCTCTGACTGCATAACTTTTTTTAAAAAAATATTTTTAGCTGTAGATGGACAAAACACCTTTATTTTGTTTAGTTTTTTTTAACGTGTTGCTGGGGGTGGATCCAGTGCCTTGCCCGTGCCAGGCCAGTGCTCTGCACGGAGCCCAGCCCGCCTGCATCACTTCGGTGCTGCTGGTGGTGAGGAACCGTCTCGGTGTTGGCTTCTTCAAAATGCCTTCGCTTTGCCTTGACTTCTGAAAGGGTCTCCTTGGCAGAGTCCTAGGCTGGTGGTCAGGGTTCTAGTCCAGTCCTGAGGACACGCCCGGCTTGCGTCTGCATGTGCTCTGGAGGTCAGCCCAGGCTGCTGTCTCCCCATGCTGTGTCCTTGTCCTCTGAGAGCCCATGTGACGATGGCCTGGCTGCATTGGCCACCTACTCTCTTAGTGCTTGCCGAGCATCCGGGTGTCTGAGTTCATGGATGTGAGAAGAATCTGGCCGTTGTTTTGTCAAATAATTTTTCTGCCCCTGCCCTTTTCGGGGCTCCAGTTGTGTTCTGGACCCTGGACGCGTCCCCTGGCCTCTGCTGTCATCTTCCACACTTGCCTGGGATGGCAGTTCACGCCATGGCAGGCACCACCTCGCTGTGCCTCACCCTCCTGTCCCACCTGGGTATGAGGACTCAGGTGGGTCAGTAACAGGTCAGCCAGCCCACACTGGCCTGGTGGGTCACGGGTTCCAGCTGGCCAGGGGCAGGAGCAGGATGGGGTCTGGCATGCTGCCTGGAGGGGACTTGCCAGCCCTGGAGGCAGGCCGCTCCCACGGGCCTTCAGTCCTGTGTGGAACTGACCCTGGTCCACCTCATGCTTACTGTGTCCTTGCTCCTCCATCTCCGGCCAGTGGCCTCTGTGATGGGCAGGGGGCTGACCACTGTGGAGGCTTTCACTTTATAGCAGGGCAGCCTGGCTGTGGCCTCCTGGAATCCTGCAGGCGTGAGGAGGATGCAGGCCCCTGGGCTCAGGGTGCTGCCCGCTGGGGGCACCTGCAACAAGTCACTGTCCCCTTCCCTCAGGAGGTGTCCTCTTGTGGTCAGTGTCACGCTGAGTGGGGCCAGGCATGCTCCTCTGCCTGCACGTCCTGTGGTCACTGGTTGGTTGCCACCATCCAGGTCCCCTTTCCATTCTCTGAGGGATCACAGCCCCGTCTGTGGCTTAGGTGTGACCATGGGAGGTAGGAGTGGGTCAGTCTGCCTCACTTCCAGAGAGAAGACCCAACATCTGGGGTGGCGTGTCCCCTCTTCCCTGTACTGTCCGGCTGTAGGGCCTGAGAAGGGTGCTTTGCTGACCCAGGACAGAGATGCAAAGGGTGGTGCTGCTGCAGCTAGCCTGCCCTGGATGGCACAGCAAGAAGCAGAGCCCCAGCCGACCCCACATCCTAGTGCCCAGCACGCCCCGGCTGTGCCCCACGGGTGGTGGGCCCTCCACGTGGGCTCCTCTGCTTGAAGTCGTTCCCAAGGATGTTGGCCATCAGCCACTGGGGCTTCCCTCCTCCCAAAGGAGGGGCAGATGGGGTGGCTGGTGAGCGGAAGGAGCTGGGGCTGCTGCACTGGGTCCCAGGTCCTCCGGGTCCCCCTTAGTCTCTCGTGACACAGGCTGTGACCATGGGTGGGGGTGCAGGCTGCAAAGACCTCTGGCCACCTGGTGCTGCTCAGGGCCAAGGGGAGGAGGTGGGCTGCAGAGGAGGGAGCCGTGGACACTGGTTGGACCTTGAGACTAGAAGGACTGTGGCAGCCAGGCACCCTCGCGTGGCTGGGTGGCCGCCCGTGTGTGCGTGTGTGTCAGCTGGCAGACGCCTGTCACTTCACATAGGCTGTCGTGTGAGGGTGGACTTGTGCCCGCACAGGATCTCGTCACCCAGAAGTGGTGACGACACGGTGGGCCCTGACCTCCTGGGAGGCGCTCACAGGCGTGATTCCACTGGGTGGGAAGGGAAGCGCGGGGACCCACTCATGGGCGGAGAGGGGCCAGCCCGGTGGCCAGGGGGGCCGTGCTGGGCAGGCTCTGCACACGTCCCACAGTCTGAGCTCAGCCTTGCCAACCTGGGGTGGCCTGGCCTCCGGCCAGGATGGCAGGTGCCAAGGGCCAGGTGGGCTGTGTGCAGCACGCGGGGCAGTCCAGTCCCCCGGGAGGCCAACCAGAGGCCCTCTGCTCCGAGAAGGCCAGAGTGGCTGGGGTGACGCGGAAGGCGCCCCGACCTTAGCCGCTCTCACCTTCCTAACAGACAGACACGGACACCAAGGCTCTCGAGACCTGCGAACGCATTTATTCCACAGAAACCCACACCCTTCGCGGGCGGCACTGCGGAGGAAAGAGAATCGGGAGGACAAACATCCATTCCGAGTCCGTCTCAGAGGTTTTCTCCTGAAAATGCGCTTGGTGGCACTTCACTGAAAACCCTTCATCTGCAGACCTCAGGGAGGGCGCTGCCTCCTCGGAACATCTTAGTTTATTAACCTCCTTCATGGGCCTCTTCTAGGCTTTTCTCTTCCCGAAATGAACCTCCACCCACCTCTGTGAAGGGGGCCTCTGGTGGCCACCCCGGCGGCCTCCCACCTTCCTCTGGGAGCCGGGAGCCCTGACCCGGCCATGCGGGTGGCACTGCCCACGGGGTACCAGTGTCTCCTGGTGGACACAGGGAAGTGCTGAGGAGTCAGTGACCTGTCCTGCACTTGTTGGCCCTGGCGGCCACTGCACAATGCCCAGATGTGAAACCCAGCTCACCTCAGGAAAACAGACCAGAGCCGGGCGCAGGGAGGCAGCTCGGCCATCGTGCTCCGGGGAGGGTGTCTGCCAGCACCCTGACCTGGATAAGACTGTGGAGCAGCTGGGGCAGGGATGGGCACCATGCTCCGTGGACACAACTGGCCCTAGAGGCACCACCCTTCATGGGCCATGTGCATCCGCACGGGCGAGAGCTGCAGCCCTCTCCCCACCAGAGAAACCAGGCAAAGGGGGCGAGGCTGGGGACAGGGACCTCCTTGCCAGGGAGGGCTGCCCCCGCCTGGAGGAGGTATGATAGACACGGAGGTGAACTGCTGGCCAGCCCCCTCTGCCTGCTCCTTGCCTGGGTTCCTGCTGCGAGGGGAGTTAGGCCCTGATGGTCGGCTGCGCGTTCACAGAGAAACAGCAGAAGGGCAATGGTTATAAAAAGGGTTTAGAAGGAGTCAGGAACACAGAGAGGGGTCCTGGGCCGGGGCCAGGGCCCTGGGAGCCCAAGACGCCTCAGTCCCTCAAAAAAGGGTCGATAAATAAATATCCTCCGACCCTAACGGGAAAAATGAAGTAGAAAAACAATTTTCTCTTTTTAAAAAAATGCTGAGTGTGTTCCAAAGTACCTAAACGCAGTTTATAAAATGCTCAGGCGCCCCACGCAAACGCGGGCCGGTGGCGGTGTGGCTGAGGCCCCGAGGTGGCAAGGCCCGGGACCAGGGCATGGGCAGCGAGGCCACCCGATTGTGCCACGCACAGAGAAGGGGACACGGAGAGGACCCCGGTTCCAGGTGAGGGCGAGGGCACCCGGGGCTCCGGCTGCCCCAGGCAGACGACGGCGCCCCATGCGGCTTCCTCCGAGGCTGGGCTCCAACCCAGGCTGCTCACAAGGGACAGAGCAACAACCCCGAGGCGTGGGGCCTGGGTCTGAAGGGCAGAGAGTGCCCTGGATGCCAAGGGCCATGGAGGCAGGGTGGTGGGGAGCCCGAGCCTCCGGGGTCTTCTCTCCTAGTCCAGTTTCTTGCAGCAAGGCTTCCTCCCAAGGCCCAGGCTGTCGGGGCTGAAGTCGGCACAGAAGCCATTGGGGGTGGGTGCCGGCGGGGTCTGGGGGCACTGTGCGGGCTGCGTCTGGCCGGGATGCAGATACTCCTCTGCAAAGTCGGGGTGCAGTTCCACAAACCTGGTGAAGTCAGCTGCAAGGAGCAAGGGCCTCTTGGAGGAGCGGACTCCAGAGCCCGGCTCGCCCTCGCCCACTGGTGTCTCCCACCCTCCAGAGCCCGCTCTCCCCTCGCCCAGCCATGTGAACACTGCTGGGGCAGGTGACCTCCTCCCCACTTACCAAATGTGACTGTCCCCTTCTCCTTCTCGTCAATGGCCTGGAACAGGTCGGTCACAGTGAGCTCTGCCACCCCCAGGGCGGTCTTCAGGATGCAGGAGAGGTCACCCTCAGCTACGCTGCCATCCTCAGGGGACCCGTACATCTGCAGGGGACAGCAGGGGTCCCTGAGGCCTCCTCCCGGTCCTACCCAGGCCTGGAAGTCCCAGCTCTCAGCAGCCAGCGCCCCACCTTCTCTGAACCACTGCGCCCCCCAGCAGGCGGCACTCTGGAGAGTGCTGAGGTCCAGGCAGAGCCGTGCCCAGGCCCTCGGACCTCCACCGTCTGGACACCTGGTACCCCTGGCCTGGGAGCAGGAGGCTGCTGATGCCTGGCTGTGACCCACAAGCATGGGGAGGAACGACTGCATCAGGAAACACGAGGGCAGAGCCAGGGCCCAGACCCCCCAGTCACTGCTGCCTCTGTGAATTCAGGCTGGGATGGGGGCCACGGGGCGGCGCCTGGGGTGACAGAAGGCCAGAGGAGCCCATGCAGTCCAGCGCTGGCGGGCAGCGTGCCTCGGGCCCCACCTCCTGGCCGCAGTGTGAACTGCGGCTCCATTGGAGCCGGCCTGGCCTGGACGTGCTATCCCAGGCCCAGGCTGGAGGCTGGAGGGAGAGCTAGAGATGCCCTTTCCAAACTCAGCCGTCATCTCCAGGCTGCAGGACGCTGGGGAGCGGCAGGGGCTGCAGGTGGGCCAACAGCCGGCCGGCTTCCCCCTCCTCGCCCGAGGGTCTGGGTGTTTCCACCTGCGACAGGGCTTCCTAGGGCAGAGAGCAGCCCGGGGCCCAGGTGCCCGCAGTGCCCTCGAGCCTGACTCCTGGGAGGCTCTGGTGTGTCCCCTGTCCTTACAGCTGCCATAAACCCTGCCCGTCAGGAGGAAGGTGCGGAGGCGCCACGCTCGCCACCCACTGAGCATCCCACGGGGGCCGGTCACAGGCTGCGCATGTGACCAGCGAGGGGTCCGGGCCACCGGGAAGGATGGGGTGTGTTGTCAGGAGGTGGCCTGTGCTGGTGCAGGTGACGGCAGGGACGTGAGGGAGCCCAAGGTGGCACTGCGGCAGGCGGGACGGGCTGAGCCCAGGTGGCCGTGGCTGCTGCTCTCTGCCAGGCAGCCTGTGAGGCGACTGCCCAGCGCCAGGACGGCCATGGCAGGGCAGCGTGTGCAGCCACCACGGACGAGGGCCTGGAAGAGACCCATGGAGACTGGCACTCCCTCCCGTCCGCAGGCAGAGGACGGGGCTGAGCGGGCAGCTCCTCACTCCAGGGCCCTGCTTGCTATCAGCGGCTGACGGGGGTGAGGATGGCCATGTGGAGTGCCCAGGGCCCTGGGACTGCCCGCGCCCTCTCAGGGGGGTGCCGGCTAGCCAGGAGGAAGCAGGGGGGCCCTGGGCATTTCCCAGACGCCTGCAACGAGACAGAGGCCTGGCTGCGAGCCCGCGCCACAGTCCGACACGACAGGCCTGACCGTCCCCACCAACAGTTCCTGCGGGATCCCACTTGCCTTAAAGGCCAGCTGGATGGTGTCCAGAGCCCGGGACGGCCGGCACACCACTGACAAGGCCACCACATACTCCCGCAAGTCCATCGTGCCGTCTCCGCTCTGCAAAAGAGACAGGCTCTTAGGGGCTTGTCCTCCTCAGCCGCGTCCCTCGGCAGGCGGGCCAGCGCCCACGCAGAGGCCTTTGGAAGAATGCTTCCTGCTCTGCGGTCCTGCCGTGCACACTTGTTTGGAAGGTATGGTGGACCCTCAGGGCCATGGGACCACCGTCAGCTTCTCAAGGAAGCGTGGGCGAACAAGGCCTGCTGCCTCCGAGGCCACGCCAGAACCCATGGCCAGGCCAGCGCCGTCCTGGGATCGCAGCACCAGCCTGCACGCGGGGAGACCTCGGCACTCACAGCAGTGAGGCTAGGACTCGGCACGTGGAGTCGCCACCCAGAGCAAGGTCAGCCGGGACCCTCAGCCACCGGCTCCTAGGCTCCGCAGAAGCGTGACTGCTTAGGAGGCAGGGCGAGCTGGGGCTGACCACAGATGACCACAGTGGGTGGGATGCACCGATAGACACAGGCAGGAGGACACCGTCAGCTAAGGTGAGGGTCCTGGGCAGGGAGGACTGACTTGCTGCCCAGGTTCCTCATCCACTGCAGGCACTGGGTCCAGGGTCAGGCAGACATAGGTCCTGGGTACCCTCTGAGGGGACGTGGTGCCCATCCTGCAGCGGCCCTGGCTCAGATCTCCAGGCCTGGGGTACAGGGTGCTGGTCTTGGGATGCAACTGGGGCAGTGGTAGGTGCAGCCCATCCAGACCCAATGTCTGCGCGTGTCCAGCTCTGGGACGGCTGGGCCCGGGTCTGGGCCCCTGGGGGTCACACAGCATGCTCCCACCTCATAGGATCACCACATATTTGAAATAGCAGAAAATAAAAGTCCACACCCCACATGTTGTGCAGGTCAACTGGGGACGCAAGAGCTGCTGTGGAAAACGTGGGCCCGACCTGGGAGGCCTGGGCAGAAACAGCCACGGCCCAGCAGTGTGGGCAGCACTGGGCCCAGCGCAGCCAAAGCCAGCTCCGCAGCAGGGCCTCGGCCAGCACGCCTCTGGGCAGGAGACGTGCCCTCTGCAGAACCTAGGGTCACGGCCACATTGCGACCCAGGGACAGGCTGCCCGGTTCTGCCACAGCCACATGCGGCTGCCTGGGGGGTAGATGGAGCTCACCAGGAGGCACCATGCCACGCAGGACCCTCACCCTGGTGACCCTGGACTGACTGGCGACCCTGCCCCGACGACACCCAGGTAAGAGCAGGCGGCTGGCTTCCGCCTGCCCGTCACACCCCCTGGGCCCTGGAGGCCGCCTTGCAGAGCCATGGTGACGGGAACACGGACCCTCACTGGGCCAATGTGTGACCGAGGAGGACGCGGGCTGCAGGAGGGGCTGGGCAGGCCGTGCGGCGTCATCCTGACAGACCGACACCCCAGACCGCCGGCACGTGCCAGGGAAAGAGATGTGGGTGCTGTGCGGCTGTGCAGCCCGTGGAGCAGCAGGGGGGCCTGGCGGCGCTGCCCCGGGCAGAGGAGGTCCAGATGCTGACTCTGGGGGGACGTTCCTGACTCCGGCCTGGGCAGGGCCTTCCTCCTCTGCTCTTGAACTCGCGTGATGTACGCGCCAGCCACAGGAAGGCCTCCTGCGTTCTACAAAGCCCCTCTAGTGGCCCCACCTCGTCAAAGAGTGAGAGCAGGTCCTCCAGTGAGTCGGAGAGCGGGACCCCCAGGTAGGCGGCGAGCTCTGGGAGCCGGATCCTCCGCCTGCTCCGCACCGGGGCGCTCTCTGAGTATTTGTCCAGATCCTTTTCAAGTTTTTCTGGTTTCAGCCTAAACAAAAAGGGGAGAGATTTCTTTTCCGAGACCACCAGGAGCCTCGCTTCACGTCCTGGCGCTCATCAAGACCCTCAGGCTGTTCACGCAACAAGGGTGTGTGTGTGTGTGTGTGTGTGTGTGTGTGTGTGTGTGTCAGCTCGCAGGTTGAAGCACGTCGGCCAGCAGCCCGCAGCGGCTCCAGGGCTTCCAGGTGAGCAGGCATTGTGCCCGGCCGCTCTGCCAGGTCCCTGGACACCCACGGCATCATGGGGACGGCTGGGGACCACCACGGAGGACTTCCAAGGCCCTTCTACGTGGCCTGAAGCTGGCATTTACATGAACCTCAGAGGGGCACGTCGAGCGCTGTTTCCTGTGCCACCCATCCTGTGCCCTCAGCTGCACCAGGTTCTAACCACACCCAGGGCTCCGGGAACTCACCCGAGGCCCCGCACCAGCCTGGCGAACTCCAGCAGGCAAGTGTCAGCGGGCAGGCGGAGCTGTCCTTCCGCCAGGGCCAGCTGGCAGTCCTCGAAGGTGTAGTCGGTCACTGAGACGCCCAGGGCCCTGCAAGGGAGGGCCATCAGCTCCCGGGTATCGGCCAGTCCCCACCTCTCAGCAGCTGGGCACAGGCACCCAGGGTGGGCGGCCACGGAGCAGCACCTGCAGGCTGCGCCCGGCCCTGCAGCCACAGCGCAGAAGCTCAGCCCTGCCAGCACCTGCCCAGCCTGCGGGGAAGCGCAGAGGTCGGCCGGGGCATGGGGAGCAGCAGGGCGCCCCTCAGTCCTGCTCCCACGAGGGGCCGCCCCAAGCCAGCTCCAACCACACATGTGCATGCAGTGGTGCCACGGACCCCGCGCCCACAGCCGCTGGCGTCCAGGGGACGGAATGTGCTCTGCAGAGCCCGCCCCCCCGCAGGGCCCTCGGGCAGGGTCTCCTCGCAGACGGGCCACCAGGGCTCCACAGCCTGACCCGCACTCACACAGAATGACTTTAAGCTAAACGCTGAGCAAGAACTGAACGTGACAGGCAGAGGCCGAGAGAGAGCGGGCACCACCTGGCGCCGCCCAGCAAGGCCCACGAGGTCTGAAAGGGCCCCCCAGCCTGGGGCCCTCGACGCTCGAGAGCCCAGGAGGTAGAGGGCGCTAACAGGAAGGCCAGTGAGGGCCTGAAGCACGAGCGGCCAGGCAGGCTGCGCTCCAGGAACTCTGCGGCGCCCGTTTCCGGGGTTCGGTATCTGGCTGCAGACGCCCGCTGCCCACAGAGGCCACGTCCAGCCAGAGTCCTGGCGTCACCACTCCGGCATCCATGTGGGGAACATGGAACCTGGGACGGGTCGGGAGCAGGAGCTGTGTGGATGCAGCGTGGACCTCGGCCGCTCCCTGGGGCTGAGGGTGGGCAAGCTCCCGTCTCCAGCCGAGCTGGACACAGGACCAGCCTCAGGCTTGTTTTCCTGAGCTGCAGCCAGCAAGGAACCCACAGGAAGGGGCACCTCCCCTCGGAAAGTGGAGTATGGACCTTCTAGCAGCCCCACCCGGGCTGAGGAGGGAAGCTGGAGCAAGGAGGGCAGGACCAGAGGAGGCTCTGGACAGGAGGCCTGGCACCAGGAAGCGGGCCTCACCTTCCCACAGCCCACAAGGGGCACTGTCGGCAGCCCTGCAGAAGGTGTGCCCAGAGCCTGGGGCAAGAGCTCTGAATGCGAGCCCACAGGTTGGCCCCAAGTGAGGTCCACACTGGACCACGCGTGAGCCACGTGTGAGGTCTACACTGGACCACGCTTGAGTCAAGTGAGTTCCACACTGGACCACGTGTGAGCCATGTGGGAGGTCCACACTTGAGCACGAGAGCCACGTGTGAGGTCCACACTGGAACATGTGTGAGGTCTGCACTGGACTGCGTGTGAGCCATGTGTGAGGTCCACACTGGACCATGTGAGCCACGTGAGACCCACACTTGAGCACGTGAGCCACGTGAGGTCCACACTGGAACATGTGTGAGGTCTACACTGGACCACACGTGAGCCACGTGTGAAGTCCACACTGGACCCGAGTGTGTCACAGGGCCCATGTCTCAGCGTCCTAGCACACAGTGGCCGCGGCTCTGCAGTTCATCCACGGACACGTGGGCGGCGTGGGCCCACGAGGCTCCCATGCAGCAGTGCCACGCGTGCAGCCTGAGACCCTGCACGAGAGCCTAGACGGGCGACCCAGGTCCTTTACCAGGCCCCTGGCCAGGCGAGCCCCGGCGGGTCAGCGGGGGTGGGGTCAGGGCCTGTGAAACACCTTCCACCTGCTCAGCCCTCCCCGTGGAAACCCAGGAAACAGCGGACGCGACTCTGGCAGGAACCTCTGTGAGCAATGGCCCTTAGTAACGTCCGGGGCGCCTGGTCACTGCCTCGTGCGCTGTACATGTCACAGGGGAGCAGGGACCTCCCAGGCTGTATGCAAGGGCAGGGTCTCAGGGCGCCCACGGGGGGCAGGCGGAAGCCAGCGGGGCCTGCTCACGTGCCTGGTTCCCAGTGGGCTGCAGGGACCTCCGGAGGACGCTGAGCCTCTCTGAGGAACTGACCCTGCCACGCTGAGTGTTCCTCAGAACCGTTGTGACAGGACTCAGAGCCACGGCCGAGGCCGGCTGGCCCGCTCGGGGGTCCCCAGAGCGCTCACACACAGCAGAAGCCGCATGCGGGGCTGGCGCGGGCAGACATGCACGCCCGGGTCTGCCCTGTTCCCGCCCGAGCTTATACCTGGTCAGAGCTGCCTGTGGTGGAGGCTTGAGGGGCTTGGGGGAAAGACTGTGCCACCCCATCGCTAACGGGCATGTTCCCTGGGAGGGAGAGAGAGGGAGCGTCAGGACCAGCAGTGCCAGGGACCCTGCCCTGTGGCCGGGCAAGGGCACAGGAGGTGGCTCAGCGCGGCACCAGCGCTCCAGCCCAACCAGACCCGGGGGTCCGGCACTGGGCAGGGCCTGCCCTCCAGGTAGGAGCATCAGGCGCAGCTCAGGTGTGAGCCACAGGTCCAGGGAGGAAGCGACAGGGGCGCCCGTGGGCACCATCACCACCTGGATGAGGGGACGCGGGCAAGGGCACACAGGCCCTGGTGCAGGACCCCATGAAAGCCGGGAGGACGGCGCCCTCCCTGCCCACTCAGGAGGCACGTTAGGGACCATGCTCTTAGAAGGCCCAGCGGGAAGGACCACCCTTGGCCCGGGCGGACAGGAACGCTGGCTGCCCGCTTCGGGGGTGGACTCAGGAGGCCCGGGTGCGGGGCCCAGACCCGAGGCTCCAGGGCTGGTGCTCCTGTGGGCCGGGTGGGGCTGTGCGGGAACACGGGACAGATGCCAGTGGAGCTCTGAACCTGCAGTGAAGCAACGGTTGACCACCTTCTACGCGGTGAGCGAGCAGAAGGAGCCCAGTCACGACGTGGCGCCCACCAGCAGGAGGCCCAGCCTCCCGCCAGTACACTTCACGGACACCTGCTCTCCCAGGGGGTCAGCCGCTGTCGCACGGCAGTGTGACAGCTGCCTGCGGGGACGGCAGCTCACTCACTCGGCCATGACGCGCCGCACGTTGCTGGCGTACAGAGCAGGGCTCCTCTTCTCCTCCTCGGAGGGGCTGTACACGGGGAGGAACTGAGCAGAGAGAAGGCAGGTCAGCGCGGCGGCAGCACAGGGTGCCGCCCACCCGCACTGTCACAGGGCTGCAGGCTGGGGGATGAGGTCTGCCAAAGCCCATTAGCAGAGCCTCACGTGCACCCACGAGGCGTGCACTGCACACACCCACAGGAGACGCACTGCACACACCCCCAGGAGACGCACTGCACACACCCACGACGCACGCACTGCACACACCCACAGGAGACGCACTGCACACACCCACAAGAGACGCACTGCACACACCCACAGGAGACGCACTGCACACACCCACCATGCACACACTGCACACCCACCATGCACACACTGCACACACCCACAATGCACACTGCACACACCCACCATGCACACATTGCACACACCCACCATGCACACATTGCACACACCCACCATGCACACACTGCACACCCACCATGCACACACTGCACACACCCACCATGCACACACTGCACACCCACCATGCACACACTGCACACACTCCCAACGGATGCACTGCACACACCCACCATGCACACTGCACACACCCACAACGCACACACTGTACACACCCATAACGGATGCACTGTACCCACCCATCATGCACACACTGCACACACCCAGGTACTGCATCACCTCACGTCCCCTTTCAAGCTACTCTGCACTCACGAAAGACCCTAACAGTGCACATCCACGGCCAGGTGTGTGGCCAACAGCATGGGCATCCGGACCCAGCAGGCAGGCACACGCTCTGACCGAGTGCTAACGGGATGGCCAGACACATCCAGCAGGATGAACCTAGCAGTGTCAGTGCCAGGCAGAATCAAGAGCAAAGGCACTGACTGCAAAGGTCATGTTTCCTATGCACGGAAGCACAGAATGACCACAAGAAGGACTGACGGGCTAGCCTTCCTCACTGACTTAAAAAATCCTGTCTGAATTGTCCAAAATCATGCAAGAATGAAGTTACTGGTGCAAAGTGGCCAGGAAACCCCTCTAAGGAGACCTGAGAAAGGGATGAGAGCCAGACAGATGACAGGTGAAGCTGCAGCCCGGAAGGTAACACCATGACCAGCTCCTGCGGCTGGCCAAGGCTGTCAGCAGGGCACCTGGAGAAACATCGTGTCTACACGGCTCTGAGCAAAATGCTGTTTTAACATTGTGTCTACACGGCTCAAAGCTAAACAGCTGCATTTTAAAAAATGTATATACTTTTATTGTTTTGTTTTTAAGTTTGTTTTCATTTGTCACACATGACAGAACGCACTGTGATACATCATCTCCGATGGAGCCCAGTCTCTCGTTTTCCTGACTATAAATGCTGTTTTAACATTGTATCCACACTGCTGTTCCAGCATTGTGACCTGGGCAGACCCCGTGAAGCGTGCACCCGCATAAACCATGGCCCGCCGGACAGACCCCGACGTGACCTCGCCAACATCCAACCACACGTACCTCAATTTCCACTCGATTGTGGAACTGGCATAGCGTGAGCCACAGGATTTCCAACCTTTAAAACAACATTGCACAGGTTGATGACGCTGGTGGGAAAGGTTCTCTGTTCCTTTCAGTTGAATTACTAGGGTGCTGGAGCCTGCAGACCCGCCTCCCCGGTCCCCCCTCTAGAGGGCGCTGCTGGGCAGGGACTGGCCTTGAGCCCCGTCCAAAGTTCCAGCAGGGAGGAGTGAAAAGGGCTTCCATCACCTAGTGGTCTTCAGGGTGCCCAGGCCCGTCTGTCTTTGGTTTGTCCACAGCTGTCCTCTCCTGCTGCCTCCTGCTCAGGACACCTCACCTACGGACACCTGCCCCAGCCATAGGCCACGCACTATGGAGCCCCAAGTGCTGCCCCTGCCCCTGTAGCTGGCTCCGAGGTCCCGCTTACAGTTGGTGTCACGGCTCTGGAAGTGGGGCGTCCCTAGAGTTGGTTCCAGGCCCCACCCGCAGCCTGCTTCCTGGCTCTTTCTGTGTGGACCTGTTTCACATCCTGCCAGCTCCACGTCCAGGACACAGGACCCCACAGGAGTCCCTTCCTGGCCCTTCTCCAGTCCACCCTCCAGCCTGAGAAGGGCCAACACCTGACTTGCCACCTCCCTGGCATCCTGCTCCAGGCACCTTGGCAAGGCCTGGAGGCTGCCGGGGTCCAGTCGAGGGCACACCATCCACCTCCTCCCTCCAAACACCAGCTCACACACCAGCGCCCTGGAGGGGCCTGGCACCCTGGGCTCCCCCCGTGGCTCCTCTAACTGTGTGGCTGTCAGTCACGGTGTGACTGTTCCAGGGGTCAGGGATGCCACCCCAGAGCCTCCCTCACCGGCACTACCCAGCTCCATGCCTGAGCCGAAGTCCCCACCCTGAACATGGGTCCACGGGGTGGACGGTGGGAGCTACTGAGCTTATGGCTCGGGATGGATCAGAGGAGCTGTTACCTTCCTGAAGGTGCTGAAGCAAGGAACTAAGTCCCTGCGTCCAGGTGTGCCGGGATGGGGTCTCATGGGGACACTAGCTTTCACAGTGGGCTGGACCTGACCCCTGCCAAATGGCAGCTTTCACTTTTGCAAAAGTACACCGGCACAGAGGGGCCACTGAGGGCCGAGTCTCCACAGAACAACAGACAGAGCACATGGGAAGACTTACGCTCCGGGTCCTCGCCACGTCCAGGTGATGGTGTCCTGAGGCAGGGGAGGAAGAGGACTGTCAGGCCTGCAGCAGGTGTCCGGCTGCCCGCCCACCCGCCTGCAGAGGCGCGGGCTCACGTCCTCCCACGTGAACTCAGGCCCTGACCGTGGTCCCTGAGGACACTCGCCCCACAAACACCCATTTTTCCTCCTGGCAGCAAGGCTGCCAAGTCCAGTGCCCACCTCCGCCCAGCTGGCTCCTTGTCTCTGCCTTGCCAGCTCCAGGCGGCCTGACTTCATCCACATTCAGGAGCTGCTGTGTAGGCCTCCCCTGCCAGCTCACTCCAGGCTCCATGGCCGACTCCCTCCAGCACTGGTCCTGCCCACACAGGTCCTGCCCATGCTGGACCTGCCCGCACTGGTCCTGTCCGCCCTGGACCCGCCCGAGCTGGTCCCGTCCGCCCTGGACCCACCCGTGCAGGACCTGCCCACACTGGGGACCTGCCAGTGCTGGACCTGCCCATGCTGGACCTACCCACACTGGACCTGCCCATACTGGTCCTCCCCACACTGGACCTGCCCACCCCGGGCTGTAGGATGCTGTCAGCAGCTCTTCCCATGCTGTACCACCTGCACCCCAGCGTCCACACCATGACTCTCCAGCACAGACATGCTCCCTGGGTCAGCCCCTGGCTAGGGAGGGGACATGACCATGGCCACCTTGGGACCTGGCTGCCCCATCGGTGTGTACCATCAGTGGGCTTTCGGAAGCCCCATCCCCAGCTGTGCCACCACTGCCTGGGACGCTCCAGGAGTGGTTGGTTCCTACGCTGGCGACAGTCACCAGTCACCCCTGTGCTCTTCTATCCTCTCCTGGACTGCCCGCCCCGCCTCGTTTCCCCCAGCCCCTCCGCACAGGCCCGTGTGTGGACCTTCATCATGGGGTCTGCCTACAGCTGAGATGCGCATGGGAGCAGCGGAGGCAGCTGCGCTGAGGCAGGCTCACCCGTGAGACTCCGGTCAGCACGGGGAGGTGGGCAGAAAAAGGGCTCTTCCCAGCTTCTGCTACCCGTGAGGAATGACCGAGCCTCAGCTCTCGTGGCTCCGGGACTGCCGTTTTGCTAACTGGCTGCTCAGAGGGCCTGCACTGGCCTGTCCACATGTCTCCCCTTAGCACAGCACGCAGACTGTGGATGGGGCCACACCTAGCCCACAGGGGGCCTGCATCTCTGCCACACGGCCCAGCGCATCCTGGAGCACAAGTCCTTCCTTCCTGTGAGTGCTCCTCTGGTGCACAAGACAATTCACACACATGGGGAGAGATCCCTGCAGTGAGCGAGCCCAGCTCTAGGGAGGTGGACTCCATCAGAAACACCAGTGCTGAGCCTGATGATCTGCACACATGGGGAGTGCTCCCTGCAGTGAGGAAGCCCAGCTC
>JAJEJO010051279.1:185908-210776 GCA_020662805.1 Glaucomys volans
CCCAGCTCTAGGGAGGTGGACTCCATGCAGACACACCAGTGCTGAGCTGGGCCTGGGGTCCCAGCCCAGGCATGCTCCTGACTATGGAATCCCATGAGGCGCCAGGACTCTGTCCCAAAGGGTCAAACCTAAGGGCAGGTGGGCAGACCTGCGGGCACACATGCAGGAGCATCAGTGCCCGGGGAGAGCGGAGCTGGGCTGGCACTGCCTCGTTCAGCCTCTCCCCAGTGGGGGTCCCCGAGGTTACCCTGAAGCCCCAGGACCTCTCTGTTTCTTAAACAAGTGAAACTTCAGTGTGGACAGAGGCAGGGCCAAGGCAGGGCACTAAAGCCAGGGTCCCTTCCCCGGGCCCCTAGCCTTTCAGAAGTGAGATGGTCCTGCTTTTAAAACTGCCTGGTGAGGCCAACATTGAGAGCTGTCACCAAATGTCAGGGTGGGCCACACGGGAGGAGAGGCCACCGCTTCGTGACCTGAGAGCGGGCCTTGATGCAACAGCCCAGGGATATTCTGGAACTCGGGCTGACCAGCAGCACACCTGCAGACAGGCTCACATCTGGAAACCCCGTGAGCCAGTCCTGCCCTCCGGGCTGTGGGCCTGCAGGGGTGTTTGCAGAACCCCATCCACTGCATCAGGTAGACACAGGGTGCAGGGAATTGGCAACGCAGGTGCACCTGGAGGCTGCAGTCTCGCCCTGCACAGTGCGCAACACCAGCTCCAGGAAGCACAACTTACCAGTTTGTTAGGGTATCGCAGCACCACAGGCTGGACGGGGACTCCAGGGATGAATGCACCTGCCAAGGAAAGGACAGCAGTCTCACTGCCGGGCAGCGGGGCCTGCCTGAAACCAGCCTTCTGCAAAGCCTTCCAGTGGACAAGGGCTTTCCAGACCAGGACTGCGTCTGCAAGGTGGGCGCTGCCCTGGAGACCCAGGGGAGACTGCAGGCCATGGTACTGGCCAGCACAAGAGGCACCCGCGGTGTGTGCCAGGCCTTCACCTCCAGGCCCCGGCCACCCCCTCCTGGAAGGAGCAGACGGGAAGCACCCTGCAGGTGAGGCCTCCCACCTTGTGGGCAGCACCTTGGTGCTGCCTGGCTGCTGAGGGCCCGCAGGAGGGCCACCGTCCGCTCCTGTGCCACCTCACTGGGCCCCGTGCGCGCTGGTTGGCAGCAACACTACACACACTGCTTTATGAAGTTCTATTTCTTTCGTGATTTCTATTTAAAGCTTTATAAACACCCTAGGTGACAGGAGTACCCAGATAACGGCACAGATGGACGACCCAGGAGGACACAGTGGCCCGAAGCTTTCTGGCTGCCTCCGGCGCCCGCCCATTGAGGGGCTCGGGCGTTTGGGCTGCTCTTGCTCGGGGCTTCTGCACGCTCCCTACACACGGGGCTGCCGCCCTGTCACTCAGGCCGCAGCTCCCTCCCTGGGGGCTGACCAGTGTCAGGCCCAGCCTGCTCGTCCTGCCTCATGCAGGACGTCACCTGTGGCCCGTCTGGCGTCACCTCAGTCCCTGGCCTGACACCTGGGGCCTCCCTTTGTGTCCAGCACTGCAGGTGCCTCTTCTCCTGCGGGCTCAGCAGCAGACTGGAACGCAGCTCACCTGCCATTTCTGTGTGCCTGGATGGCGGGCTGGCCCTGCACCAGGACGGGGAGGGACACGGCAGGGCCAGCCAGACCCGGGCTCGAACCCCAGCACTGGACCTGGCAGAGGAGCCCGGATCCCTTGGAAGCACTTGCTGGTGAAAACAGTCCCACCTCATGGCTGAGCGTGGGGCACAGCATTTGCTGTCCTGGCTCAGCTGACCATCTGGACCACGTGTAATAGTACCATTGCTGTAACTCAGTAACAAAGGGAAAAAACCTTTGCTTCGAATTCCATATGTCCATTTTGGAACTCAGGCAAAACGTGCATCTGGACGTGCACGTCAGGTGACGGCGGTGGACAGAAACAGACCTCTGGGCTGGCAGGGCTGCCCTGCACGAGATGCTGTCCTGAGCCCTTGAGGCGGACACCAGCAGGGCTGGCGGCTGCTCCCAGGTCTCAGGACCTGCAGGCAACCCGGCTTTGGCAAACGCTTGTGCTGGCTGAGACCTGGCGGGGTCAGAGAAGCCACGCCGGAAGCTGCTGCAGCTGCGGACGCTGCCACCACTGGGGAGCACTGGGTCTCGTCCCCCAGGGGCACAGGGACCCTCACTGAGCCCAGAGGACAGAACCTCCCTTCACGGAAACTCCACGCAGGAAGGCGGGACCAGTCTCCAGCCGCTCACCCTGGAGCTCTGGGGGCAGCAGCAGCTGGGTGCTGCCAGGCAGGGCAGCAGCAGGTCCTGACCCGGGTTCCACTTGAGCCTCAGGCCAGATGGTGCCACGACCCAGGTGCTGTCCTGGGCTGCAAGGTCCTGGGGACGCACTGCAGCCTGCCTGTCCCTAGACACTGCTCCTGCCATGCTGTCTTCACCTAGAGCCCTAGAGGTGCTCGCCTGCGCCTGCCGCAGGGGGCTGTGGCCCCCGACCCTCCTCCGTCCTTCTGGACACTGTGCACCCTGCTCAGGGGCTTCGCTCTGTCCTGTCTAAAGTCCTCAAGAGCATGAAGACCAGGTGCCCCTGAGAGTGAGGCCGTGGCCACTCCTCAAGGAGGGAGACTCCTCTCAGACAGCCTTTCCGTAACCCGAGACGGGTGGCCAGGGAGCCTGCCCCCTCGCACACGCCCTGCGTGGATGGAGACCGGAGACTCATTTTCAGGTCATTCTGTTTGTGGTGGCCTTGGGGACGCAGACCTAGGTCAGACATTACTGAGGTCTCCCACTAAATGGCCCTGGGGACACCCAGCCTGGGTCACGGGCTGTGCCGTCTGCTCCTGGTCACTGAGCCAGTTGTGCCCACTCAGGATCAGAGCCATGCAGAACACAAGCTTCCTGCCCCCTCATCTGCCTCTGCTCATGGAACATGCCCTCTGTCCTCTGTGCTCAGAACGGGGACAGGACAGGAGCACCTGAGCAGCGGGTAGAGTCACACACAGGAGCCGCGGCAGGTGGGTAGACTGACTTCCACCTGCGAGCTCTCCAAAGAGCGCAGAGGAAGCTAGAGATGCTGAGCCTGAAGGCAGCACAGCACACAGCACCCCACGGCCATTGCAGCTGGGACCTCACGCACACCCCGGTAAACCCCGGTCACAAGAGCCACTGCCTCCTAAGTGCACCCACTGACAGTGTGCAGGCTGCCAGAGCATCAGACGACTCCGCCAGGGCCGCGAGGATCCGCCCACCCTCCTGCTGCAAAGTGGCCACAGCCAGGACAACGGCAGGAGACCCGAGTTCACGTGCATCTGGTGCCCCTCTGGGCAGAAGGGTGCAGTCCAGCTTGGAGCTGGGGCTCCAAGGCAGCTCAAGGCTCTGCCCCTGGGGTTCCCGCGAAGAGCAAACCACAGGTGGGACGGCATCGCTGGGAGTGGTGGGATCTGCAAGGCCCAGGGTGGTGGCTGGAGCCATCCCAGGAGGCGAGGAGGCCCCATGGACACCAGGTCCCCACTAAGTTGGACCCCGAGAGAAGGCAAACACATGCACCCAAGTCTGAGTCCCACCTTCTACAGCCTCCCGCAGACACCCGAGTTGATGACTCCAATTCTAGGATTCCTGGAATTTTTAAAAAATTGTTCTTCATTTGATTATATTTTCTTTTTTTAAAAAATGGGTGCACTATGATTATCTTGTGACTCAGGAATATTTCTGAGAACTCCAGCTCACACAAGGAGAGCTGAAATCTTTATCATCAACATATGACTACTTAAAAATATCACTTTAATGTTTACCCTCCCAGGAGAAAAATAAATAAATAGAAACCAACATACCAGGTTTGAAGGTAATTAGGCAGGTCCTATTTGTACACGTTCCTTCTGGAAAAATCATTATCTTGAAATGGAAAGAAAAGTCAGCATTAAACCAAACACAGCGATTCAGAGAACACATGTGCCAATCCTTCCAGCGGATCTTCCCTGCCACTGGCGCCGTGCAGACTCTGATCGCTTTCAGCTGGAGAGCTGAGCTGCAAGGGGAGCACAGCGGACTCCAGCCCTCTGGTTTTGAAGCCGTGGAACCACAGAATTAGGCGAGAGCCTGCGACTTCTCCCGAGGGACTGAGGGGCCACCTCACAGGAGCAATTAAATACAGTGCATCCTCAGCCCAAAGTAAGCGTCCCAGGGAAGGCTGCTGCTTCTCAAGGAGCAGAGGCGGACAGCAGGGGAGGCCGAGCTGCAGGCATCCTGGGAATGGGCCGGGCAGGGGGAGCCTGGGCCACAGGCAATGCTCACAGAGTCAATAGTGAAGGACGCCTGTCCACGCTGGCACCCTAGCGACTGCTTCGAACCGACGTGAGCAAAGGAAAACCTCCCCACACCCTGGAGGGGAAGTGCCTCCCTGCTCAGGCCTGGTCCCCAGGGAGGCAGAGCGCCAGAGAGGTGGCTGCCCTGAGTGGGAGAGGCCTGTGTGTGTGTGGGCGGCAGCTCGGGCACCCTGGAAGTCCTGAGACCCCCACGGGCTGCCCTGGGCCAGCGGTCGGAAGCTGGGGTCCTGTGAAATCCCAGCTCCTAACGTTGGGTCGACTGAAAAGGAAACAGCAGAGCAGAGGCCAGACGTAGCTCAGCGCAGGGTCCCGGAAGGAGTCGCCAGGCTCAGGCCGCGAATGCAGAGCGCATCCACAGGCTGCCCTCCAGGCCGAGGGAGACCCGCTTCCTCGTTCTTGTAACTTTAAATCCCAGGCACCAAAACCAACAGCACCCTGAGCAGTGGAGAGCACATTCCTGGTTCACACACGCACCAGGACAAAACCAAACCAAGCCCAGCGCCCAGGAAGAGTGCCCTTGCTCGCATGCCTTGGAAAGCCCGTCCATTACCTGTGGCCACTTGCCGTCTGACTGCGCCCGCCTCCTGATCTCTTCCACCGTCTTCCTGCGAGAGTCCTGGTCTGACCGAGACACGAACACTGGCCGGATGTACCTGATCAGGGCTGGAGGAGCGAGTGGAGCCAGTGAGTGGCCTGACATGGCAGGACTGGGGCAGGTCCCATGGCACCTGATACCCACAGGCAGCCAGCACCTGGTGATGCCAAGCCTCCCCCAAACGTACCCCATGGCCAGAAGCCTGCAGCCCACGAGGCTGCAAGCACAAGGGATCCCAGACGCGAGCCAGGGAGCACTGGCCTGCCACAACAGGAAGTCTGGGGTCGCCCTATCAGCAGAGGAGGGGTCAAGGGCTCCTGCCCACGTGGGGAAGGACCCCGCTCAGCAGAAAGTGACGGTGCCACCAGTGCGCCAGCCCTGCTGTGAGAGCGCAGCAGGGGGCCTTCCTGGGGACCACCGCAGACAGACGGAGGCGTCCCCAGCAGACAGACGGAGGCGTCCCCAGGTGCAGCTCCCTCTGGGACGAGGGCCAGCCACGCTGCAGCATGGCCACTTCCTGCCCCTTCCCCACGGGCCACCTCGCCCCCTGCTCCCCACGGGCTCGCAGATCACCCCTCCCCCCTTCCCTATGGGCCACCTCGTCCCCCTGCCCCTCATGGGCTCGGATCACCCCTCCCTCCTACCCCATGGGTCACTTCGTCCCCCTGGCCTCCTGGGAACACCCCTGGCCTCAGCCCCACTGCGCCCAGGTGCAGCCTCAGGTACTTTGCTCAGCACTTGGTACTGTAAAGCACAGTACTTCACGACTTCCTGTGTCTAGGAGTTCTTCCAAAGAGCAAAGACAAAGTCTACTGAACAGAAAACCCCATTAGCCTGCAGGTACCAGCTGGGTCCCTGGACCCTCTGCCCTGCTAGAGACACGTGGGTCCCAATGGCCGTGTTTTCCACATCTTGTCACTCGGCTGTGCTGACGTCCTGGGGACCATCATCCCGAGCAGCCACGACTCCGGCCAGTTGTGGGTAGGAGAATAGGGAGATGGCGACGTGAGGAGGAGGGAGGGGATCCCGACGGCTTCGTCCCCGCTTTTCCAAGGAAGCCCGTGGTCTTCCTGGAGGCACACGGGCTCTGGACATAGCACCTCCCCAGCCAGGGGTGCAGCTGAGGTTTCGGAATCTTCCTTCTCTGCCTCCACTGCCAGAGGCACCCCCAGCGCTGAGCCCAGTGCTGGGTGCTCCAGGAGGAGGGAACGGACAGCCTGAGCCGCCCAGGGCCACGTCTCACAGGGGTCACTGGGTGGACCTCCACCAGCACGCTCCGGAGGGCAGGGGAGCACTGCTCACCGCAGGAGCAGCTGGAGGGGCTGTGCCCACCTGGGCGAGACCCACTCCTGCCTGTGCCCGGACAGGGCCAACGGCATGTCTGCCCGGGAGGCTTCCTAGATGGACAGGCCTGCACAGAGGACGCGGGGGGAGCAGAGCCAGGAAGTCCCTGGTTGGTGGCTCTCGCAGGACGGAGGCTCTAGAGAGCACAAGCTCAGAACATCAGACTCATCTCTTCAACAGAGTTGCGGGCCATCCAGGGTCCAGGAGGAGCTGAGGTGCCCGAGGGGGCATCCCAGGGAGGTGGCTGAGCTCCGGAGTGCGCGGTGCCCGCTTCCTGCAGTCGAGAGCCCCCAGCTGTGCCCAGGGACAGCGCCCTCCTGCCGCATCTACCCTCCACGCCGGCGAGGGGCGGAGCGTGGCCAGCCACGTTCCAGTTCTAATCAACATTTCTCTGCTCATTCTGGAGACAGTCTGGCTGCGCCACCTGCGCTGACCTTGAACTGCTGGCCGAGGTCCTCCTGCCTCAGCTTCCCCAGCAGCGCGCCACCAGGCCCGGCTCCTTAACATTTCAACATCACCTGTCACCATCTTTCCCTCCTGGGTCTCTGCAGTGTCCACAAAATGATGGGGAAACGCCCAGGAAGGACCTGCACACAGTGGACACAGTAAGGACGGCTCCTGACAGGCGCGGGGAGCTGGAGTTAGGACTGACCCCCGGCACCAGCAGCTCGGCCGACCCGACGTTCCTCAGCCTGCACCTGGGCGTGGACGGGCGGGCACCACCGCCATGTGCTCAAAGCCCAAGTGTGCGTGAACGCTGGCGTGGGGACATCCCCTGACCCAGCCTTTCCCTGGCCATGCCGACAACCCCCTGCCTGCAGCCTCGACAGGACGGCAGACCCGTCAGGAAGACATGTGGAGTTATCAGCGTAAACTGCAAATTAGCAAACCTCCAGTCTCCACCTGGCCTTCTGGAACTCAGGGAACCTGAGTGGACTTCCGGGTACACGCATGCTGTCCTCCACTGGAGGGCCAGGCTCAGCTGGTCTAAGGGCGCAGCCCGTGCCTCAGCCTCTCGGACCTCCCTCCAGGGCTCACTCAGGTGGCCACCCCTAGTTCTGCCTTGTGGCCGACGTCCTTGGACCCACTGCCCTGTTCTGCACAGCCCGAGACACCACGGAGGCAAGGCCTGCGCAGCCTGACTGTCCACCCCTGCTGGCCCCTGCGCTGGACCAGCCGCCTGCAGTGGCGAGGTGAGACCAAAATGAGCGAAAGAGACGAGTCGCAGCACCAGCCCCTCGGGCTCCTCGGACACCGACCCCAATCGCAGCTCGTGGTGGAGGAAGAAGTCCTTGATCCCTCCAGCCTCCAAACAAGTGCCCACGGCGCTGGCCACAGTGTTTCCCCAAATCCACGGTGTGGGGACGTGGCCTTGTCCCCGTGAGAAGTCGGGTGGCTGCAGCTTTTGGTGGGAGCGGCTCGCAGGGCCGCGGGCGCAGTGAGAGCTGGAAGGACCTGGAGAGTCGCCAGGGGCTCTGCAGTCACGGGCCTGGGTCCCGGGTCCCCTCGGCCGCGGCTGTGGGCTGGCTCAACGTCCTCAAGGAGGGGAAGGCGCCTGCCTCCCAGCAAAGATGGTGGACAGGGTCCCACAGGAGGTGCGCCACCACCGTGGTGCCCACAGCACAGGTGTGCGCCCACCTGTCTGCCTGCACCTCCAGCTCCTGCCCCTGCCCTGTCCTCAAGCTGGCAGCAGAGTCCCTGAGGCTCCAGGCCCAGGCGCAGCTCAGACACGTGGGTGCAAGACCCACTCCTCACCCTCCCTGCAGGATGCCCGGACACCCACACGGTTGGCCTGTGGAAGGGGCACAGCTCTGCACTGGAGTTCCACTCAGCAGGAGGACTCACTCCTAGGTGGGCTCGCTCAGCAGAAGGAGGACTCACTCCTAGGTGGGCTCACTCAGCAGGAGGACTCACTCCTAGGTGGGCTCACTCAGCAGGAGGACTCACTCCTAGGTGGACTCACTCAGCAGGAGGAGGACTCACTCCTAGGTGGGCTCACTCAGCCGAAGGAGGACTCACTCCTAGGTGGGCCCACTCAGCAGGAAGACTCACTCCTAGGTGGGCCCACTCAGCAGGAGGACTCACTCCTAGGTGGGCTCACTCAGCAGAAGGAGGACTCACTCCTAGGTGGGCCCACTCAGCAGGAGGACTCACTCCTAGGTGGACTCACTCAGCAGGAGGAGGACTCACTCCTAGGTGGGCTCGCTCAGCAGAAGGAGGACTCACTCCTAGGTGGGCTCACTCAGCAGAAGGAGGACTCACTCCTAGGTGGGCTCGCTCAGCAGAAGGAGGACTCACTCCTAGGTGGGCTCATTCAGCAGAAGGAGGACTCACTCCTAGGTGGGCTCATTCAGCAGGAGGAGGACTCACTCCTATGTGGGGCTCACTCCTGGGCAGGTCAGGGGCTCCCATCTACCCTGGCAGGGTGCACTCACTTCCCCAGATCGGGATGTCTCTGCTCTCCGCCTTCATCACGATGGATGACATTGTCATGGTGACGGGGATGGCGTCGAAGTAGGACGAATGTGGTGCCAGTGTGAGGATGGCGGCCTCGGTGGGCAGTGCTCGCTGCCCCTTCACGACCACATGGTGGAAACCGCCGGCGAACCACATGGTGCGCATGATGGCCTTGAGGAGCAGGTCCACGACCCTGCAAGAGAGGCGCTGAGTCAGGCGGGGCACGGTGGTCCTGGGAAGGCTGCCTGGCACGGGCCGAGGTGCGAGCTGGCTCCCCAGCCTGAACGGCCTGCCCTTCACTCCCTGGTGACAACCGGAGTTTCCGTCCCGTCCACCACTTGGTTGGGATGAAAGACCTACACATCAAGCTCAGCGAGCCGCCTGATGGAGGTGGAGGAAGCCACGAGGACACCTAGCACATGAAAACGTGGAGTGGACCCAGGGCTGGGACCGGGCTGGCAGCCTCGTCTGATCCTGGAGCAGGACATGTGCTGTCCCCGAGAGCTGCTTCTGCTCGAAGCTAAATGGCAGGAAGGCAGCAGACGGGGGCAAGCAGCCTGCAGCAGTGAGCTCGCTCCGGTAAAGTGCGAGCACCGCAGCAGTCCCACTCTGCGGCAAGCCAGCCTCCGAGCCCAGCGTGAGGTGCCCGGTAGGAGGGCCTCGGCTGGGCCCCACTGGGCCCCACTGAGCGCTCAGTGCTGGCCAGACTGGGTGAGATCCCTGCACAGAAAACGAGAGCCTGACACCTTCCCAGTGACTTCCCGGAGGGACCCACACCCTCTGGGAGCATTCCTAGGCGGGCCCTGCAGACCTGAGCGGTGGCCAAGGCCGGAGGGGGCAGAGCCCCTAGGGGAGCCACCTGGAAGGCCTCTGCTAACTTGCAGGCGAACGACCACTATGGCTGCACTCTGACTCAGGGAGCAGACCTGGTGCTCCGGGTGGGGCTGGGCGAGCACCCAGGCCTGCTTCCCAGCTCCAGCAGAAGGACTCCGAGTGGGGATGCTATACTTGGGATGCTATTTTCCCAAAAAAATACACAGGTAGCTGTAGCACCACCTGATGCTGAGGGGGAGGAATTCAGGCAGCAGGAGGAATGGGAGCTTGTCCTGGGGAGGAGTGGGGGACACTGGTCACACCCCAGGTTCTGGGGTGGGCAGCGCTGCACCAGGAGCGGGCCAGGCGGGGACAGAACCGTGGTTGGCAGGTCTTCCTCCAGAACCCGCCAGACGTGCCTGCAAGCTGGACTGCTGGTGTGGGGGGCTCGGCAGAGCTCCGCGCGGCTGGGGAGTTGGCCGGCACCCTCCCCCCGGCAGAGCAGCCCTCGCAGGAAGCCATGGGGACCTCCACCAGCCTCCCAGGCTCTCCACAAAGGTCCACCCTCTTCACAGGACACACAAGAATCGGGAGCTGCCTTGTGAGAGGTGCTGAGGACAGACCCCAGGAGACAGCCCGGGCCTCAGAGGAGGGCAGGTGCCCCACTACTGGGGTGGGTGCTGTCACAGAGGTGGGGACAGGGAGCCCTGGCACAGGAGCAGAGAGCTCACGGAGGAGACGGTTCACTAGCAGGGCTGGAGGCAGGGAAGAAAATCCCCAGAATGTGCAGGAAAGAAAAAGGGCTGACCCTGGAGGTCAGGGAGAGGGCCACCTGTGCTGCAGCAGTCCCGGCAGCGTCCCCTGCTCAGTCTGCGGGAGTCCCCCAGTCACCCAGGACAGACGCCCCTCCCGGGGAGGAAGCAGGCAGCTCTGGGCCACAGGTGGGCACGGAGAAGACAGGAGAAGCACACCCCACAGCTGCAGCCTGCTCCTCTCAACAGGGCACCGGGGTGAGGGTCCACGTCCCTCCTGCAGATCCACCGGGGAACCTTCCACAGAACAAAGGGACAGGAACAAGGGTGTGCCTGGGTGGAGGGCAGGATGCAGGGAAGCCCAGGAGCAGGGCTTGGGGCGGGGGCTCCCACTCCAGGGGGCACGGCCACCGCGGTGTGACCAGGCCTGCAATTCCCAGGCTTCCTGAGGTCTCACTCTCTTTCTGCACCGAGCAGATGGAGGAATATGGAGACTGAAAAGCACGAAGGGCAGCCCGACTACCAGCCAGGAGGGCCTGTGGTTCTGGGGATCACGGGTGAGGGAGGCACTCCCAGCTGGGACAGGACCCTCAGCGTGGGGGTGGGGACCCCCACACAGGACAGCAGCAGAGCGAAGGACTGCCTCTGGACATGCAGCCTGCCACCATGCCACTCGGCCAGCCTGTGCACACCAGAAACGGACGCCCCTGGAAGGAAGAGCCAGACTCCCCCATGCACTGGGCCAGGCAAGCGCTGGACGCTGGGACCTTCAGGGACATGACGCAGTCCCTCAGAAGCCCCGGGGGGAGGCGTGTTTGAGTGCAGCCAGGGAACGGGAGACGGGTGGCACACCAGGAGGGCTCGCGGGTGCTGGAAGGGCCCTCACCCTGGGCAACAGGCAGGACCGGCTGAGGCTGAGAGCAGAGGAGCACAGCACTCAGCCTGCACCTGCCAGGGTCCCGGGGCTGCTGAAGGTGCTGCAGGGCCAGGTGAGCGACGGGGGTGGGCCAAGGCCAGGTGTCTGGCAGGTGAGGAGCCAGGGCACATCCTGTGGGGGTGGGTGAGGTGTGGGGAGGGAGGGCACCATGGCCCTGGTCACCAAGAGCTGGAGCCTCCACTGATGGAAACGGGAGGCAGAGGCCAGAACAGTGTGGGAACCTGGAAGCTCCCTCCTGGACGCGCCGAGAGTGACTCATCCACAGGCAGTGAGGCCTGGGGCTGGGGCTGGAGGGCGGGCTGGGATGGAGGCTGAGGCTAGGAGCCATCGGCCCATCGAAGGTCACCAAAGGCAGAATTGCTGCGGTCACCAGGAGAACCACAGGGACATCTAGAACCAGAACCCTGTGGGGAAGGTCCCCACAGGGCACTCGGCAGCAGGTTCCTCCTCCTGTCAGGCCTGCAGGGGTCAGCAGAGGTCAGCAGGCAGAGGGCCACTGACGTCTGCACCAATGGCCTGCTTAGGACCTTCCTGGGACAGTTGGGAGTCAGTCCTCCCGACGGCTGAGCATCAGCCAAAGGCACCATGGATTTTGCACCTCGTTGGATATTTAAGTGACTTAAAACAAGTGGCTTTTGCTGTCATTTTTTTGCTGAAAGACTGACACTTAACTCTGGGAAGATCCGAGTGAGACAAACTCCATTCAGCCCAAGTCCCCTTCGGCACCGCCATGCAAGACCGCAAGGCGCGGAACCACGCTGACCTCACGGCGCCCTCCAGCAGCGAGGCCCATGTGCCCCTGCTGTTCAGTCCTGGCTTTTCCAACCTGGGAGGTGCCCAGTGAAGGCGCCTGGGCCAGCGCTGCCTCCTCCGTCCCAGGAGTACCCAGCTGGCCCAGCACATGCCCACTGCGTTTCCACAGGAGCTGGGGGCCGAGGCCCAGGCTGCAGGGCAGGAGGTCCCTGGGCACAGCGCGGCCCCTGCAGGCTCAGGACACGTGGCGTGCTCCACACGTGGCACGCCCGACACAAGCACACACACGCTTCTGCACATGCAGCACAAGTACTCTCACACATGCACACGTGTTCTTGCACAAGCACACGCACACCTGTGCACACGCTCCAGCACACACACTTCTGCACGCGCAGCAGACTGTTGCACACACATGCTCTTGAACAACACGCACACACCTGCATGCACACATGCGCACACCTGCACACACTCTCACAACTGTGCACACACCCACACGCACACACACCCCTGCACACACACTCACAGAATGAGCCTCAGTCCCCACACACCCAGACACCAAGACTCTCAGGGACTGTCCCCACAGGAACCTCACGCCCTGCCGTGAAGCACACGCGTGTCCTGTGCAGACAGCGCCCTGCAGCGAGGCCACCTGAAAGCAGAGCTACCTGCGATACGAAGAGCCCCAGGCCACACAGGGCCCACGACAGCCCTCTACCCTGAGGACAGCTGGTCCCCGGAGCAGCCAGCCAGGGAGCGAGGCTGGAGGCAGAGGCGCCCTCAGGCCTCCTACCAGGGGCCCAGACCTTCCAGCACGCCGGTGCGCAGGCTGTGGCCAGGGGGGCCTCACGGAGCGAGCAGAGCTGCGCTGGCTCTGCTGGACCCGTTGTGCCTCATTATTCTGACACCACGTCCGCGTTCTGCGGTTAACGTTAAAGGGATGTCAAGACAGAGCGCGCTCTTCAAAGAGGATTTGGAAATCCCAGGAAGGAAAAGGGAAGGACACAAAGCCAGCCGTGCTCTCCGGCTCTGGGATGACCACGTCGACACCACCCATTGTGCCACACCACACCCACTCGCCACTGGCCAAGCATGACTGCCGGCTGGCCGCAGCAAGGCAGACCTGGCCCTGGACTGGCCGCCTTTCCCACTTCTCTCTGTGCGTTTGACCATGACCAGGGGACATCTGAGCTGGAGGACGCTGGTCCCTGTGCCTCCCGCTGGGGTCAAGGCTCCTGGTCCAGGCAGCAGGCCCTGGACAGCAGGAGGGAGGGCGAGTGCACAACACTGAGAAGCACGGGCCGTGGTGCCTGTGAGCGGCGTGGCTGCTTCCAGCAGAGCTAGATGCGCAGGGCAGGTGGTGGCAGTGGGGCCTGTGGCCCTCCTGCCAACACCTCCAGGACCACCCATGTCCCCACCTTGACCCTGCCAAGATGTTCACAGCAGAGGGGTTGGCAGGGGGCTCTGATGAGGAAGGGCAGCTGGGGCATCAGGACAGTTCCAGTTCAAGGGCAGCAGCAGGGGTTTAGGTGAGACTAAGAAGCACATCCGTCCTCCACGGCCCGTGCTGGGGTCTGTGGGACGGACCACATTCGTGCACCAGGCTGAGGCGTGTTTGTATCTAGGGCTTCAAGGGAAGGGCCAGCCTGGGGCTGTGCGCAAGGCCGGAGCTGCGCTGGCTCAGCCTGTGGTCAGCCGGAGCCTTTGTCTTTGCTGGACTGATAGGACGTGCTCCTTTCAACCCACTCCTGGTGAGCCCAGGTTGGCAGGCCCTGCCCGGGACCGCCCACCCCTCACAGCTGCGGCACTCACACCCGGCCATGGACCCCCCGGCCCACGGCACAAGTGCAAGGTCTAGGCGGGAGGTCTGCCCGGACAGGAGGCCTGGGTCACTGTGTTGCAGGTGGAGTCTGCTCGGGACTGGGGGTCCAGGGAGGGAACCCCACTGGCAGAACCAGAGTGGGGACAGTGGCCACAGAACCTTCAACCTCAGACTGTGGGCAAAGGACGCACGGCAAAAGGTCTGCAGCAGAGGAGACCTGGCCAGTCATGAAGGATCTGTCAGGCCAGTCATGAAGGGATAAGGGACAGTGGCCACGTGGCCCACAGAACCCTGAAGCAGCAGCCTCAGAGCAGGACCAGGGCAGGGGTGTGCAGGGACCGGCAGGTTTTAAGGAAGTAGTGGGAGGTTGGCATGACCTGGAGGGGAGCCCAGGGACGTGGGCCTGGAAGGGAAGAGGGAGGGTCCACACCGGGAGGATGAAGCTGCTGGGACAACGGGCACGCAGAGTTCCGCCAAGAGCCACTCACCTCCGCCACAGGACCAGGGGCTGCTCGGGCTCCTTGTCAGCAGGTCCCAGCGAGGCCACAAGGGCAAAGGGCCAGGCCAGCAGCATCATGAAGGCAGCAAACAGCAGCCGGATGGGGAAGAGCGTCAGTGTCATGAAGGCCACCTGGGAAGGGCAGAGACACGTCATTCCAGAAACACTGCCACGGGGGACACTGGGCCTGCCGGGGCCTCTCCCGCCCCTCCTGAGCCAAGCCCCAAGGGGCAGCACGTGGGAACGGCATGGCGGGGTCCTCCCTGCACACGCAGCATCTGCTCCACGAGGGCCCCAGTGGGGCCCCCAGAGGTGCAGGGCGGCTCCCCAGGGCCTCCTCGCTCCCCTGGAATCCTGCACGGGGACCGAGCAAGGCAGCTGGCACCATCGGCCAGCTGAAGCAGTGAGGGCGCTGGATGGAGGGAGGCCGTGCAGGAGGATGGGCAGTACGAGGGCTCGGGAGGCGAGAGCCTGCCTTGAAGCGGGCAGTGGAGGCCATGGGGGTTGGAAAGCCGAGGGCCCAGGTCAGGAAGACACGCAGGAGCCGGGCTGGGCTGGTGGGGAAGTGCCTTGGACGTCAGGGCACACTGCACTGGACTTGCTGTCCATCCGCACAACCTGCATGAAGGGCTCGTGCTCACGTGAGGCCCGTGGCTGCCGCTGGGCGGTGCTGCAGGACACGCCTCCGTCACCCTGGGCGACGGCGCCCACCTCCCAAGGACGCAGGTCACTGCCCTCCACACCCTATGGACACTGGTGGTGGCCGGCCATTTCCCCAACATGAGCGATCCTGGAACTTGAGTTATTGTCACGCGGCTCTGAGTGACACACACCCACACGGGCGCGCGCACACACGGTGCCCTGAGTGGCCGAGCCTGCAGCCAACTCTGCACTTGTTTCCAGGCAGTGCCGTGACCTTCTGTCACCACCTCCTCTCCCGGTGAAGTCACCCTGTCCCTGAGCTGCCCCGTCCCTGTCCCCGTGGGACCTCTGCCGCTCTGTGGTTCCTGGATCCCACTTTTCTCGGGTGGACTCTGGTGTCTGCGAGGAGACCCTTCCCCAGCCCTCGGCAGGTGCCCCTCGCCGGAGGCTCTGCTCTCACTTCCTGCAGCAACTGAAGTGACGATTCCAGAAGTGACCTCACACCTGTGGAGGAGGTCACACCTGTGCCTCACACCTGTGCCCGGTGAGACCCTGCGCTGTCCCACTGTCCCCTCGGGGTGGGGGCCAGCGCGTAAGCACCACGGGGCCATCAGACGGCACCTCGGGCCGGGGCTGTTCCCCAGTGTGCATGGTGACCCCTCACGATAGCACACCACGGCCCTCACAGGTGTGAGGACAGCAGGTCCCCAGGGTCGTGTTCACACAGCGTATCAACTGAGCCTCGCCCAGGAACACAGAGTGGGAGTCACGGCACCTGCAGGTCCGACCTGCGACCCAGGCGTGACCAAGTCCACGACATCCACATGGCCAGGACGGCAGGAGGTAGCATTGGGCGCGGGGCCACCAAGAATCCCCAAGGCATCTAGCACTGCTCATCTCAGGGCTCTCAGGCCCTGTCACTGGGCTCCTGGTCTGCTGGTCCGTCTGCAGCAGGTCTAGACTGTCCACTCAAGAGTCGCGTCTGTCATTTTGGCTCCGTGAGGTTCTCTTTCTCCCATACTGAGTCCACGCCAGATTCTTTTCGGGTTCCGGGGACCGGCTGTCATCTTAGAAACACCTGCTTCCTGACACCCCTTCGGCCCCAGCTCCCTCCAAGCGCCACTTGGCTCTGACCCCGGGTGCATAGCTGTCCCTCACCTGAGTGCCCCCTCTCAGGGCTGCGCCCGTCGTGCCCTTTGCTATCACCCTGCAATCTGCTGTCAGGGACGAGAGGTGCTGTCCGTGGTGTGTTTACTGAGACCCTCTGACCCTGTTGTGGCCCTGATCCTCTGGGGGCTGCTGAGACGCCGTCCAGGACCAGGGGCTTGGTCCTCCTTCCCAGAGGCCCAGCAGGCACCTTCCTGTGCAGCTGCTTGGGGAGCTGAGTACTCTGCCCCATCAGGAGCTGCAGGATGCCAGGGCTGCGGGAGAGCGAGGCAGGGGGCGTTCACCATGCCCCAGGGAGACCCAGCGTCCTGCTGGACACTCGTTGGGTGGCACCAGCATGGACAAGGTCCCTGGGTCCTGCTCCCAGACACCTCCTCGGAGAGCGCCATCCCTCCAAGGAAGGGGAGGCACCTGCAGAGGACACCTGTGCAGAAGTGGGCAGGGACCAACCTGCTGGGCAGGGGAGGAGAGGGACGTGGAGCAGAGGACGCCAGCCATGCCCCCGGTTGGTGACAGGCCGGGGCTCAGGGCTTGGGGCTGCAAGGTCGTGGGAAGTGTGGACATGGAAGGTGTAAAGGCCCGAGGTGGAGCCCGGCAGCCCAGCCCAGCCAGACAGGCAGCCAGCAGGCCGTCCCTTACTCGGGCCTGCCTCGCCGCGGTGCGACCCAAGGTTGTACGCGCCTTCCCGTGAGCCCCGTGGGTTCATGACAAGATGCTGGAGGAACTCTCCTACCAGGGCTGCTCCGTGCCTCCTAAACCAGCCGCCACGGACTGTGACAGGCCATCTCGAGGAGGACTCGCCCTGCAGGGCACTGCAGCACCAGAGCAGCGGGGACGGGCGCTCCCCACCCAACAGGGTCCCACCCCAGCGGTGCCCGGGCCGGCAAGGGCTCTGCCCACGGCTGCTGAGCACCAGCCCACGGGCGGCAGGGCTCACGACTGGCCATGTTGGGCAGGGCAGGGACAGAGACAGGGATGACCTCCTGCCACGGCCACATTCAGAGGGTAGCTGGTGACAGGACTCGGGACCCACAGGCCGAGAGAGCCGCTGAGCTCCAGTAGAAACCAGAGACGCACGGCCGAACATCAGGTACGGTGAGAACCAGGCGACAGCGCGCGTTCGAGCACTGTGTGTTCGGCTGACACCCTCGCAGTGACACATGTCCATGGACACACCTACACAGGGACCATGCCCACGCCCACGCCCACCAACCCAGTGACACATGCTCACACCCACTGATACACCCATACCCAGGGACACACGCCCATGCTCACTGACCACCCAGGGATGCATCCACATACCCGCGGACACATGCACACAGGGACATGCACACGCACTGACACACCTCAAACACACCCGCTGAGACACAGCAGCACACGCAACCCCATGTCCTGTGAGACACCAGGACCCTGACCCCTGCGTGTGAAGCTGTCCAGGCGTGGGAGGCGAGGCCCAGATGCCTCCTACGCCACTTCTGGGCAGCCCCGTGGACCTCAGCCTGGCTCAGACAGAGGAGCAGGCATGTGGGCCCGAGGGACGTACAGCCGGCAGAGCCCCAGGAGCCCGAGAGCCCTACCCCTGCCAGGGAGGGCACAGACGGTGCCCTGTGAGCCGGAAGGCTGCCCCTGGGCTGAGGCCACCAGACTGAGCTTCAGCACAGGGGCCCAAACAAGACAGTGGGCAGAGGGGGTCTGGACTGCTCAGGGCCTCCCACGCGGGTGGCGGCAGAGGCCAGGGGGCTCCCTGCCTCCTCCACCTGCTGTCAGCCCCCCACCCAGGACCTCACAGGAGACTGTGTGGAGATGGGTCTTTACAGAGGCGATTAAGGTAGAATGAGGTCAGGACACACACAGGGACAGCACGTGAGGACGTGGAGGAGCCCATGTCCAGGGAGAGGCCCTGGGGGAGCCAGCCCGCTGCCTGGACCTGCCAGTCCCCAGGCCGCAGACCTGGATGCCTGTCATCTAGGACGTGGGCTGTGGTCTCCTAGGGGTCCAGCTGATGGGCATAGTCCACGTACGTCTGAAGTATCCCCAGGACAAGAACCGTAGAGGGTCGGCTAGTGTGGACGGAGTCCAATGCACTGGTCTGGAATGCAGAAGGACCCAGCAGACACACTGGCTCACCTGCCCTCTGCAAGGCCACCGGGCAGGCGGGCGCACAGCAGCACCAAGCAAGCCACGCGCCGCTGATGGGCGAGACCGCTGCAGACACATGGGTGCTGCGTGGGGCCAGCAGGACACAGTGCCAACACCTCTCTGGACAGACTGCCCACCACGCCTGCATGCTGTGCTGCTGGGCCCAGCAGGAAGGGCACCCTGAGCGCCTGCCGAGGACGGCCGGCAGTAGGGAGGCAGAGCAGCCTGGAGGTGGTGCAGCCTCCACCCGGTCAGCCCCGCCCCGAGGTGCACTCCGAGGCCAGTTCCCAGGACAGGTGACGAGGCTCTCGCACACACGTCAAGGCAGCACTGACTTCCTGACGCAGGGAAGAACGTCAGGATGCACACGGCGCGGCTGGCCAAGGGACAGGCTTGCTGCCACCACTGTCCCCACCTCTCCTCTCAGAGGGTCTGACAGTGAACGATGGAAGCAGAAAGGTCGGCAAGAGGCCCATCTACCCTTGGTCCTCAGGGACCGTCCACGCGGGCTGATGGGTGAAGCACGGCACATGGGCTCTGAAGGCCAACCAGACCCAGCACGCCAAGTGGCCTCTGTGCTGCAGCCCCCATGCCCATGGTGAGGATCTGGGAGCACAGGAGGCCAGCAGAGGCCAGGGGACCATCACCCGTGTCCGGGGCTGAGCACCAGCAGGCCGGCAGGCACCACGTGGCCAGGCAGAATGACTGGACCACAGTTGGCAGGATCAGGAGCCAGCAAGCCCTGACCAGAGGTCCCCAGGCAGCCTCACTGTGTGCCCAGGCATAGTGGAGGACCCTGTCTCCAGAGGTCATCTGCTGCAGGACAAAGTCAGGCTCCACGGTAGACAATGGTGGAAGGACACGCCAAAGAATCACCAGCTTGGCATGGGGTCAGCTCCCTGATGTCCACCTCTGGTACAGCTGAGGTGCCCAGGCCTCTGAGTGGGAGAATGACCCTCAAAAGCCCCAGAAGTGCCTCAGGGAAACCCAAAGGGGCAGCTGCCCCAATTCTGTGGTGAGTCCCTGCCCAAGAGCCTGGGAGGACGAACTCACATGGCCAGGAATGGTGGTCATCAAGCCCTCTCCAGGAGGTTGACGAGGCTGCCTGCCAAAAGCCCGGGAAGTGGGAGGACTGGGGGGCAGGTCAAGGACGAGACCAAGGAACAGCAGGCCCCGTGGGTGGACAGCAGGCAGGAGGCCAGGCGCCTGGGAAAGGCATGGCGTTCAGGAAGCAGATGCAGGTTTAGCACGAGGCCTCGAGCTAGAATGACCGGGCCCTGCGTCTTCCTCAGAATCCCCAGGGACCCACGCCAAGGATGCAGGTGACCCCAGCCCACATGTCATCCCCAGGGTCTCGTCCTCCAGAGTAGCCATGTCCCTCCAGGACCACTGGCCCCACTGCCCGGCCACGGAGTTCTCATTTGGCCAGGTCCTTGCCCCACCATGTCCGGGTGACACTTCAAAGCCTGTTCCTCGTTCTGGGTCACCAGATGACCAGTCACAGGTCAAGACCGGACACCTCTCCTGGGCCTGGGAGTTTCCCTCCAAGCTCTCCCACGCATACGGGTGGCCATCTAAGATTCCCCAGTCTCACGTGGGGCTTGGGTGCAAGTGCATGCTACCTGAAATGCCATTGTGTCCCTGCCTGGAGCTGGCACCAGGGTGACCTGTGACCGCTGGCACAGCCTCCCTCTAAGTCTCACCAAGGGCTCCCTGTGCTAGCCACTCCTGTGCTGGGGGCAGCCCACGACACACAGGCCTGGTCCACCAGTCCTCCCTCCTGGCCAGGCTCTCCTGCCCAGCTGGGGTGTGAAGTGTCTGGCCTGGGGCTGTCCTGCCTCGCAGGGCTACACCCGAGATCCCAGAAGGGTCCAGCATGACCTGGGACAAGGGCACCATGGTGTCAGGCAGAAGGGCTGCCCGCGGGGTGGGCTCGGGTAGAACTCAGGCTGTTTCCCAGGGAAGCTATGCACACAGCCCAAGGGTTTGCCAGACACGGTGAGGCTGGAGGCCACCCAGGGATGCCACCGCAGACGGGCGAGTCAAAGACCAACTGTAGGACAGTCAAGGGCAGCTACGAGTCCCACAGGGCACCAGGGCTGGCCCCGAGGGGACAGCAGAGGAAAGGCAAGAGGACAGGACAGGGCTTGCAGCACGGGGCCAGCTAAGCAGTCAGCACTGAGGGCAGCGCTATCCCTGAGGGGACAGCAGAGGAAATGCAAGGGACAGGACAGGGCTTACAGCGTGGGGACAGGTAAGGGGTCAGCACCGAGGGCAGTGCTGTCCCAGGGCTGGCCCCGAGGGGACAGCAGAGGAAATGCAAGGGACAGGACGGGGCTTGCAGCATGGGACAGGTAAGGGGTCAGCACCGAGGGCAGCGCTGTCCCAGGGCTGGCCCCCAGGGGACAGCAGAGGAAATGCAAGGGACAGGACGGGGCTTGCAGTGTGGGGACAGGTAAGCGGTCAGCACCGAGGGCAGCGCTGTCCCAGGGTCACAGGCCCAGGCAAACACACAGAACACACTGATGGGCCTGGGGACATGTAGGAACGTGGAGGGGGGACCCAGCCCTCAGCCAGCACCTGTGTGGCCAGCCAAGCCAGGGCACCCCCCACCGAGGTGCAGAGGTGCCGGGGCCTAGTGCCCGCCCGAGGCCACGTGCCAGGGCTGGACCATTCTCCTGTGCTCCTCAGTCCAGAAGCCAGGGTCGGGTGGACTGGGAGAGCAGCCCAGGACAGCAGCTGGAACTGCCCGAGCCAGCAGGCCAGCCTGAACTGGGCTCTGAGGAAGGAGCAGATGGGGAAGGCTGGGCCGCATCTCCCTCTGCCATGGAGGCTACCTGGCCAGAGTGGAGGCAGAGGATCCTGCCAGGGAGGGAGCAGCCTGCCCAAGCCAGAGAGGGTGGGGGTGGCCTCCCAAGGCGGTAGGTGGCCAGAGCCCGCAGGGAAGCCCACGTCTGGGGCCAAGCCCCTCTCCTGGACAGTGTGGCCCTGACCCGAAGACACGCCTCAGAGTGACATCCTCGGTCGGCCTCTGTCACACCCCTCCAGCAGCATAACTGGTGGCTAGACATCGCACAGCCATGCCCTCTAGCATAGGTGTCCTTCAGGTCCCATTCCAAGGGACAGTCACTGCTGCCCTTCTGGTCAGTCCTACTGAATTCACCTCCAAAACACATCCAGAATCAAGCCCAATGCAGGCCTCTGGCTCTTCCTTCCTGGGATCACCAAAGGTGGCCATGTTGGGCTGGGAGGGGCCCCAAACCTTCAGGACCCCCAGAGGCTAGGAAGTCACAGATGTGCCAGGAATGTCCCCGGGAGGAGCCAGGCCTCCCCTCTGTCCAGGTCTACAGGAGGAGGGAGTAGCAGTAGGAACTGGTCCTGCACTGCCCGTGAAGGCCACCTAGGAGGCTGGCCTGGCTACCTGCAAACCCTGAGGCCAGGGCAGGTGGGCTTCCCATGTGCATTAGCTAGATGAGAGACCAGGGCCGTCGGGGGACACAGGGAATCCAGCCAGGATCAACCTTTTCCCTTTCGCTGTCTCGGTGAGTAAACAGGAAGCAAGCTCCTTCTGAGAACCCCGTTCAGACCAGCACGACACCTGGAGCGAGGTCCCGAGCAGGGGGAGCAGGGAAGCCCGACCCAGGAGACACCCGCCCTCCGGCCAGCCTCGCACTGACCACACCGGAGCCCCCGATGGCAACTCTGGGCCTGGTGTTGGGCAGAGCGCAGGCCGGGCAGCCGCCTCCTGTCCTGTGCCCAGTGGCAGAACACCCTGATCAGAGGAAGTGCGTCGTCCCTCAGACCCGCTCTCCAGCGGGGAGTGAAGAGTGGTTTTCAGAATCAATTCTAAGAGTCGAAACACCGGAAGCAAAAGAGGAACGGAGCGCTGCCGTTTTCGCTGCCGTTTTCAAAACATGACTTGACTTTGACTGTGGACGCATGAATTCCACCTGATTTCCACGTCATAAAACATTCCTTTTAAAATCTAGGAATGTAAAGCCCGTGACCACAGCCTGGGCGGCGGGCAGGTCTGGGTCCGTGCGGGCCTGGGTGGGAGAGCCCTTTCCTCGGGCTGAGCCACGTGGAGGGGCCCCGGCGAAGGCCAGCCTGCCGTGCTGCGTGGCAGAGGGCGTCACGTGGCATGGGGGGCGCCCGACACAGCTCTGGTGCGTGGCTTCACCTCCCACGGTGTCTGAACGGGCTCCCTGGCCCTGCCACCGTGTGGACACCCGGAGTCGTCTCGGGGTACAGCCCAGCGTGACCAACGGCGGGCGCAGGCACGGGCCGCATCCGCGTTTTATATTTTGGGGTGCTCGTGCTTTTTTTGTGTGTGAGCTGCCATTTACAGAAGTGCTCTGCTGGACGTGGCGTTGGGCTCACCTGTTCCTCACTAACAGGAGGACGCCTCTCCTTGGCCTTCGGCCGCGCCTCCAGCGGGAACCTGGCCGAGTCCGAGCGCACGGCTCTCTAAGTCACTTCTCAGCGCTCCCACTCAAATCTAAAATTGAACCGAGCTATTTCTTCTCTCAAACCCTCAGCCAGTCCCACCTCCCCAGTCCCTGCCACCCACCAGAGAGCCCCTGAAGGCAGCCGAGCACGTATGGCTGACCCGGGGCTCCTCCCCTGCAGAGGCTCAGTGATACGCTCCGGATTTGCAGACCGACCTATGGTCGGCACAGGAAGTTGCAGCAGAGCACTTTTCCTGGAAGGCCGTCTGCCTTGACACCCTGAGTTGATGTGGCAGCCATACAGGCTCAACGGGACCAACCCACTGTCCCAGGCAAGCCTAAACCGGGACCCCAGGAACACTCCATGCAGGCCGGACGCCTGCCCTTCCAGGCAGAGACTGTCTGCGTGACTGGGCTGGAGTCTGCGTCCAATGCCTCTGTGCTGACGCAGGACGGCGCCACTGGGGCAGCATCCTCAGGGTGACGCAGCATAGCCTGGGCATCTGCAGTGGACCACAGAGGCAGGAGAGGGCCCCGGGTTGGGCAAGGCTGCAGAGGCCTGGCAGCCGTGTGGGTGAAGGCCTGGCCACCTCTACGCTGACTCCCCACGCTGCTGCCGGCACCTCCTGGACATGAGAGCAATGGACAGGGGCTCCTCCCTCCTCCAGAGTGTCCCCTATCAGCCTCTGAAGGGCTGACCTGAAACTACCCAGCCTGAGCCCTCTGAAGCCCTGGGACAGAGGCGAGCAGGGACCTGCGTCAGCCAAATGGCTACACGCTCAGGCGAGTACGCGCCTTTCCCTGGGTGCCCACACGAGGGGCTCCTGCAGTCAGCTGCTGGGCTGGACACCTGCTGGACAGCAGTTCACACTGCTGCTTACGGGGTCCAGCAGCACTCGGAGACCACATCCCCTGGAGAGATGAAGACTGAGCACTACCTCCCGGCACAGGCCACCCGCTGCAGGAAGGACTTGCGTCTGACCCCACGTGCTGTACAGTCCCTCGCAGGACAAGGACACAATCACGCAGGCTCAGTCCTCAGCAAGGAAGTGAAGTCCATGCTGGACACACAGAAGGTCATTTCCAGGCCCAGGACACCCAAAGGCATGGTCACAAAGCAAGTGAAACTGAAATCGGAGACTTGAGTCACTGACCCAGCACACATCAGCTGCAAGCACGCCATCAGCTCCCCGAGAGCCCCAGAGCCCCCGCCTGCACGCCACAGCAGGAAACACCCGCAGGGTTAGGGGACAGCAGCACAGGCCCCCGCCCCGAGCCAGGGAGGTGGCCGGACGACCTGGGTGGCCTTACAGTCCAAAGGGCTTCCCAGAGGCCATCAGGACAGGAGGACCAGCAGCTAAATGAGGGCGTGGGGAGCCTGGCCAGGGCAGCTGCTGCCTCTGTGCTGCAGGGAATGAGCTCAAGGAGCCTGGTGAGGCTGGGGGCTCGGGAGGGGCTGGGGGCTCACATCTGGCCCACCTGCGGGGCAGTCCTGTGCACCCTGCCCTCTCAGTGGCTTAACCTGGAAGATGAAGCGTGGACAGGCGGCCGCCTGCCTGCAGACCGTCGGTCCTCTGGGGCCCCCAGGGCTGCACGGCACGTCAGCCTGAGTGCACAGCGAGGTGTGGACAGCCTCGCTTACTGTCCACCACCTTCACCCAGGACCAGGATCCCTGGGCTCCACCAGTCCCACACACAGGCATGACATCCCCAGCCAAGCAGATGACTGACGTACTTGCGGAGGCTTGACCTCTAACCCGTGTCCTGCAAATACAGATTTGCAGCACCCAATGGTGGGCCCAAGGCTGTCCCCTGCAGTGCCAAGTGGACCTTGGCTCTGGGACTGGGTCTGTGTGCTCACCCAGGGTCTCGCCCGCCAGAGGACCGTGCTGCCTGGCCCTGGCCCCCTGTGCTCACCCTGGTGGTGGTGGCCTGAGATGGAAGCGGGTTCGCTCGCTCAGCTGACCCGTGAGGGACCCTGTGATGTGCCCTGCTGCTCTGGTGCGGCGACACAGTCAAGGCCCAGGCGCCTCAGACTGCAGTCCCTGCCTGGCCCAGCCCTGTGCAGAGGGCACGCTCAGGTGTCCAGGTGTGGGGCCTGCAGGAAGACGCAGAGGGTGGGCAGGTGGGCTGGATTTCAGCAAAGACAGAAGGAAACA
>JAJEJO010051279.1:211176-229677 GCA_020662805.1 Glaucomys volans
CAGACTCGCACTGGACGCAGGCAGGGCTCTCCAGCAGACACGAGCCCCAAATCCCTGCTCAGAGCTGCAGGGCTCAGTTCCAGCTGACCTACTTCCACGGGCGTCTCGCCTGGGGGCGGCACACCCTGTAATCCCGCTCCCCGGAAAGCCAGCTCTCACAGCCCTGAGAGCCCGGTGGGACCCGCCAGGAGGCCTGGGGGCAGGAGCAGGAAGCGAGTGTGGCCAACGGGCAGCCCTGGGGCACCAGGCAGCACCACAGCAGGGCCTCACCCCAGGAGGCCCAGCTGTCCTGTGCGTGCAGCCCTGCCCCAGGGCATAGGAGACCCCGTCAGCACTGCCACCGCTGGGCAGACTCCGTCCCTGCTGGCTGTGTGACGCCGTGGGGGCCACAGGCCCCTGCACTGCAGGGCCATCTCTGAAGAAGGGCTATCCCGAGCACCGGCGAGCAGGAGACCTGCTTACGAGCCACTGTTCACCCGCAGCTCACGCAGGCTGGGTCCAGGGCAAAGCAGGACCCCTGCCCTCAGGCCACGCTGTGAGCCCAGGGGTACTTTGGTCTCTTTCTAACTCTGAAGGGAGGGTCGCCTCCAGGAGGAGGGGCCTCAGGGAGAGGTGGGACGCTGTGGTCCCAGCACTGCAGAGAGGCGAACCGGCAGGGACGCAGGGACGGCTGCTCCGAGCACGCTGAGCCTGGAGGCGGTCCCCTCCACACCCCACTGTGATCACCTCTCGACCTACTGCCCCCTGAGTAAAGGAATCCCGAAACTCAAGACCGGCGGCATTTCTAACTGCTTCACTTCTCAGTAAACACCTGCAGAAAGCCGCAGGCGCTGAGAGGACTGCCCACGCCCTCCACGGGCACCAGACTGCCCTGGACGCCCGGCGCCACAGCAGGGAGACCAAGAGCGCTCCCACCCCCGGGGTCTGACCCTGGCCACCACGGACAGAGGGGAACCAGGGCATCCTGGCTCCGCTCCCCAGTTGGTCAGATGGACAGAGCAGGAGTGGACAGTGCTGTCCCTGGTGAGAGTGGCCATTCCTCAGTGTGGGGCAGGACAGACAGCTGAAGATGGAGGGAGGGAGAGACACTGGGTCAGGGAGGGCAGGGCTGACAGTGACCAATCGTTCTGGGCTGGGCAGGGCTCTCACCCCCTCGTGCCATGGGCAGTCTCAAGGCTGCTGCCCAGCAAAAGGAAGAGACCCTGGCGTGGAGGTGGGGAAGGCCAGCTGGGGAGGAGCCAAGCCTGAACCGCGGGCTGCGAGGATGTCCCGAAAGCAGTCCACTGGCCACAGGTGGCTGCGACCCCTCCTGGGGGTGAGGAAGACAGCTCCCCCGGGCCAGGGGACCCACTGACCTCCTCAGTAAGACACCCCAAGGGGACAGTCGACGCCCGATCCAGACTCAGCCCCAAGCCCCAGCAGTGCCCACACGCAGGGAGCGGGGGTCTCCACCGCGATCAGGCCAGCAGCAGCCCTGGCTCTCCCGGGAGGCTGGACAGACCCAGACGGCAGAACCTTGCTTCACGGCCAGCGCCGGTCCTCGCCCTCACAGGCCACTCAGGTCAGCTCAGCCCTGTGGCTACCGAGAGGACCTGAGGGACTTAAAACTGAGATTTTTCTTTTTAAAGAGCTACATACATATGGCAAATAACTTTTGGAAAAATAAACCACCCCTCCAACTCTAAGGTGGACACTCGACCTTCCAGGGACTCAGAGGAGGCACCAGCCCCAGGCTCTGAGGGCCAGCAGGGAGGCTGGGCCACCAGTCTGCACCCACGATGGTCCTGGCAGCATCTTGGGGGGGTCACCAAACACAGGGCAGTGGCAACACCAGGCCCAGGGGAGGTGAGGGTGGCCTGGTGTGAGCGTGAGAGCAGCCCAGAGGCAGGTCCAGATGGCCAGGCCCAGCACAGCCGCAGGGAGCCGGGACACACTGGGGTCTCCAGGCCTGCGGGAAGGAACAGTGGGGCAGGGTGTGCCAGAGGCCACAGGAGCACAGACCACAGAAGTGTGGTCGAGGAACCACCATAAGCTGACACGCCGCGCACGCACACACACCCAGCACTGTGCCCTGCCCTTGGGGCTCATTTCAAAATAACCCACAGCTCAGGACCTCGGTGAGGAGCCACTGCTGCCCTGACCATGCGGGTGAGGGCTCTCATCCTGGGTGTGTGGGGAAGGGTCTGGGAACAGAAGCTGGAGGGCACAGAGGCGGGAGGTCTCTGGGGCAGGTGGGCAGGGAGCCTTTCTGCAGAGCTGCTGGCAGCTGTCTTACTTGAACACACCCCGCAGTGACGCGCAGGGCACCCCTGACGGGAAGGCCCACGGGCTTGAGGCCACTCTGCTGCCTATGGGGACAGGCGCAGGGCCACCGGATGCCCAGCAAGCACAGCAGGCAGGTCCTGATGCCAGGCTTCTGCAGCAGGGCTCTGGATGACCACTGTTCCAGGCCCAAATCCCTGATCTTTTGAAAGTGGGAAATAGATCGTTCAGTGGCAGAAACACTTAGTGCACCGATGTTAGGCCGAACACGATCCCACGGAGAGCAAGGCAGCTCTACTTTAACGACAGCTCAACATCTTCCAGACTACTGGTTGGTGCGGGCACGCGCTGCTCGGGAGAGCTGGCCAGGGCGAGCACCCTGAGAGGAGACGCAGAGTGCCCATGAGCTTCATGCTGAGAAGTTTCGGGCTCCAGTGTGAAGCTGGCTGGTGGCAGTGCCCGAGCCTGCCAGGCAGCTCAATCACAGAAGCAAAGACGCAAGCCTGCAAGGAACTGCTGCCCCACAGCACACCCGGCAGCTTCTCGAGCCCCGCTCCGACTGCATGCCCCTGGGTGAGCACGGCCCCCTGCCCTTGCTAAGGCCAAGGCTTTGGGCCAGCTGACTGGGGGCCTCGCACAGAGCGAAGACGAAGGTCCGAGTAAACCAAAGGCCCAACAGGGAAGGACTGTAAAGAATACAGCTGAGGACGTGGGACCCCAGCGGCTCTCTCCTGATACACCAATGCCAGCGAGGCTGACAGAACCCAACAGGCCACCGGCACAGAATGAAGTCCCCCAAACTGGGCGGAGCTGGGACAGTGTGGCTGAGCTCCCGCTGAGGACAGCGTGGCTCCAGAAGTCAACAGCCGCCCAGGGGCCAGCCAGGCAGAGGCCAGACTCAGACTACTCGAATCTAAAAATATGATCTCGATTAGAATTCCAGAGCCCAGACCAGAGCCCAGACAGGCTCTCTGAGGCTGGCTCTGGAAGGTGGTGCCCACCTTGGCCTGGCTCTGCGTGAGCGGCAAAGTGGTCACGATGGACGGAGTCGGCTCCCGCTACCAACACCAATGGCCAGGGAGGAAAATGAGCCCCAGGCCTGGGATGCAGACAGGTAACGATCTTCAGGGCACATTTCAGAAATCAGCCGTGAGTCAGTGCGGATGCCAGGTGACCAAGTGACCGCTCCCTCCCAACAGTGCGAGCACAGGGCATTCACAGCATACTAGCTTGGAGTCAGGGACAGCACAGCACTGGCCCCCAGGGACACTACACCTGCCTCCCACCGCCTCCAGGGCTGCTGCTGACAGTGGACAGAGGTGAGGAGACCGGGAAGTGGCCCCTGGCCTCTCCTGGGCCACACGCACAAGCAGAGATGGCCCGTCAGATGCTAGGCCATCCTCACTCACTGTCCACTGCAGGTCAGACTGGGCAGGGGGCAGCCGGCCAGAGCCTCCTGCTCTGGGCCCAACACTGACCCAGCACTCAGCCCAGGGCTAGAGGAGTAGCTCTGCTTTCCAGGAAGTGACCTCTCAGAGGCTGGTTGCGGGCAGGGACTTCAGAAAAGGGAAAACCCATCAGAGTTGGGGGTGGGATCATGCTCACATCATGGAATCCACGGGAAGTTCCCCAAAACCCCAGGAGCTGGAAAATCGCCTTGTGACTCCGACAGCAGCAAATGAGCAGGCACAGAGGAGGAACCAAGGCTCAGGGCTGGAGGCCCAGCGCCACACCATCACCCAGCCCCAGACCTGTGCCGGGCTTCAGCTGGGGTACCCGGCAGGTCTCATAGACCCCGACAGTCCTGGGCCCTCTTTCAGACCCTCATGTGCTGCCTTCTGACCACGGAGAGGCTTAAGCTCCTCACCAAACCTGTGAACACCAGATGGACCACCACAGGGCCAAGGTGCCCACCTGGCACCCGTCCAAACGCAGCAGCCTCCCAGGCAGGGTCAGGCGGGGCAAGGCAGGCGTTTCCTGCACCTGGCCTGGGACGGGAGTTTCTGAGCACCTCAGTGATGGGTAATGGGCCTTTCTTATCCAGGAAGCTCGCTCTCTCTGCTCTCTCTCCCACTCACCTGGAGTGAAGGTCTGGCCATGCCTAACCTAGAGGCAAGAGCTTCGCGGGCAGGGCCTGGGAAAGTGGACACTTCCACAGGGGCTCTGAGGGCGTTCACAGGCCTTGCCCAGGCCGCACAGAGCAGGAGCCACTCCATCCCAAGTGACTCTGAGGGGCGCGGAGCCTGGCAACATGAGTGCACAGCACCTTCCGGGAGGCCAGAGCATCACGCCCCCCGTTCCTGTCTGAAGGTCAGCCCTGTGCGGCTGCCCATACCCAAGACCAGGACTCCTGAAAATCCGCCCTGGGGAGCCCAACAGTTGGATCACAGCTGCTCCACGGTCCCTGCTGACAGCAGCTGGGATGGAGGTGCATGACTTCCAGGGGCAGAAAGCAGGCTGGGGGTAGCACTCTGACCCACCCTCACTTCTCCCCAGCTCAGGTCTCTGCCCTGCTTCCTGCTGGGCAGTGGACCTGGCCCTGTCTTTTCCTCCTAAGGGGGCTGCGACTCTGGCAGGACACAGAGGAAGGGAGGCACTAGCTTCCTGGAAGAGGGATGCTTCACCAAGACTGGAGGGAGAAGCAGTGAGGCCAGAGAGGGAAGGGGCAGGGAGAAGTAGGGCCACCAGGATGACCAGGGCAGGGGAGCATGATGGGTAGGGGAGGTACAGAGGGCGAGCAGGGCGACCAGGCTGAGGTGGGCCAGGGAAGGCCCCAGAAAACCACAGGATGGGATCAGGGCTCCATCCCAGGGTGTCTATCCAGGGAGGGCTTCTGAGCAGCAGAGTGGCAGGAGGAGGGGGAGAGAGGAAGGAGCACTGACCGGGGAGTGGCTGGCTAGGGCTGGGCTGGCAAGGCAGTGGGGAATGAAGGGGAGGGCGCAGGCCTGGCAGCTGGCAGGTAAGCTGAAGCCTGCAGGGGGAGGTTCTGGGAGCCCCTGGCAGCATGTCCTGGACCCCCAGCTGGAGACCACACTCGCCCCTTTTGTTCTTGTGGCCATCCCAGTGGAACATGTCCCTTGCCATGCTGGTGCACCAACGTGACTTCTGGGGCCAGTCCTTCACAGATCCGGGGACAGTCACCCAGCCTTTCCTTCACTCCACAACAGCGGCAGGTGCCAGCTGCCAGGGCGCCAGGGCTGCTGTGGGTCTTAAGGAAGTGCGTCTCTGCGGCAAGGAAGGGCAGAGGAGTTTGTCTTCAACGTGTGAAGCAGCTCATCTGACAACTCACTAAGGCGAGGAGTCCTGCGGTCCTGGAATGGCCTGGGTGAGTGTCCTCAGATCTGTGAAGGGCTGGCCCCCGAAGTCACGCTGAGCGCCAGCATGGCAAGGGACTGTTCCACATGGCAAGGGACTGTTCCACAAGAATAAAAGTGTCCCTCCCCGCCTGGACCAGATGCCCACTCACCATCCACCAGGCCCCAGAAGGAGCCTTTAGGGAAGCCACCACACACCCTTCCCTCCCACGTGGGAACCAGGGCGCACAAAGTTGACTTGGGTCAGATGCCCCAGGGGAGCCTCCCTTACTGCAAAGATGCACACGCCCCAGGAAACTATTTGCAAGCACACAGGTGGAAATCCTCCTGCCCCCTCTATCAGGCTGATTCAAATGACCAGGCAAAGTCCCGCACACGAGGCCACGGAGACACAAAGTCAGCCTCCCGCGCTGAGCTTAGCCGCGTGGAGAGGACGCCCGCTCTGCGGTTCTGGCGGGCGGCGCGGGGCCTGCAGCCTGCGGGAGCAAAGGCCTGGGCCTGGGAGGAGCGGCGGTGTCGGGGATGCGGGGTGGAGAACCGGTTGGAGGACCCAGGCAAAGGGGTGCGGGGCCAGCATCAGCGTGAGGGCTGCGGGAAACCGGGTGCCAGGGACCCGGGGATCCGGGTGAGGGCGGCGGGAAGCCGGATGCCGGGGATTGAGTGGCGCGCAGCAGAAAGTGTAGGGACTACCCTACGGGGTCAGCGAGGGAGAGACCGTGTCCCTGGACCCTTTCCAGCCCCACCGGCGGTCGCGCCTCCCGGGCCCGCATCCCGCCGGGTCCGTGGCCGAGCGTCGAGGGACACCCACCTGGGCCTTCTGCAGGGCGCTCAGCCGCAGTTCGTGCACGAAAGGGTTGCGCCCCGGGGGCGCCAGTCGCCGCGCGTCGCCCGACGCTACGCCGGAGGCGGGGGCCGCCCGCGTCCCGCGTCCCCGCAGCCTCATGGCCGCCCGCCCGCCCGCCGCGAGGGAACCGGGCGCGGAGCTGGGCGCCGAGCTGGTCGCCGAGCGGGCGGAAAGCGGCGGCAGGGGCCGAGGATGCGCGGCGGGCTGAGGATGCGCGGCGGGCGGGCGGCGCAGGCGCGGGAGGGGCGGCGGTGTGACGTGGGCGGCGGGCGGGCCCCGGGCGGGGCGGGGCGTCCGGGCCGGCCTCCGCCTCCGCCTCCGCCTCCCTCCGCGCGGGCCCGGCCCAGGCCTGCCCGCGCTGCGCGGGCCCGGGGAAGTGGCGGGCACGCGCGCTCCCGGGCGGTGGGTGCGGAACGCGGCGTTGCTGGCCGGTGAGTCCCAGGAACCTAGGGAGCAGGGCCTCTTGGCGGCGTGACTGATGGAGGGCCCACCGGACCCTGCCGGGACCGGCTCCGCGACGCCCCTGCAGCCTTCTTTCCTCCTGGGTCTGCTCCCACCCCGCCAGGAAGGCGGTCCTCCCCGGGGTGCACCCAGGCCGAGGCACTGTCCAAGGCGGCAGCTCCCAGTGGACCCCAGTGGTTGGAGAGGACCATGGGAGGCGAGAGTTTTTCTTGGACTCCTCTCATTCCTGCAGTTACCTCCGAGGGCACGAGGGACATTTGGGGAACCCTAATTTGTGACTCATTAATTAAAGCAAAAGCAAATAGCTTTCTGGTCAGAATTTATAAATTTGAAAAATCCATTGCACATATTTGCAACAACATCTGTTGGATTTCTCTGTGCCCCTCTCGGTGCCACTGCCCACAGCAGGCCGTGGGTGAGGAGGGCTCAGACACCCCCACTCCCTGGCCCACGGCCCCCATCGAACACTGACACCGGAAAGCAGAAAGCAGGAGCAAGGAACCAGAGCTCTCCCTGCTTCCAGCCCCCACAGGAACCCCAAAGTCCTGGAGCTCCTGGGGACCTCAGGGCTCTGACAATCTCCAGCCATGTCTTTCCTGGGTAGCTGGTCAGGGGTGGCCTGAGCCCTCTGCTAAGTGGCTCACATGCTGACTGAACCGTAGAGATCTGGGGCCATGCAGGGGGCTTCTGAGGCCCCTCTGTGTCCAGGCCTGGACAGGGAGAGAGAAACAGGTGAGGGTCTGTGCCACCCCACAGTGTTCAGAGGGCAAGGGCACCTGCTGGACCTCACCTTGGAACCTCCATCTGGAAATGAAACCCAAGCAGCACTGCCCTCCCTGTGCACCAGGAGAGGCCAGCGAGCCCTTGGAGACTGGGATGAACCTTCTGCTGATGGGTTTGTTTTGCTTGTGCCTGGCCATCAGCACCCCACTGACCTCTGGGCTTTCAGTGGTCACTTGTTCCACTCTCCGACTCAAGATCCCAGCACCCAAGGAGTAGCTCCTCATCCAGACGGAGAGTCAGGGAAGCCCAGGGCACAAAGCCTTTCACCCCTGCACAGCTGCCCCTCGGGCCTGAGGTGCTACCTAAAGGCCCCCAGTCAGAGAGGCCTCAGGGCCTCCAGTTCTGGGGTTTCTGCAGCCTCAGAACTGGGTCTTGGCAAACAGAAAACCAGGGCCAATGTAAGGGTCCTTCTAGTTGCCGAGGCCAGGATGGCATTGAATTGGCCTGGCCGGGTGGTGGAGAGAGCGTGCCGTTGGAGAGGGGCGCGATCCGAGTAGCCCAGGAGAGCTGGCGTGTGTCAGGCTGAGCTGCACCCACAGAGGTGCTGAGTCCTCACCCCAGCACCTGTGCCTGTGAGCTGGGTTGGAAGTAGGGCCTCTGCAGATGATGAAGCTGGATGACATCGGTAGGCTCTATCCAGCATGACTGGGGACATTGGACAGGGACACACATTTTGGCTGCCACAAGCTGATCAGCCAGTGGCAACTGGCGAGATCTGGAGGACCGCTGCCTAGGGACTTCAGAGGAGGCCCCCCTGAGGCACCTGGACTTCTGGCCTCTGCTGCTTCTTCCCAGTTGGGGGTCCGTCTTGGGAGCGCAGTACTCTCCAAGAGTGCCTGCCCTGCAGGCTGACCTGGCTCAGTAGGCCAGGCGGTGTCCTGGGGCAGTGTCCTCCGGCCACCTTCAGAGAAGTCCCGTCTCCTGGGAAAGGGCCTCCAGCTGCCTGCCCCATCGGCCTTGGTTGGAGCCACCATGGGAAGGGATCTGGGTGTGAACCGCATGGATCCTTGGGCCAAGAGGATCCTTTTGGAAGAGGCTAAAGACAGGTGACTTGTTCCAGTCAGGTGTGACAAGACACACGGACAGGAAGCGCGTGTCCTGAGGAAGACGTGTGTCATGCAGATCCCCAGAGACGGCATGCCTCCGCCACACGGGCAAGTCCTGGCTTAGTCCGCTTGTGCTGCTGTAGCCGGACTCCTGAGACTGGGGTGGGCGACGAACGGAAGTGTGTCCCCCAGCTCTGGAACCCGGGACGTCCAAGACCAAAGCAAGAATGGGTCTGATGAGTGACCGCTGTCTGCTTCCAAGATGGCCCAGAAGCACCGAGTCCTCACATGGTGGAGTGAGGACAGCGGGCTCTCCCCCACCCACCCCTTTGACAGCAGCTCCAGTTCTTTCCTGTGCTTTCCCTTTTTGGGCTCGGGTGGCTCTCCGCCCCTCCCCTCGTGGTGGGAGGGACTGCAGGCTGCTCAGTTCCTAGGGGACATTCCCTGCTCAGCACGGCTCTGCCTGAACTCCACCAATGGTTTCCACTTTCATCCAGGCTTTAACTCCCGCTCTTCCCCACGAGGTTTCCTCTTTGCCCAGGTGTTGTGTGGTTGTGTATTGCCGTCCAGGTATTTGGAGGTGCTCCAGACACATTTCCGTTGTTGACTTCCATGCAGTTCCTTTGGGGTCTCAGCACGTGGCCTTCTGAGCTCAGTCCTCCTATGGCCCGTGGTTAGGCGCCGGTTGGAAGTGTGGCTCTCTCTGGGTGGAGGGTTCTGTGATGCCAGCCGGATCCAGCTGGTTGATCTTTCTTGAAGCTTCTGTGTCTTCATTACCCTTGGCGCCGGTTCGGCTGGTGAGCAGACCAACTGTGGCCGCAGCCTGTTAGTGTCTGCTGCTTGGTTTGAGGCTGGGTGCTAGGGTGTGCGTGGACTGAGGGCTGCTGCGTTTTCTTGGTAAGCCCACTTCTATCCTGATGCCTCTCAGACCTTGGTGGCACGTCCCATCCTGAAGTCCACGGCTTCTGACGCTGGCACGGTCACCTGGGTTCCCCGAGTTTAGAGTCTCTCCATCCTGGAGTGTCCCGTCTTTCTGTGGCCGTATCTTAGGAGGGTTTCTTGTAATCAGTGTGGAGACACATCCTGCTTCCCTGCCCGACTCTAAAGAGCCCCGAGGGTCCCCAGGGTCCATGTGTGGCCTCCTGCCTTCCGACCTGCTTCCCTCCCGACCCTAGAGAGCCCTGAGCAGGAGCAGACCACGCAGGGTCCCCAGACTACGCAGGTCCTCGTGTGGGCTCCCACCTTTCATCCTGCCTCTTGCCTGTCTTCCCGGCCATTGAGGTGACCCTCTGTGTGGCCATCTTGTAGACCCACTTGGTTTGCTTTCCTGCCTCTGCCCTTGGCTCAGCAGTGTCCCCCCTTTAGATTTGGGAGTGTCTGCTGGGCTCTGGGAGTGTGTTGCCTGGAGCCGTCCGGATTGCTTGCCCCATCCACGTGGAGCTGAGCCCCTCACTACGTGGGTGTCCATACTGCCTCTCTCCAGCGTGGGCTTGCTGTCCCCTGCTTGCTGGGGGTGGAACCCCGGGGCCTTGTGCATGCCAGGCAAGTGCTCTACCCCTGAGCCACATCCCCAGCCCGTTTTAAGTTTCATTTTGAGACAGGGTCTCAATAGGTTGCCCAGGCTGACCTCGAACTTGCAATCCTCCTGCCTCAGCCTCCCAAGTCACTGGGACTCCTGTGCCTGGCTGTGCTGTTGTTTTTGTGCATCTTAGTTTTGCGTATGCCGCAAACTCCTCAGAACAAAGTCATTGTTCTTGCTTTGGGCCGTCACTTTTCCAGACAGAAGGATTCGCCTAGGAAGGCTTTGTGTTTGCCATGCCGTTGGCATTTCCAGCCCATTCTTTGCTCTGCTTAGAACTGAGTTTTCCTTCCTCCCAGAGAAGGCTCGCTGAGCTGTGGAGTGCAGAGCTGCTTGTGCTCCTCTCGCTCCTCTCGTGGAGGCGTCTCTGGCCGTTTGTTTCGCCTTCGTGTTTGAAGCACTTTCCTGATGAACATAGAATTCTAAAGCAAGTTTGCGTTCTGCTTGTGCCTTGTTTGCTCAGTGGCTCGTTCACGTTCCTGCCGGTCCTTGGTATGTTTAGACTCTTTAATTTCAGACCATCTAGTGTGTGGGGAGGTGTTTCACTGTGACCTCGCTTTGCCTTCTCAAAGGAATAATGCTGGAGAGCCTCTTACCATGTTCCCGTTCACCGTCCATAAATCTTCAAGGATCTCTCCAAATATTTCTCTTGTTAAAGTGTCTGTTCATCCGGGCCGTGGTGCACGCCTGTGATCCCAGTGACTAGGGAGGCTGAGGCAGGGGATTGCAAGTTCAAAGCCAGCCTCAGCCATTTAGCAAGACCCTGTCTCAAAATAAAAAATAAAAGGGCAGGGATGTTGCTCAATAGTTAAGCACCCCTGGGTTCAATCCCTGGTACCAAAAAATGTTTAGTCATGTATTTGTTTGTGTTAGTGGATCTGGAAGTGTTCATCTATTCTGAATATAACTCTTGCTTAATACATATGATCCGCGAATGCTTTCTACCCTCTGACACTGTCTTCTCGCTGTCGTAACAGGGTTTTTCTTTCTCTTCTCTTCACCCTTCCGCCCTCCCTTCCTTCCTCTTTCTCTTTTTGAGAAGGGGTCTCTCTCTGTTACACAGGCTGACCCTGAAGTCTTGGGCTCAAGCGCCCTCCTGCCTCAGCCTCCGGAGCTGTGGGGACTCCAGGCTGACAGCCTCACGGTCAGTGACGGTGGTTTTCAAAGAGGAGCCGTCCTTCACCCTTGCCGAGTTCAGGTCCCCTTCCTAAAGGGCAGGCTCCTGGTGCCGTGGCCACGGCTCCCTTGCTTCACCCGAGGTCGCAGTGCTCTCCCGTTTCTTCAGGGTGTTCGTCGTTCCTACTGCGCATCTGCATCCGTGGCGCCCTGTGAGCTAGTTTTGGGGAGGGGGCTACAGACTGGAGCTCTGGTGCTTGCCCGTGGACACGCTGGCCCCTCCTTGTCAGGGGGACACCTCTTCCTGTGTGGAGCCGCCTCTGTCTGGTCCTCCTGCTCCTGTTTGGTCTGTAGGCTGCGCCCGGGGCTCTGAGTCCTGTGCTCCTCCGTGTTGGGAGGTCAGACATGTTGGCCATCAGACTTGGTTTTCCTTCCTGAAAGTCTTCCAGAGTGGCTCTCGGTGTCTTCCATTCCACAGGAATCTCGCGTTGGTTCAGCCGTTTCCCCTGGAGCTGCCGTTTTGGTTGGGACCGAGTTTGCTCCGGCAGGGGCTTGGGGCACCTTCTCGTGCTGCCTTCCCACTCCCGGCTGCGTGCCCCTCAGTCCCTGGGGTTTCCTTCTGTCCTCTCAGCGAGGTTGTGTAGCTTTCTTGTTCAGATCCTGCGCCTCCTTCGCCAGATCAGCCCTGGCATCTGGTCTCTTGGCCTAATGGAAGTGCTAGCTTTGAACTTTCATCTGAAACTGTTCATCGCTAGGCAGAGAAACGCGGCTCGCTCTGGAGTCAGCTCTGCCTGGACGCCGTGCTGGCAGGCGCCCGCAGGCTCTCGCCTCCTCCTGGGCTCTGAACGCTGGGCAGCGCCGGGTGTGCTGCCCAGTCGAGTTTTCTCCTTCCTGTCCAGCAGGAGGCCATTCCTTCCCCCTCGGGCCTGGAGCAGACACGGCGAGGCCCAGCACATGCCCTCCCACTCGGCTCTAGAGGCCTTTCCTTGCCTGCACGTTTGCACTTGGGAGGGACAGTGCGGCTCTGTCCTCCTATCACTGGAACCCGCTGGACACTGCCCCTTCCCCTGGCGCTTCCTGAATGGGCTGTGTGGATGCGGAGCTGTTTCTTCCGTACCCTTCCAGACTCACAGGTGGGGCGGGGGGTGGTGTTTTTATTTAGTTCAACGTGCGTTCTGATTTCTGTTTCCACTTACTTCTTGACCCACAGTCATTTAGAACCATCTTTTAGTTTCTGTGTGTTTGGGGTTTCCCAGACATCCCCTCTCTTTTTTTTCTTTTTTTGAGGAAAAGAACAGTTTTTCTAAGTTTATTAATATCATAAAGCTTGATTCAGAATGTGAATTTTTTTCTAACGATACTTGTTTTTGAAAATGGGCATATGGACACTCAGATGTGCACTGAGTGTGTGTCTTGCTCAACAGGACTCTCACGTCTGACCCACCGCTGAGCACAGGGCGGGAACAAAGCCAGCAGGGTGCACAGCAGGCAGTAAGGATGATGCCCAAGGTTTAATGTCGCCAGTTCTTCCTTTCGCTTGCTAATGCACCTGGTGGCCAGGAGCTCAGGAGTTCACTGCCTTGCCCACCCGTTCGTGTACAATGAATCAAAATAAGTCAAACTAAAAAAAGTGAAAAAAAAGAGGAGGAGCAGAGCATCTGCAGCTGCAGGTTGCCTGGGAGGAACTGTCTCCGGGCAGACGTCCCTCTTGACGGCTGGTTTGGTCCCACGGTGGTCAGAGGACCTATCCTCCACGGCTCGGATATCCCCAGTGCTGGAGACAGGCTGGGTCTTGCCCAGCGCATGGTCTGCCGTGGCGAACCTGGCAGGATGTGCTGCCCTCCCTTGCGGGCCTGGCGTCCTGTGAGCAGCCCTAAGTGCAGGCTTGGGCTGGCCTCCGGGCTGGGGGCCTACCAGGCCTGTCTCCTGCTCCTGGGGTGCTCAGTCCCTGCTCCTCAGCCCGCAGGCACCTTGTGCCGCTCTCTGCCTGTGGCCACCTCTCGGAGCAGCGTCCTCTGATTGCCCCTCCTTTCTCTGTGAGCACACCAGTAATTGGACCTAACCCTCTAGAAACCCGGCATGGTCTGATTGAGATCCTGTCTTAATTACATCTGCACAAACTCCCTTCCAGCTGAGATCGCATGCCCAGGCCAGGGCCCAGGGTCGGGCCGGACACGTCTTTTAGGAGGTAGAGCTCAGGCCACCCTCAGGTGTTGGATGATTAGGCAGATTGAAGGGTAGAGGCTAGAGGCCAGTGCAGTCCCTGCTGGCCCCACGCGGCCCTTTGCTGCCCCCACGCCACCGAGGCTAGTTCTGGGCTCCCTCCCGCCCAGGGCTGGGCTGTCATGGAAACAGCTCTCTGACTGTTTGGGGTGATGCTGAGCCACGTGCCCACTTCCAGCAAGCAGTGGGGTAAGCTGCTGTGACGTGCCCCGCGTGACCTTTGTGACAGCAGCCTCTGTGCCTGGAGTTGCCCTGTGCCTGCCCCTTGCAGGGGTCTGCAGTGTCCTTGTCACCTGGGCTTGGCAGTCTTTCCATGGAGATGTTCTGTACAACCCTGGCCATAAAATGGCCAGTTTGCTGCGGACTCTCGGGACTCCCGGACTTCTCTTCCCAAGCTGAGGGTGTAGGGCTCTGGGGTGACCATCCCAGGGCCCTGCTATCCCTGTGGACTTGGTGTGCTGCCCGAGCATGTCCCAGATGCTGTGCAGAGGGCAGCCGCTGGCTGGGGGCCTGGGCTGCACGCCTGCATTCCCAGGGAACCCCTGCCTCCCGTGGACAGTGGTTTTCCAAAGGGAAAGGAAGGCGAGGGCACGACAGGCGCTCCGTGCGCTCTGCCCTCCGCTGAGTGCCGATGCACTTTGGGAGAAAGAGAGAAAGAAGACGTGATCCATCTGGGGTTCAGCATGTCAAAATGTAATGTGACCAGATTGTTGACCACTTGAAAATGACCACACAGGCAAGGACACCCAGCAGGCTCCATCCAGTCGGCAGCACAATCGCATCCAGAAACCCAAAGAAAGGGTCATTCCGTGGGCTGAGTGACATTAGTCACATGGCCCCTCATGAGCGTGGAATCTGGGTGCTTGGTGCTTCGCAGCCGGCCTGGGCGCAGGCCGTTCCCGTTTGTCCGCGTGTCCGCAGCCGGGTGGACTCCCCCTCGCCCAGCGCCCTGTGCAGGGCGGGTGTGCGCAAGCAGCTGTGTCGGGCTGAGTGCCTCCCGGAGGCCTGGCCTGCTTCCCGTGGCAGAGGAGAGGACAGCCACCGAGCCTGCCTGCCTTGTCCTGCCGTGGGCAGCACCGTCCTGGGCTCCTCTGACAGGGGCTTTCACGAGGGGCCCGGAGACTGCAGAGCTGCACTCAGAAGGCACAGCCTGGTGCTTTGGATCAGGCTGGACAGGGCAGCACAGCCCTGCGCCCATGTCCTCCTGGCCCACAGCGCCCCACAGGACCTGCCAGGCCTTCTCCCTGCTTCAGGAGCAGAGATGGCGCACAGTAGGGCTCCCGGTCAGCTGCCCTCTCTGCGCCCCTCCCCACGCTCGTCAGCCTTGCCTCACTGGGGTCGCACATCGTCAGTGACCCTGCGTCCTGCCTGACCTCTCCCCCAAGCCCAGGGTCACAGCCCAGCCCCTTCGTGGAGTGTCCCCCAGGCTCCGCCTCGGTCGCGAGGGCCGTGTCACGGGGAGCCCAGCTGTCCAGGTGCTGCAGGACGCGCCTGGTCCACAGCTCGCCTCGGGCTCTGCTGGCCCGTATGCCGTGAGCAGGGCAGCAGGGCCTCTGCGAGGACATGTGGTATCCCCAAGGACTGCTGGTCACCCCACAGGCAGGCCTGGAGCATGCACAGAGTGGCCGCCGCTCCCTGGCCCTGGGGTGGAGGCGAGTCCCAGGCCTAGAGGGGGCATGGGTCCCTGGAGGAGGGCTCCGGGCAGCAGGTGGGACAGGTGGACTCGCAGGCCTCCAGGAACTGGTCAGGCCTCAGAGAGTCGGTGCCCAGAGGGGCAGCAAGGCCCTGGACATCACTGTGCCAGGCCCAGTGGGGCCTGTGCCTGGGGGGAACCTGTGCCCCAGGCCCACTGCCCAGCATCCTCCTGTCCACTGGCTGGTCCCTTCTTTTGCCCAGAGGGTCCCCCCCAGCGGCCATGGGGTCCTCTGCATGTAAGCGGGACGGGCCTCCTACAGGCCGCTGCAGCTCTACCCCAGTAGCAAGGGCCAGGGACCTGGCTGGCCCTCGGCCTCACCCGCTGCCGTGCTCCCAAGGCCTTGGGGCCGCAGGTGGGAGCGCTTGGCCTCAGCGCCGTTCCTCCGGCCCCATCACTTCCGTCGGGTGTCAGGACGAGCCAGGCCTGCTCCCCCAGCCCTGCGGGGCCAGCCCTAACCCCACCACTCCACGCAGCTTAGGTGAGTTCTGCCTCCTGGGCCCTGGCTCCTGGTGCGCGTGAGCAGGGGAGCGTTCTAGATGGGAAGCGGAGGAGGGCAGGCTGCCCAGGCCACCCCTGTGCCCGCGAGGGAAGGCTGTGGTCTCTGCCCAGCCGTCACCTCCACCAGCAGCTGACCTTTCTGCTCACATGTGAGGACGCCCTGGTGGTCGCTGCCTCGTGGCCACACGCCTGCTGGTCCAGCTTTGCAAGCCCAGCTGTGGACACTTGTCAGGGAACGAGGGCCCAACACGGACCTCCTCTGTGTTTCCTTGGGAGGTTGTGATCTCATCCAGGGTCCCAGCAGCTGCCAGCCCTGCCTGGTGCTCAGGCAAAGTCGCGGCCTGGCCCGTCCCCACCGGAGCAGCTGGTCTGCTGACCAGTCTTGGTGCCTCCCTCTGCAGTGGAGGCTGTCGGGTCTTCCTTGATGCCAGATAAGTGACCCTCCGCAGCCAGCGCAGGCCGAGGCGGGCTCCTGGGGTCCTCGTGGCAGCACAGGGTCGAAGGGCAAAGCTGCCCCCCACCTCCGGTCCCCACGGCGCATTTGCATGTATTGTTGCTGCTGCGAACGTTAGAAATGCACTCGCGTGGCAGGCGCTCTCAGGGTCACCGATGGCGACTCTCAGGGGTTTGAGAAGCCCAGCGAGGGGGCCGCAGGGTGCCCTGCCGGGGCCCTGGGGCCGTGAGCACAGGGCACCTCGCTGCCCGAGTCCTGCACCTGTTGCTGGATGAGGAAGGAGCGTTTCCTGTTTTCACGTTACACATGAACTGGAAGCACGTGCTTGGGTCGCAGAGGGCGCAGCACCTTTAGTTCATTCATTTTTACGCGGTGCTGAGGATCGAACCCGGCGCCTCGCGTGTGCCAGGCAAGTGCTCCACCCCTGAGCCACGACCCCAGCCCAGAGTTCCCTGTTTTACACGAACACTTTTTGGATTTTCTAAACCCGATGTGGCTGAGCATGTGCTCCCTGTCGTCGGGAATTCAGCGTGAAGATATTTCTCAAAGTTTGGACAGACCTGTCTTGGTGGGAGGCAAGTGAGCTTCTGAAGGAGGAAGTTTGAGTGAGGAAGGGCCAGCGGTGAGGCCCTGCAGGCCTGCTGCTCTCTCCTGACACCATCCTCACCCTCTTCCTGTGAACAACCGCAAATTCTGGTGGAGTAATGCCTCCCAGAATGGACTGCGTTTCCCAGTGTCTCTACCTTCTGAGTGTCATGTAACCAAGTTCTGGTGGTGAATGAGATGTGAGCTCAAGTTTTCTGGACCTTCTAGGAAATGCCTTTAAAGGGAGGATGTCTTCTTCCTGACTGGAAGGAAGATGGGATGGCTAGAGCAATAGCATCCATCTCGGGCCACGAGACCTGTTTAGGAACAAAAAGCTCTCATGCCAGAGGAGCAATCACAGAGGTGTCTGGGTGGGTCCTGGCCCCAGGGAGGGCCCTCTGCGCCCTGGACCAGCTGCCTGTGGCCTTTCTGAGTGAGGGAGAAGTGAAATTCTACCCTGTTTAGATTGTTGTTGTTTCAGATTTTTCTGCTACTTGCAAGTGAACTTAATCTGAATGAATATTTAGGCCACGGGTGGGGGTGGGGGGTAACCAACTGGGAAAGCAAAGCCCCGGGCCATATGGCGCTGGTCTTTGCATATTGAGTAGATTTAGAAAATCCTCTGGATCCCTCTGAGCACTCTATTTGCAGCGTCCCTGCCGCCCCGTGGTAACTTCTCACCGAGTTCTGTGACCCTGGCCCCTTGCCCTCCCCACGGGCTGCGCTGAGCGGTTTCTTCCAGGGTCCTGCCGTCCTCTCTGCTCAGCGCCCACGCCCTGCCGGGGGGTCCTGACCCCTGGAGCCTGCCCTGCAGGAGGCCTCTGTCCAGCACTCATGGTGTCCTCCACAGTCCAGCAGAACCCCTGGAACTCGCTGACACACTCAGGATCCAAAGCTGGTTCTTCCACGGGCAGCTTTGGGCACTGAACTCCCGGGACACTCAGGTCACACAGCACCACTGACGACAGAAAGAAGCAGACTCACTTGGTGAATCAAGAATTCACTCCCAGGGCTGTTACCTAAGTCCACATTTCCACCAGCGTCTAACTGGCCCTCTGGCTGGGCCGTCTCGGCACTGGGCGCAGGCTGGGTCTGGCCCCAGCTGGAGACTGACGCTCCAGTGTGCGGTGGGCCCAGAGCTCCAGGGAGACAGAAGTGACCACCAGGAAAGACAGGAGGTCCCTGGGACAGTCGAGAGGGGCTGGCCAGGCCCCAGGAGCATGGGGAGGGGGCAAGAGCACCTCTGCTCAGGCTGGGCTGTGCCCTCTTCCCTCCCCTCTTTGGGGACACATGGGACGTGGCTGTGACTGCAGGTTCCTTGGAAGGCCTCTCTCTCAGACAGGTGGCCTCAGCCACAAGCGACCCTGGGAAGGGCAGGTGAGGCTGGTGGGGATGCATTGGGTTGTGGCACTCTGAGCACACACCCACTCCTGCATATTCCCAGTGCACACACCTGTGCACGCACCCGCACCCGCACACTCCCTGTGCACACACCTGTGCACACACCCGCACCTGCTCACTCCCTGTGCACACACACACACCTTCTCACTCCCTGTGCACACACCTGTGCACTCACCCGCACCCGCACACTCCCTGTGCACACACCCACACCCACACACTCCCTGTGCACGCACCTGTG
>JAJEJO010051279.1:243248-253328 GCA_020662805.1 Glaucomys volans
GAACAGGGCAGTGCCCAGGGACCCCATGGCGGGCACCAGTGTGGTTGGGCAGGCGTCCTGTGCCGGGTGTGCGGGCAGAGGACCTGGGAGGCTGCTGCTGAGGTGAGGGGCTCACCTCGGGGCACATGGCCTGGAGAGCAGCCTGGAGAGCAGCCCGCATCCCATGCCAGGGCGTCTCTGCGGGAGGCGGTGCCCACAGGAACCCTCCTCAGAAGGTGAAGGGTCTTTGGCGCTCTGCATCCGCCTGTCTGGCCTGCTGGGTCTGGTGGCTGCAGATGCTGATGGGGCTGGGCAGACTGGTGGAGGGAGGGCCATAGGTCCAGGGAAAGAGTCTTCTCAGGTCCACAACTTCCTGTGTAAGGCCCCTGGCAGCAGCTTACCCCTGGCCAGCTCAGCCTTGACCACTAAGGATGGCCCAGAGGCACCCAGGGGCACAGGTGTCCAGGGTAGGGCCCGGCTGCTGGATGGTACAGGCTCGTGTGTGAGTCGGGGCCCCTGAGAGGCTGCGAAGGCACCTGCCATCTTGCTCTGTTCTCTTTCCCAGTGCTCCACAGGGCCACACATCCGGGAGGCATGCGAGGTCAGAGCCCGCCCAGGAGCAGCATGGGGTTGGCTCTGCCCTCACCACAGGGTAGGGGAGGAGGCAGACAGACAGACAGACAGAGCTGGGGTGTGTCTACCCCTCTGTCCTCAGGTCAGAGGGGACAGGCCTCCAGGACCTGGTCCTGGGCCTCCATCTTCCCTGATGTCCGGGAGTCCTCAGGCTCTCAGCCACTTATCACGCAGGGGCGGGTCAGTGCCCTCCACAGGTGTGGCCAAGCCAGTCCACCTGTAGGGGCTTAGAGGGTGGGCACTGTGCCATCCACAGTGTCCCTCCCAGTCAGGAGGTGACCGTAGCTCTGTCCTGGCTCAGGATGAGATGATAGCTGGGCTAGGTGGAGTCTGGGGGGCAGTGCTTGTCACTGGACGCCTGGGGTGCCCTGGGGGCCCTGCAAGTCAGCTGGCCACGTGCACAGCCTTCCAAGTGCCCACCGCCTGGATGCCCCTCCCCAGGCCCACGGAGTCATCAGCCAGGGGCAGAGGAGCCCCCCACAGAGGAGCCCAGGGGATCAGCACAGTCATGGGGCCGAGCTGTTCTGCGTGGGGCCCAGTCCTCGCCCAGGGTGCAGCTGGCCTGGATGGCAGAGTGCTGCACCCTCCAAGGACCACAGGTGGAGGCTGGGCACCCGGAGAAGAGCCCCGACGTGGCCTCTGAAAATAGGAAAGAGGGCGGCGGGGCTGTGTGCACCAGGAGGAGGCCACCTGTGGCTGGCTGGGCCCTGGTCAGCTCAGTCAGGAGGAGGTGCCGGGTGCTGGGACGGAGGAGAGCTGGGGCCTGTGCCCTCTCGCTCTGCAGGTCAGCAGGCCGGGCCCAGGTCGGGGCACCGGGTCAGGCCTGCACACTGGCTTGGAAGCAGGGGAGGAGTCTGCCTACCCCAGCACACGGGATTCGGGGTTCCCTGCACACCGGGGAGCTCAGGAGGAAGACGGCACCCCTCCCCAGTGACCACGGGCATGTTCCTGTGGTCCCTCGGCTCACATCCCAGCTCACGCTGCAAGCCTGGCCCTCCACCCGGCCTGGTCTGTGGTCTGTGCCCGCCTGGGCCACCCCTGACCCACTCGAAACACCATGTCCGGGGAAACGAGCAGATGCCTCCACATTTGGCCTGTCCGTGGTGGCCAGGGGAACACTGCTGCCCGCCTCACTCATCCGAACGTGGGGCTGGGCGGTCTTGTTTCTGGGATGGAATCAAGACCAGGCAACAACCTCAAGGTCGACTGGCTGCCTCTCCACAGGTGGCGTGGGGACATCAAGTGTGCCACTCAGAGGGCAGTGGCCATCAGGACATCAACAGGAGCCCCACACAGGGGGTCCCTCTGTACTTCTCTCCAGCTTCCCCTTCCCCAGGAGAGCTGACTTGGAAGGTGGACTGCAGGCACAGGTGTATCCAGCTCAGGCTGCCCATGTGGACAGGGCAGGATGTGTGTGGGCTCCTTGGCCCATATTGCTGGCCCTGCCACCAGATGGTGAAGCATTGGCAGAAGTGGACGCAGACACTGCCCCCAGATGTCGCACGCCCTCCGTGATGCAGCTCCTCCAATTCCTCAGAACTATGACTGGGCAACACCGGGTCCTGAACGTGTGATCACGAACGTGTGATCAGGAACTGGCGCACATGCCCTGAGTTGTCACTTCTTTTATTAATAAACTTTGAACTTAGAGAGTTTTACCTTTATGGAGACTGAGGGTTCCCGTGACCCTGCTGTGACCCAGCTCCCAGGGGCTGACGTCTTGGTCACCGTGGGACGTGGACACACTGATGAGCCCATACTGGCGTGTTATGGTTGGTCAAGGTCGATGCTGGCTCGGGCTTCCTGCAGCTTGGAGGCCCTGGGTTTGGGGTTCCACCTCCCCTCTCCAGGTTTCCAACTCTGGGAGCCACGCCCTGGCCTCTCGCCTTGGTCCCTGGAAGAGGGGGCCTTGTGGGACTATGCTGACCATGCCACGTGTGCCTTTGCTCAGTGACCAGCACCCTGCAGCCCCGACCCTGCAGGGACAGCTGCCCAGGGCGTCTGGAAGGCGGTGTCTGACTGTGGTCCTGAGCAGGCGCGACGGTCAGGCGGTGGCAGTCGGCCCTCATCACCCTCCAACGCATGCCTGCGACTTTCCTGCCCTGGGGTCGCCTGTGCCAGGCCCCTGCGCACTGTGCGTGGTGGTCAGTGATGTGTGCGGAGTCCTGCCAGTCTGCCCCTCACGCTCCCCGCTGGTGGGGACGAGGCCACGCTCGGCCCCTGGGCTCCACCTGTGCTGCGAACACTTACGGGGCCGTGTCTCCTGCTTCCCTCGCTTGGGGCTTCTTTGTTGGCCATCTCACTACTTAAAGCGCCCCCAGCCGGGGCTGGTGCTCTGCCGTGTCCCCGTGCAGGACGGCCAGGCGCCACGTGGAGGTGCCCGCTGAGCTCCAGTTGCCCAGGGGCCGCTGCCAGCTGTGACTCCACCATCTGCATCACCAGGCTCTCCAAACAGCAGCCCACACGGTCTCAGCGCTGGCCCTGTTTCCCGGGAGTGCTGGCCCTGCGTCTGGAGGGGCCTCAGCGGCCCTGGAGCTCCGTGACGGCAGGGACCCATGTTTCGAGGGCTGCATGTGCAGGGCTCGCCAGGGAGACAGGCCAGGTGTGTGGCCAGGTGCGAGGGGTGTGCAGCAGCCCACGCGCCCTGGGTGGGACAGACGTGTGCCTCCTGCCGCATCAGTATGTGGTCAGGCAGGACTGGCCGTCGGGGCTGGAGGGAGGGTCACCCCCGTTCCAGCTGCCCTCCTGGGCTTCCCTCCCTGGGACCCGGTACTAAGCCACACTGAGGGCCGGGGCCTGCTGGGTCCTTGACGAGCCACAGAAACCTCAGGAAGTCTGGCCCTGGGATGTGGGAGGTCGCAAAAGTCCCCAGGCCAGCCCTACCTGGCCCTGGGGACTTGGTCCCTCCTGCACTTCTGTGACTGGTGGTCGTCGGGTGTGGTGAACGATCGCCACAGTGCCGTGTGCCAGCTTCCCGGGAGTGTGGGTGTCCAGGGAGCGTGACTCCTCTCCTCCCGGCTTTGCTACCAGGTCCCCCAGCTCCTGCGTGCACCTTGGCAGGGGACGCTCTCCCTGGGCTCCCTGCTGCATCCTGAGGCCCACGTCCCTCGGCCAGAAGCCACCCCCAGCCTGCTCTGCAGGACTTCCTTGTTTTTCTGTGCAACTTACGTCCTCAGAGTGATCTGCTGCTGGGCAGTGGCCCCGGGACCGTCAGCCCCTGACCTGCCTGGAACAGTGGTTCGAGCAGAGCACGTTAATACCCAGGGGAGAGCGAGGCAGGGAGAGAGCCGCGTCCCAGGGCCCCGCGGCAGACCAGGCACAGGAGCAGGGGGTCTGCCCAGGAGCCCACCCGCCACGGAGGCCTGAGCCAGGCCGAGGGATGGCAGCTCGGCCCCTGCTCCCCAGCGACGTGGGCTGACACCTGCTTGTTGCCCTGGACTGCACTGTCTCAGCATGGGAGGTCCTGTGTCCTGGGAAGCGCCGTCGGGCACTCGGGGCGGGGGGTGATCAGGTAGCTGCTGGCATCCGGCTCTTCTGAGCCCGGGCTGCCTGCTCCAGGCTGTGGCTGTCCACGGCACGGCACCGCCGGATGGTGCGTAGGGTCTGAAGTCTCCTTGCAGTCTGGAGAGAAGCAGCCACGCACCACCGACAGCAGCTTCCTCCGGAGCCTGGGCAGCAGGGATCTCCACGTCCGTCCAACGTGAGGACCAGCTGCTCTGGCGTGGGAAGTGCCTGCTGACCTAGAGAAGCGCCCCTGCCCTGCTGAAGGGGCAGCTGGGCCACAAAGTGAGGTCCAGGTCTAAAGGAAGACTTCCGCCCACTCCCACCCAGGGCTTCGTGAAAAGGAGAGGTCGACCCCCTCTGAGGCCCTGGCCAGCCCGCTGGACCCCGCCTGACCCTTCTTCCACAATAACAAGGTGACGTTTGTTTTCTTTCATTCCCAGGAGTTTGGCAACCGGCGAGAACCTCAGGCGCACCCCCCGCCCCCTCCGCCTGCTCATTGTGCAACATGCAACACGTCCGGAACCGCGCTTGAGCAAGCTCACGGAGCGGCAGGAAGGGCCAGAAACAAGATCTTTGCTCTCGAGATTTTTGGGACCGAGAGCATCTCGTGACCAGAGGTGAGGAGCAGCTGTGTGTCATGTGGCCACTAACCTCCACCTGGGCCAGCCCAGGCCCTCTCCCTTATAAACTGCTCTGAACCAGCCTCCAGCCAGCTGGCCCTCCAGGACAGGAACCCTGCAGCCCTCTGACCGCCAGACACTCTAGCGGCACTTCCTCTGCCTCTGCCTGACTCCTGCTGGTGGGCCTCTGTGTGGAGACTGTGGCCGTGTGCAGTGACACTTCTTCTCTAATCCCAGCAACCCAGAGGCTGAGGCAGGAGGACACAAGTTTGAGGCCAGCCTCAGCAATTTAGTGAGATCCTAAGCAATTAATCAAAACCTCATCTCAAAATAAAAATGGAAAGAGCTGGAGGAATAGCTCAGTGGAAGAGCACCCTGGGTCCAATCCCCAGCCCCCTGCTCCGCTTCATCTCTTCTGCCAGCTGGACCCTGGGACACGTGGCAGTGGCTGCTGGTCGGCTGGTCGAGGCAGCAGGGCAGCATTTGAGCCCAAGCCTGTGCTTCTACTATGAATTCTAATGGGGGCCTGGAGGGGCCCAGCATGGGCCCTACCCCTGGGTGGTCAAGGCCTGCAGGTCAGCAGGAATGCAGCCTCCTATCATGCTCTGCACCCAGGTCCCACTTGCAAGGACTGGGGGTGAAGGCTGGGGGCAAAGCCTGGGGTGAAGGCTGGGGTAAGGCTGGGGTGAAGGCAGAGGTTAAGGCTGGGGAAAGGCTGGGGTAAGGCTGGGTGAAGGCAGAGGTGAAGGCTGGGGTAAAGGCAGAGGTGAAGGCTGGGGTGAAGGCTGGGGTAAGGCTGGGGTAAGGCTGGGTGAAGGCTGGGGGCAAAGCCTGGGGTGAAGGCTGGGGCAGAGGTAGGTCACGTGGGCTGCTAGGAAGTCCCACAGCCTGTGGCTGAGACCACAGAGGCAGCCTTGCCGCTGAGTCTGAGGTCAGGTGTGGGCAGGGCCAATTCCTCAGAGGCTGAGGGAGAGAGGACATCCTCTCCCACGTCTGCTCACTTCCTTATCACCCCCCTTCCCTGAGGACACCAGCCACCCACTTGAGGGCCACCCTGGAGAGCACCTAAGTACCTGTGTAGGTGCTGTCCCCAAGCCAGGCCACCTCACAGTGCTGGATCAGGACACAGCTCAGCCCCATAACCCAGGCTGAGGAGTGCCCCCGGGGGAGAGCAAGGGGAGGCCTCTGCCTGGTGGCTGAGGACTTCGCCCTCCCCCGCTCAGCCAGGACCCCACGGGAGCAGGCCCCCATGCCTCTGTTCCTCCCCTGGCCTTGGTCCCTGGTCCCACTCTCTCCAAGACCATGACCCCCAGAGGTGCAAACCAGCCCGGCAAGTCCTCCCAGGCCCTGCGGGTGTCCCAGTGGCCCCCGGGGCCTGGGATCTGACCCGGGTCTGGAAGGCTTAGGACAGGCACCGGCCACGGGTAGAGGCAGAGGCCCAGACCCTCCTGGCTCTGATTACCTCTTGCTTCGGGGCCACTGTGAACGCACTGCCTGTCTGAGGCTGTAGTGGACAGAGGGGCTGAGGCCCGTGTCTGCAGAACACTGCACAGAGTGGGGAGTGTCACTGGGATCTGGACCTGCCACTCTGCTCCAGCCTGGAGGCACCTCCTTTCCAGACTCCACGCGGCCCTGAGTCAGCAGCAGCTGGAATCGGACTTGGGTCGGGATTCTGACTCAGCAGGTGTGGGTGGGCACTTGGCGCTGCTCCAGGGAAGGCTGATTGCTCTGGCTCAGGATCTGGGGCCTGTCGACAGCCAGGCCCTCCCCAGTGATGGTGGACCTTGGGTGTCCAGGGAGGCCCAGCAAGTCGTCCAAGAAGGGGGCCTCCTGAGCGCTCCAGCTTCCTCACCTGTGTCTTTGGGACACAGCCCTGGCCCAGTGAGCCTCTCAGAGCCGTCCTGCCTGCCCGGGGCCAGTGGTAGTCAGGGGTGGTGGTTTTGCTTCAATCATCCGCGCCAATAAGAGAAGGCAAGCGTCCACGTTCTCAGCTCAGCCCCCCCGGGAGCTGAGTTCTGAGTTCTAGACAAGGTCTGGAGTGGCCTCGGCTGCTCCTCAGCTCAGCACCCTCTTCCCTCTGAGCGCTGGGAGCAGGGCAGACGCTGTTTCCACGGGAGCTCCGCGGGGGGCACGGCACGATGCTGGGGTTTGAAGCGTGATTGACTGTCTTCAAGCCTCAGCCGCGGGCCTCTCATCTCTGCTCCATCGTGGGATTCAGCGGGTGCCAACTGATTGCGACTTGAAGTCATCTCAGAAAGAACGTCCTGGAATCAACTTTCAGGACCTATCTGGGAAAAGCCTGCTCACAGTGCCACCTTGTGGCAGGTGGCTCCAGATGCAGGGCAAGCGGGAGGAGGCTCACCTGGGATCAGCCTCCTTCTGGGACACCAGGCGCCCAGGGTGGCCGGGCAGAAGCCCTCCCTGCTCAGATCCCAAGCTCGCTCCCTCCCATGCATCCTCTGGGGTTCTTGCCCCAATCCAGCTGCAAGGAGCTGGCCCCGAGGGGTCTCAGAAGAGCAGCAGTGGTGGTGGGGTCCACCCTGGAAGGCTCCACTGATGTCCCCCCACCCTCTGCGTCAGGCTCAGAAGCTGCCCTGGCTGGTGGTGGGCGTGGAGGGCGAGACCTCTAATGAACCAGAGGAGGTGGTCACCACAGCCAGGCAGCTGCCTGCCAGCTTGAGTCTGAGCTTGTCCACCCCAGTGGCGAGAGAGCAGGACTCAGGAAGAGTGGGACCCTGCTCTGGGCGGGGCGGGGCCAGGGGCCTGCCTTCCATCCTACCCTTTCCTGTTCTCACAATTGTCTGAAGGCAGATTTGATCAGAAATCAGGTTAAGGTCACAGCAGCTGTCCTCCAGGGTACAGCAGAGCTCCGGGGCAAGTGCGGGGCTCCATCAGTGTGGCCCCTCTAAGCTTCCACTCACGGCACCGGGGCCTCCTGGAGGGCGTCCAGGCCCCTCCTCACCCTCCTGGATCCCTCAGGGTCTTGGCCTCCACAGCTCCCAGCCTCAGGCCTCCAGAGCCTGGGGCAGGCCTGGGGGCAGTCAGAGCTGGGGTGCTGCCCCGAGCCCCTGCGGTGTCTGCAGGCCAAGGACAGCGCGGCCTTGGAGACGGCATGAGCTCGCAGGCTGCACCCAGGGGTCCCCTTGGGGTTTCCTTGCCTTGCTTTTTTGGAAGAGTTCCACTTTCCTGGGAGCCTGGCAGGAGCTCGGCCCAGCTCCACATGGCCACCCCCTCCGCATGCCCCCAGCTGTGACCTGTGCAGGACCCAGCTGAAGACCAGGGCTGGAAACAAAACTAGAAAAGAACCCAGACTGAAGGTACAGATCTGATTATGACGTAAGACGTCCCCGGCAAACACCTAGCAAAGCAAAACCCCTGAGAGCTGTCAGCACGCGGCTCGTCTGAAGACCAGAGGCCGCGTGGGCAGAAGCTTCCAGACCGAGGAGGCCTGTGGTCAGCTGAAGTGAGGACCCACTGTAAAGAAGGCCCGAGGCAGTGGCACCTGCCTGTGCCGTCAGAACAGGGTCTTGGTGGCCAGCAGCCCGACTGGCAGGAGAGGCTGCTGTGCCTGCCTGGGTGGCACGGCTACTGGAGGGAGCTTGGTGTGTGTCCAGGCCACAATGCGAGCCGTTGGCCCAGCTGGTCCAGGACCTCATGGGCAACCAACCGGGACGGCTGGTCAGGGCCAGCGGCCTGTGTGGCTCAGGGGCACGGGAAGTCCGGGTTTTAAAGGGCTATGAAGCAATCACTGGGACAGATGGAGAGGAATGTGGCCCAGGAAGCTGCCTGGCTGCAGTGCCTTGCAGAGCGAGGCCCCGCCACATGGAGGTGTACAGGGCTGAACATCCCGCTGCGTCCCCAGATCGTCCCCTCGGCAGCACAGCTTAGGTTAATAATACAATACAGAGCTTGAATGTCAGCTGTTCCATGTCGTGAAAGTAGTTGCATAGATTTCGTCAAATGCCAATCCTGCCATTGTTGCCGACCACTCTGCCGCAGTTTTGAAGAACTTCCAGGGGCTCGGGAAAACCCCCTGATGCGATTCACACCAACAGAGAGGAGGGCAGAGGGAAGCCCCGGCGCACCTGCTGCCGATGCCCTTCCCACCCTGCTGTGAGCGTGTGCGCACGACCCGTGCACGTGTGTGAATGTGTGCGTGCACCTCCCAGGGCTGTGGGTGCGAGTGTGCCCATGCACCTCCAGGAAGGTGCACGCGTGTGCGCCAGCGTGCGTGTGCGAGGGTGCAGGGTACCAGGTCTGCAGTCACACACCATCCTGGGCCCGGCTGCGCCTGCTCGGCCACTGTCCTTCCTGGGGTGCCTGCCCTCCGAGCCCCCTTCCATGTCAGGACTCCTGGTGGCCAGTCTCTGGTCAGAGAGTGCTGGGCAGGATTTGGGCATGAAGCCGAGTCACGGCGGTCTCAGCCGAGGCACAAGGGACACCTCCTGGAGGGCTTCTGCAGTCGTGGGCTGGCCCTAGCTCCCTGGAGTCCCCACCCTCTGTCCGCAGCTCCCCGGATCCCCAGCCAGGCCCGGCGGTCGCTGTGCCAACAGCGCCCCCTAGTGCCACGCTGCCTCTGCACACAGAGGCCGCTGTCCCCCAGGGCTGGGGAAGGTGAACAGCTGCCCGCAGGAGGAGGCTGGAGGCTGCGTCCTGCGTGTGCAAGGACCTAAACAGAAAGAGCGAGAGACCACCTTCCATGGGTCAGTAGACGGCCAGGAGCTGCGTGTTCAGCAGAGAAGTTCTGTCGGCCTCAGAGGATGAGGCGACCCAGGGTCTGTCGGTCAGCGGTCAGAGGCCGCCCTCCTAGGGAAGTGACCTGAGACTGCCCGGGAGCAGCCGGTTCCCTGGAGCCAAGGGGCTGGGTCAGGCGCCCACCCTGGCCACGGAACCATTAGCCCCGCCTACCTGCAGCCAGCGAGGTCCCCTCTGCTGCCCTGACCCCCTTTCCTGACCCTCTCAGGCCCTGACACAGGCGGGAAGAATGGGTTTAGAGGATCTCTGGGGTCACCTGGTGGGCCCTGCCCTGGGTCTCCTGGGGCCAGTGGCTGCGGCACGAAGGCCACAAGGACTTGGTGGTGGGCTCTGACACGGGCACCGCCTCTCTTCATCCCTGCAGCGGCCACACACCTGCTGCAGCCCCAGGGAACGCAGCGAAGACCCTCTGGGCAGACAGAGGCTCGGGGGTTTCCCACCAGCAACAGCAGCTGGGTCCTGGTGCATCCCTAGATGGGGCTCCCATTGCCCATTGTCCCAGATGGTACCCAGAGGACCAGAGGAGGGGACAGGGAGATAAAGGAGAGGGAGGCCATGGAGAGACAGGAGGGGAGGAGCAGGAGGAGGG
>JAJEJO010051281.1:0-15572 GCA_020662805.1 Glaucomys volans
TAGCCTGCAATAGTGAATTAAGGCCTGTTCAATCAGTAGAAACAATCTCTGCCAGAACAGCTCCCTTGGGGATAGACTCACCAAACTTTGTGAGAATGTTGGGAGTGATGAGAAGAGCAAACACACAGAGTTTCACCCAAGTACATCAACGTTTCTGTGACTAAGCAGTTCATTCTCAGCTTTTCTTCTTTCATGCATTCACGACTGTTCCATCCTGTGAAACACACTGTTCTACAATGAGCAAGCTTTTAGAGATTCTCACCAAAGTTAGTGAGTTCATTTCTACTGAGGAGGAGCACATGTTGAGAGTGTCACTGAAATCCCCAAGTGATTCTCTTGAAATATGCATTTTCGCCTATTCTGCCCTAGTGAATTAAGGGGTGTTCACGTACTACGAAGACTTGTCTAGAAACAGCTCCCTAGGAGAGAGACTCACCAAACTTTGTGAGAATGTTAGGAGTGATGGGAAGAACTAACCCACAGAGTGTCATCCAGGTACAACAAACTTTCTGGAAATGGGGAGTTCATTCTCAGCTATTCTGATTTAGTGAATTCAGGCCTGTTCACTCTGGGGATGAAAGTGCACTAAAAAGTGCACTCTTGGAGAGAGACTCACCAAACTGTGTGAGTGTATTGGGAATGATGAGAAGACCTGCTACAGAGAGTTTCATTGAACTTCCCCAGTGATTTCAACTGAAAATACACATTTCATTTTCACCTATTCTGCCATTGTGAATTAAGGCCTATTCAAGCACTAGAAACAAGTCTGCTGGAAAGAGCTTCCTAGGAGATAGACTCACCAATCTTTGTGAGAATGTTGGGAGTTATGAGAAGAGCAAACCCACAGAGTTTCACCCAAGTACTTCAAATTTTCTGGAACTAAGCAGTTCTTTCCCAGCTATTCTGCTTTAGTGCATTCACAACTGTTCCGTCTAGAGAAACAAAGTGTGCTACAATGAGCACGCTTTTAGAGAGACTCACCAAAGATAGTGAGTTGATTGGGAATGATGAGAAGAGCACATGTAGAGAGTGCCACTGAAATCCCGCAGTGATTCTCTCTTGAAATATGCATTTTTCCTATTCTGCCCTACTGAATTAAGGCGTGTTCAAGTACTGTGGGGATGTAGAAAGAAGCCACCGAGGCATATCCTCCATAGGTTACGGAAGGTCATAATCCTTTGCTGAAAACACGGGATTCCTACATGCTCGCTGGAGAACACTCGCGAGTGGTCTGACCTGCCTGCGGACATATGCCCCAGGTGAGCTTCACTCTCCTCACCTTCTCCTCTGCCTTTTGGTAAACTGTGTGACTCCTCATTGGGCCATCTTCACAGGCTATCATATTACACTACTGGTTCTTTGTTCTCGGACTCCCCTCATCTATAAAAGTGCTGTAATTCTTTGAATAAATTTGAGACTGGTGTGGAACTTGCTCTCCCGAGGGCGTTGGTTACCTTGTCGGCCTACCCCCTCCAGAAGGGACAAAGACCCACGGGTTGAGGCCTAGTCAAATAGTGACAATAGGCCTAGACCCAATCTAAACTGTTAAGACATATGGCGCCCACCTGCGTGGCCCTTCTTGGAGAAGCGAGTCGCAGAAGCCCCTCTTGTCTCTGAATCCTGAGACCCCTGAAAAGTGCAGCGCTGCAAATCGCTTTCGTGACTGAGCCGTGAGCTGCCTGTGAACCGCCGAGTCGCTGTCCAGCTCAGGCACCCTTGGAGAAATCCCTCTGATCCCGTTCCCTCTTTGCTCCAAGGAAATTGTGGTTTCTGGGTAAGTGCACCTTCTAACATGGGTACCATACCTTCCCACCTGAAGGAATCCCAGGTGAAAGCGTTATGCATCCTTGTTAGTGTTAGGTCTAATTGTGCGGCTGGCTGCAGGGGGAGGGAGCACAGTCACCTAGCAACACACTGTGCCAGAAGTGACCAATGAGGCACACCTGCTGACCCTGACATCCACCTTGGGTCCACCTTTTCCTGGGCAGAACCCCTTGACCCCCTTCCTCTGTATAAAAACCCTGAGCAGCCAAAGCCACGTGCGATTTCTCCTGGCTCTCCCACTCCGACTTTCACCCCCGGGGGGCTGGAGATTTCGCCCGGGACACACATTCCAATAAAATCAAGCTACCACTATTGTCTGATTCTGGCGAGTGCACTCCTTTTCGCCCCGCCGCCTCCTTTGGGAGCTCTACCCGCCGGGTCCTCCCGTCGCCCTTTTGTGAGTTTTACATTTGGTGCCGGAAACCCGGGAGAGAGCTCGGACTTCTACTGAGGTTCACTCTCCCCCAAAAGGACCAGAGCTGGATAAGTGGCCTTTTCTAGTTTTCTAGTCACTCTCCCGTTACCGGTCGGGTCTGTCCGTAAGTCGTGCATGCCACAGACCCCCCACCGTTGGGCACGGAAGCCTGGGAGACGTCCCAGACTCCGCTAGCCCCCCATTTTCTCTGTTCTGGGCCCCCATGGACCAGGAGACGTCCTAATCCACGGCTGGTCCATTCCGTTTTCTGGGTGAACACAGCCGGAGGGGGACGCCCGTCCTGCCCTGTTCACTACCGGAGTGACCCTGGAAAACTAGAAAATGCTCTGCTCCTGCCCCTTGGCTTCCGCCGAAACCGCGGTGACTGTGTAACCTTTTGATCGCCGCTACTGTAATTTCACTAAGCAGACACGTGGAGCCTTGATTTTGTTGAAATCTGTGTTCCGCCACCGCCTCTCCTTTTTCTGTCAGCTTCCCTACTTAAATTGCCCGCTTTCTTTTCCTCCATGTTTTTTTCAGACACACCGGAAATGCCCTCTGATCCCGCCTCTGGGCTTCCGCGCCGGCATTGGCCGAGACTGCGTGTCTATCAACTGTGCACGCGCCTCTTCCCTCTGTCGCTTCCTCCTGCCGCTGCCTCTGTGTTCCATGCCTCCGCACGCTCGGCTCCATCTCTCCACCCCCTCTGCGACCTGCACGGGACTCTGCCAAACACGGAGTTGGCTATTTCACCCCTCCGCCAGCATAGCCCGCGAGACCAGCGCTGCGGAAAAGCACTTTCCCTCCGTTTCGCTCGCCGGTTCCGCAAAGGTGCCACGATAGAGCCACCGCTTCTCTGTTCCCCCCGCCAAACCCCGCCCGCGGGGCCTGACTTCCAAACACTCTCCTGTGAACTGCTACTCTTCCCGTCTCTTTGGCCTTTGCCCATTCGTGTCCACAGGTGCTAGAAGTCATATGTACACCTCGTAGAAGCCGCTTTCTGCTGAAACCTGATGGATGCTGCAAAGATACGGAACCACCACCTAATTCCAAATATGTTTCTTAATTCCTCACTCACTTTCATCTTTCTCTAACTGACTCCTTTACTTACATTAAGTGAGGGAAATTTCCCAAAATCCAGAACTGCCTTACAGAAGTCCACCAACCCCTATCCGAAATCTGGTAGAAAAGGCCTTTAAAGTACAATGCCCGAGAGGCAAGCTTATTTACAGAAAAAGGTAACACTCCAGTCCAGTCCCTGGTAGTTAATCTGTGGTCCAGCAAGAACTCCAAAGGAGGACCAGCTGTCCTCTCTGCCAGGGTCAAGCTGTGACCCCAACCAAGTCGTCTCCACAAGCAAACAAGCAGGACACACTGGAAAACTGACTACCCTATGTCTGGCCCCTCCCTAGCGCCTCTACACAGGGATGTGACCAGGCAGGTGGTACCTTCACCTCAACTGCTGGGATTCAAAGAAGACTGAAGAAGCCTGAACTCGAGGATCGCTGAGCCCAGGGCAACCACAGGGACACAGGAGGTACCTATTCTGTTTTGCCTGCCCACTCTGGGCCTTTATTTCCTTCCCAGGTTTCGGTTATGGGAATTGATGAAAACCCTCCTTGCCAAACAGAACAGCTAAGTTAGCCTGTACCCTGGAAGGACGTTCTTTCACACACTCTTTCCTGTTTATTCCTTCCTGTCCAGTCTCCCTCCTAGGCAGAGATGTTCTCCAACTTCTGGGAGCCACCCTATAACTTTTTCCCAAGCGTATTACTACTCACTTTCTCTAACTCAGCACCTTGCAACCCAACCAACAGGTCTCTTCTCCCACGTTTGCTCCTCCAGGTTTCTTCTTCTGATGTAATGGTACTCTGACAAAAATTAGATCCCAATATGCCTTTCGCTTTCTGTGTGCCCTACACTTTAGTTCCTCAATTGATTCTATATAGTGAAGCTGAATTAATCTGGCCTGTTCAAAACCCTGGCATCCCTACAGGGACAAATAACATCTGTTGCCCAAGTTTCCTTACAGAACCGCTGAGCACTAGATCTTCTGACAGCAGACAGATGAGAAACATGCCTATTCCTAGAGGAAGAATACTGCATCAACAAAACCAGACTGAAAAACAGGACTCATTGAGAAAACTCTCCTGCATCTGAATTTGCCCAGAGCTGCTTAAGTGAGGTTGCCAGAATGCCATACAACCAAATGCTCCTGCACCCTGACAGCTGCCTCCCCACCGACCTAGGCCCCAAAATCTTTTTTCCCACGACGCCCCCAACCATGCAGGAAGTAGCCAGACAGACTCCAGCGCCCTATATCACCAAAAAGGTCGGAATGTTAGGTCTAATTGGGCGGCTGGCTGCAGGGGGAGGGAGCACAGTCACCTAGCAACACACTGTGCCAGAAGTGACCAATGAGGCACACCTGCTGACCCTGACGTCCACCTTGGGTCCACCTTTTCCTGGGCAGAACCCCTTGACCCCCTTCCTCTGTATAAAAACCCTGAGCAGCCAAAGCCACGTGCGATTTCTCCTAGAGATTTCGCCCGGGACACACATTCCAATAAAATCAAGCTACCACTATTGTCTGACTCTGGGGAGCGCACTCTTCGCCCGCCTCCGCCTTTGGGAGCTGTACCCGCTGGGGTCCTCCCATCGCCCTGTCTTGAGTTTTACAGTTAGAAGTAGGTTCGTTAGGGTAGAGGAAAAAGAAGTGCAACAGGTCTGGAAAGTAATTCTTAAACTAGCACCATTCACAACGGATGATAATTTATGGGACCCAGACTATTGGAAGGCTATTATTTCTCTTGCCCGATGGGCAAAGACAAAAGATAATATAAAGTTGCCATCGAAATTTTTTCCAATTGTGGATGCCGTATTAGCATCTTTGCAAGGATTGCCAGGACCTGGAACTGCTGGTCTTAATGAGGCTTTAACTGCAACTGTAAGCACGCAGACGCAAGATGCGCCTCCTGATCTTGAAGGGGACGCCAACTTTACAAACTTTGCTGGCGGCCCAGAAGGAGAGGAAACAGCAAAAACTTTTCAGCGGACTTGCAGGTCGCTTCAGACCCCAAACAGGCAATTACCATGTCCGTTGGTTTGCTTATCCCAGCAAGAGCATAAAAGCCAGAAAATTAGCCCTCTGGCACCTTATGATGAGTTAGAGCAGTATGGAGAAACAAGGGAAGGTAAAAACGTAACTCTCCATCCTCCTGCTGTGGATCCACCCGCTGCTGTTCCTTTAAGAGCTGTTACTTTTCCTTTTGAGGATTATGCTAACTCTCAGCAGGGCAGATTTGCAGGTCACTCTGACCTTGCCTTGCTGCAGCCAGCATGGCGCACGCTGGCACCAAACCCTTCCTTGGCGCGGGAAGAGAACAAAGGAAGGTTGAGCACTGAGGAGGTAAGGGGAGAACAACCCCCTCCCCCAAGGCAGCCACAGGTTTTGGCGCGAATGGGAACAAAGGGCCATATGGTCAGAGTCCCCGCCCAGGAGCAGAGGCCATACCAACAGATCTCTGCAGAGCTTAGAAAGCCACCTACTGGCCACTGGGCGACATTTTCTTCTCAGCCAAATCCCACCGGGGACTCCAGTAGTCCTTGGCGGCCACACTTCGCTGCTTTATGCAACCAAAGAGATCGGGCCATGCGCTCCAACTTTTCCGGAGCAAATGAATTTGTAGAAGCTTTTCCTGTCAATGTGAATCCTATGTTAGCTAATCCAATGAATTGGAGACCTCATCCTCAAGAAACCTTTAAAGCCTTACGACAGGCTGCTAAAGATGATGGTCCTCACAGTCCATGGTTTGAACAGCTGCTGGAGCAAATTTCTTTAGATCTTAATTGTCCAGCTGACTATATACAATTAGCCCGTGCTGTTTTTCCTCCCGGAGATTTTCTCTTGTGGAAAGCAACTTATCATGACGAATGTGAACAGCAGGCAGAAAGAAATCGGAATACAGGAGTGCCGATAGATGCTGAGTATTTACGAGGTGAAGGAGTTTACAGCTCTCCTGTGGTTCAGGCACAGGGGTCAGTTCAATACTTTGAACAAGTCCGGCTATGTGCCTTGAAAGCCTTTAAAAGGTTACCATCCAAGCATGATGTGCCATTACCAAAACTAATACAAAAGGCTAATGAATCTTTTCCAGAATTTGTTGCTAGATGCACGGAGACTGTGGAGTGAAAAGTGCAGCACCAGCAAGCAGCAGAAGCTCTCCTAAGGGAATTGGTGTATGAAGGCTGTTCTACTGAGTGTAAGAAAGCAATTAGCTATTCACGTAATACTCCCATAGGGGACTGGATTCTTGCCTGTAGGGATAGAGGTACCCAGTCCAATCAGGCATCATTGTTAGCGGAAGCACTCTCTGCTAACCTACAGGTTACTACTCCAACTAATAGACCTGTGGGGAACTTATCACCCACTATATGTCGAAGCTGTGGAGGAATGGGACACTGGGCTCGACAGTGCCCTTCCAAACCACGTGCATTAAGGAAGCCCTCATCAGTCTGTCCTAGGTGTAAGAAGGGATATCATTGGGCTCGAGATTGCCGTTCCAAGGCTAATGCTGACAAAATACCTTTAAATGGGAAAGGGGGACAACCCTCAACCTCCAAAGTAAGAGGGACATCCCATCCTCAAATAATGTGGACTATTCCTATAAGCCAGAACAAAGCCCGTTTGGAATTAAAGTTAGATGGAAAACCCTTTAAAGGAATTATAGACACCGGAGCTGATGTTTCAATCATCCGGTCAGAGGAAGCTAAACAAATGCCTTGGAAGCTAATAGAAGGACCTGTAGTCTCAGGCATTGGAGGACGCCAGTCATCCAAAAGGCCCTCTAAGCCAGTTACTTGGGAGAATCCTGATGGACAAACAGGAACAGTCACTCCCTTAATAGTTAACAACTTGCCAAACAATTTATGGGGTAGAGATATTTTGGAGGACATGGACGCAGTTTTAACAACTGACAATCAAGCGTTCTATGATGGTGTTATAGTCCATGATAGGACAGGAATTTCAGGGAACCACCCCCAATTCTAGGAGCCACTGTTCTGCCTCTCAAGCCTGATCCCATTCGATTACAATGGGATACTACACAACCAATATGGGTAGAACAGTGGCCTTTACCAGAACAAAAGTTACTACAGGTACAAGTCTTAGTTCAAGAGCAATTAACACTGGGTCACATAGAACCAACCTTTAGCCCACATAATACCCCAGTGTTTGTTATACAAAAAAGAGATAAAACTAAATGGAGACTTTTGCATGACCTAAGGGCAATTAATAAACACATGCAAAAGATGGGGACATTACAACCTGGACTTCCCCATCCATCTGTTATTCCTAAAAATTATTATGTCTCTGTTTTGGATATAAAAGATTGTTTTTTCTCCATTCCCCTGCATCCAGAGGACCGTCCATACTTTGCCTTTACAGTACCAGCAACCAATAACAATTATCCTACTGATAGATATCAGTGGACTGTCTTGCCTCAAGGAATGAAAAATAGTCCTACTATTTGCCAACATTATGTAGCTCATGCTACTAAGCCTTTAAGAGGTTCTGCTTTGATTATTCATTATATGGATGATGTGCTGGTAGCACACCCAGATCAAATTTCCCTAAAAAGGACAGTTGAAGCTTTAATATCAAAACTGCAGGTGATAGGCTTAAAAGTGGCACCTGACAAGGTTCAGACTGTCCCACCATTCACTATTCTAGGATATTCTATTCAAGATAAAATTTCCCCTGCAAGACCTAGGTTGCTTATTAAGGATAAATATACATTAACTGAACTACAACAATTATGTGGCAATATTAATTGGCTACGTTCTTTTCTGCACTTGTCATCCAGTGACCTAAATCCATTATTTCAAATGTTAAAAGGGACTGATCTGTTAACCCCTAAGCCTCTCTCAATGGAAGCAAGATCAGTGCTAAACCTAATCACAAAACAAGTGCAACAATTGGTAGTAAACAGGTTTAAAGAAGAAGTGCCTATAGAAGCCTACATTATTCCTACTAAAGGAGCACCAGTAGGCATGTTGGCACAGGAAGCCCAACCTCTCTTCTGGGTACGCTTGTCCTGGAGTGCCACCCAGAAAATAACTCCAATCTGCGATGCAATCCTATCTCTAGCCATAAAAGCACGCAAATTATGTATCCATTTATATGCCACAGAACCTGAACTCATTGTCATGCCCTTTACTAAAGATCAATTAGAAGGCATGGAACTAAACAACTCTTTATATTATGCTTTAATAGCAGGCTTCCCAGGACAGTTAAGTAATCATTACCCAAAAACTCAAATATTTAAAATGCTTTTTAATTTTTCTTTATCTGCCAATGGACAAGCCTTTCCAAAGAATCAAGCAATACCTAACGCTGATCTAGCTTTTACAGATGCCAATAAGACTGCTTGGGGATTTATCATTAAAGGATCAAATCCTCAAAGGAAAAGAGGTCTTCATGGAGGCTCAGTTCAATTAGGAGAACTTCGAGCTCTCATTGAAATGTTACTACAAAATCAAGAATCTTCTTTAAATATATTTCCAGACAGTAAGTATGTGGTACAACTTGCTAGGCAATTACCTTTTGCCTTATTCAGGCCTCAAGACACACTTTTGGATAAGCATATCTTGCAACTACAATTGTTACTGGAAAATAGAAAACACCCTTGGTATATTCAACACCTTCGATCTCATTCTCAGTTACCAGGCATGCTGGCGCAAGGAAATGAAGAAGTAGATAAGTACATAATGACTGTTAACTTATCTCCCTTGCAACAGGCCAAGGAGCTGCATGCCAAGTTTCATCTCTCTGAAACTGCCATACATAGATTATTACCTGACCTGACGCTTGCATCCTGCAAGCACCTAGTAAAGGCATGCCAGAAATGTAGTCCTTTACTTCCCTTGGGTCCATTGCAGCCCCAAGGTACACTGCCACGTGGACTTACCCCTAATAAACTCTGGCAAATGGATGTTACTCATTATGCTCCCTTTGGCAAATTAAAATACGTGCATGTGGCCATTGATACGTACTCAAAAGCCATATTTGCCTTGCCAATGTCGGGAGAAAAAGCAAAACATGCTATTAATTTCTTAAAGCATGCTTTTCTCATTCTTGGAGTGCCTTAGTCCATTAAAACAGATAACGGACCTTGCTATGCTGCCTCTACTTTTAAAAATTTTTTCAAGAGTTTCAGTATTGAACATGTCACAGGTATACACCCTATAACCCTCAAGGTCAAGGAATTATTGAACGAGCTAATGGAATACTTAAGCTTCAGTTTAAAAAAGAAGGGGGGGATACACCCCTGCCTTCTCCTTTAAATTTGACTGTTCAAGCGCTTTTTACGCTAAATTTTCTCACCTTTGATGATAAAGGTCTCTCTCCTATTCATAAGCACTGGGGTGCTCTAATACCACCCCCAACTCCACTGCCATTGGTTCAGTGGAGGGACCCACTAACTAACACATGGCATGGTCCACACCCATTGCTAACCCAGGGCAGAGGATTTGCTTGTGTCTTTCCAGAAGCTGCGGAAAAGCCTCTGTGGGTACCGGCCAGGAACGTTCGTCCTTATGTCCAAACCCCCGACTCATCAGATGGAGAATTTGTCACTGAATGACCAGCGCCCTCAAGGAGGTGGACCACATCGTCCTCCGAGGACAAGATGCCACCGCCACAGCCACCGCTGTTTGCAAAACATCACATGAGGAGAAAACGAAGAACCTCGCAGATCAAGCAGTGACCATGGCTCCAGATGCGAATCCAGGAGCTGGAGCTTTATTTCTTTTAAAGTGTGCTATTATTACAGCTGAATTTTTATCACTTTACTAATGAAATTCACTTTACATATATATTGTATTACTATTGAATTATTATCACTTTGCTAATGAAGTCACTGTATTGTTATACTACTGAAATTTTAAGACTGTATTAATGAAGTTTACCTCATATATTGCTATGTTACTGTAACCTCACATATTGTTAAGTTGCCAAAGACTTTAAGATTGTTTTTTCCCTGCTGGAGTCTACCTCACATATTGTGAAGCCAGTGTTGCTGTTACTGAGCCATCCAATGACGACCGCACAGTTTAAAAAAGAAAAGGGGGAAATGTGGGGATGTAGAAAGAAGCCACCGAGGCATATCCTCCAAAGGCTATGGAAGGGCATAATCCTTTGCTGAAAACACGGGATTCCTACATGCTCGCTGGAGAACACTCGCGAGTGGTCTGACCTGCCTGCGGACATATGCCCCAGGTGAGCTTCACTCTCCTCACCTTCTCCCTCCGCCCTTTGGTAAACTGTGTGACTCCTCATTGGGCCATCTTCACAGGCTATCATGTTCCACCACTGGTTCTTTGTTCTCGGACTCCCCTCATCTATAAAAGTGCTGTAATTCTTTGAATAAATTTGAGACTGGTCTGGAACTTGCTCTCCCGAGGGCGTTGGTTACCTTGTCGGCCTTACCCCCTCCAGAAGGGACAAAGACCCACAGGTTGAGGCCTAGTCAAATAGTGACAATAGGCCTAGACCCAAACTAAACTGTTACAACAAAGTACTAGGAAGACTCTGCTAGAAACAGCTCCCTAGGAGAGAGACTCACCAAACTTTGTGAGAATGTTGGGAGTGATGAGAAGAACTAACCCACAGAGTTTCAACCACATACACCAAACTTTCTGGAAATGAGCAGATCATACTCAGCTATTCTGATTTAGTGAATTCAGGCCTGTTCACTCTGGAGAAGAAAGTGGTCTAAAAAGTGCACTCTTGGAGAGAGATTCCCCAAACTTTGTGAGTGTATTGTGAATGATGAGAAGACCAGCTCTAGAGAGTTTCATTGAAATTCCCTGTAGGGACACATCTTAAGATGGCGACCACATTAACAACACCCTCAGGGCAAAAGTCTCCCCCACTTGTGGTACCACCAAGGTGGCGGCCCAGGATTGGCTCATTCAACTTCCATGAACCTGAGCAGCTTTACATCTTAGCAGACCTCTGCCCTGCAGGCCTTGCTGTATACTGCATATGCTGTTGACCTTTAAGATGATTGGCCCCCGCCTGTATCTCCTCCCCTTGCTTCCTTTTCATATACCTGTTTCACTCCTCCATTAAACTGAGATCCTCCTGGACAGACTCCCGGCTGGTGTGGGTTTTTTCAGCTGGCGACACTCACCATCCTGTTTGACCCGGTGCCCCCCTTGGATGGTCCAAGGGTGGGCACCCAACCTTTGTTGTTCGGTGGGGAAGGAACAACAACTGGTGCCCCGTGTGAGGAACGTGTGAGGAACGAGGGAACTTCGTCAGCAGGCAATCGGTTCGGTTCGCGGGTGAGTGTACCCCATTGAAATATGGGAAAGTCTAGTTCCAAGTATGACCCCTCCCTAGACTCCCTCTGGAGACTCCTTAGGAGCCGGGGGTTAGAACTTTCAGATAGTCAAGTTTTTCAGACCTGGAAGGTCCTCGTCAGGATAGCCCCTTGGCTTCCGGAGGCTAATTTATTTGACTGGGACACCTGGGACAGGATTGAACAACTCCTTCATAAAGCCCAAATTCATAGAGGAGAAATTCCTCCTCTCGGGGCTTTTCCTACCATCGCGGCCCTTAAGGGCTGTTTTCCACCCCACCCTGGTCGCACCATAGGCAGAGATCAGGGCGCCCCTGAGGTGATGCGATCTCGGGAAAGCGACCCGAAACTTTCTCCACTTGATGAACCAGGAGAACCCTCTCAGGAGCCCAAAGCAGAGCCTTTTGATCCATTTGACTCGGCTCCTTGGCCACCTCAGGAGGTTGCCGAGTCTCCAAAGTCGCGCTTACCTGAGAGCATTTCCCTCTCTAATCCTTTCTGAGCTTCGTCAGCCCCTCCCCCACCATATCCGCCCAGCGCAGTAAAGCCGCTTAGTGCGGGTCCAGGGCCGCCCTTCTCCTCCGCCTCAGAGGCATGTCACCTTTTTCAATTTGAACAGGGAAGGGCTTGCCATCCTAATTACAGGGACGATCCCTCCTTTGAGGCAATACAGAGGGGGGAACCTAGGCCTTCTTTACGGCCACACCCCCAATCCTAAAGGCCACTGCTCACCTGGAGCCTCTAAAAATCAAATGGCTTCCGGGCCCTCCCATTTGGATCGAGCAGTGGCCTCTTCCTCAACATAAACTTAAGCAACTCCATTCATTAGTTCAGCTACAGTTGGAGGCGGGCCATCTCAGACCATCTGTTAGCCCATGGAATTCCCCTGTTTTGGTTATTCAAAAGGCCAATGGTAGTTGGAGATTCCTACATGACCTCAGAAAAGTAAATGAAAGAATGTTGCCTTTTGGTACCCCTCAGAGAGGAATTCCCTGGATTCCCGCTATTCCTAATCATTATCATCTCACAGTTATTGACATTAAAGGCTGCTTTTTCTCCATACCTTTGAGCCCTGAAGATTCTGAAAAATTTGCCTTTTCCATTCCCTCCCCCAACTTCGAGGGCCCAGATCAAAGATTTGAATGGACAGTCTTACCGCAGGGGATGGCTAACAGTCCCCCCATGTGCCAGTTTTTTATATCTAAGATCCTAAGCCCTCTCAGGCAGAAAGATCTTTTATTATATGTTTACATGGATGATATTATCCTTGGGGCAAAACAAAGTGATCAATTAAACCACCTCTTAAAATCATGTCTCCGTTTACTTCATGGATTGGGATTTCAAATTGCACCTGAAAAGGTCCAGAAGCTCCCCCCGTTTAAGATTTTGGGATCCATTCTAGAACTGGACGTGGTCTCTCCAGTAAAGCCTCAACTCCAGGTACAAAAAAGTTACTCTCTTCCTCAGCTCCAAAAGCTTCTTGGAGAGATTAATTGGATGAGGCCATGGATCTCTATTAGCACGGAGGAGCTTACCCCTCTTTTTGAACTCCTCCAGGGCACAAATTTGTCCTCAACTATTACACTAGATAGCACACACATGGATACTCTTCTTAAAGTTCAGGAGGCCATTGATTACTCCTGTCTGAGGAGGTATGATCCCTCATTGCCTTTAACTTTCTATATTTTTAGTGGGAAGTTTCTCTTCACTGGTCTCCTAGCACAAGAAGGAGACCCCATACATTGGGTTCATCTGTCTGTTGGGGGTGCCCCCCGAGTCTATGCCATGTTAGACCAACCTGCAGACTGCATAACTAAGGGGAGAGATTTGTCTCTTCACCTCTTTGGCCTTCAACCCCATGCCCTCATTGTTCCATTCAGACTAACTGATTTCACATGGCTGCAGAGAAACAACAATCGCATCGTAATAGCCATGGAGGGATTTTTTGGACAAGTAGATTGCCATTACGGCCCCTATAAATGGATGAATTCTTTTTCCCAGCTAGATTGGGTGCCACCTAAACTGTTCTTGGCTAATGCTAATCCCTTTTACCCCACAGTCTTCTCTGATGAGGGTAAAAGAGGTGCAGCTATAATTATTTTTCCCCCTTTCATGCAAGGAAATGAAAATCCTAAAACTATTGTTCATGATGTCCAAGGCTCAGCACAATTTAAAGAACTTTATGCTGTGGTCCTAGCACTACAAGAGTTACCTGAGGCGTTCAATCTGTTCACAGATAGCCTTTATATTGCTAATTTGCTCCCCAACCTGCCCTGATCTTGTAACTGTTGATACCTTTTCCCATGCCTGCTGGGCCACAGCTCATGCTGGGGAAAAGACACAACATGCCATAAGCCATTTCTTACAATGTTTTGCTGTCCTTGGTCTGCCCAAACAACTTAAAACTGATAATCGCCCTTGCTTTGCTAGCAAATCTTTCTCAACATTTGTAGAACGCTGGAACATTCAACATTCTACGGGTATACCACATAATCCCACCGGACAGGCGATTATAGAACGCCAAAACTGTACTTTAAAGACCCAATTAATAAAACAAAAAGGGGGAATATCCTCCCCCCATGATCAGTTAAAAATAGTATTGTGTACTCTGAATATTTTAAACTTTTCCAAAGAAGATAATCTTTCACCATTCCAGAAACATTGGGCTACTACAATAAAATATCAAACCATCAAAGTCCGTTGCAAGGACCCTCTCACAGGGGCCTGGCAGGGTCCTGATCCTCTCCTGACTGCAGGGAGAGGGTTTGAATGTGTGTTCCCTATTGGGGAGAATAAACCTATTTGGATACTTGCAAAAAACATCAAATATCACCCCTCTACTGATAATGATCATTCTTCTCCTGAAAGTGAGAAGTCTAACCCAGGAAGCTCTGCCTCTTGAGGTTCTTTTCTTTCTTTTTTTCTCAAAACAGAAATAAGAGGACCCTGACCCTCCTGACACCTTGGCGATGGTGCTGCCTCTTGGATTCACCGCATCCCTGCCTCTTCAACAAGGTCATGCAGTTCATCCAAAAGCGCCTTGAAGCAGTTCACTTAATGAGCGTCCAAGTTCAATATCAAAGATTGGCAACCAGCTCCGAGGAGGATCGTTATGCCACCACTAGGGTGTAATATTGCCGTCGCCATAGGGACCCCTTGAGTCGATGACGGGTAAGACCCCAAGTGCTGGGGCAACCTAAGACAGGCTCAAGCTGAGGCTCCACCCCTGGAGGCTACCTATGGTGGAATCTCCAATGACGGGTAAGATTTGTGGAAACCGCATATCAACCTAAGACAGGACCCTGGCCCTAAGGAGAACAGGATTCCAATGACGGGTAAGAATGCGATTTGCCATGAACAACCTAAGACAGGAATTCCACCTAGCGACAATAATAAAACAAAAAGGGGGAGATGTAGGGACACACCTTAAGATGGCGACCACATTAACAACACCCTCGGGGCAAAAGCCTCCCCCACTTGTGGTACCACCAAGGTGGCGGCCCAGGATTGGCTCATTCAACTTCCATGAACCTGAGCAGCTTTACATCTTAGCAGACCTCTGCCCTGCAGGCCTTGCTGTATACTGCATATGCTGTTGACCTTTAAGATGATTGGCCCCCGCCTGTATCTCCTCCCCTTGCTTCCTTTTCATATACCTGTTTCACTCCTCCATTAAACTGAGATCCTCCTGGACAGACTCCCGGCTGGTGTGGGTTTTTTCATCTGGCGACACTCACCATCCTGTTTGACCCGGTGCCCGCCTTGGCTGGTCCAAGGGTGGGCACCCAACCTTTCTTGTTCGGTGCAGAGGAACAACAATTCCCCAGTGATTTCTACTGAAAATACACATTTCATTTTCACTTATTCTGCCATAGTGAATTAAGGCCTATTCAAGCACTAGAAACAAGTCTGCTAGAAACAGCTCCCTAGGAGATAGACTCACCAAACTTTGTGAGAATGTTGGGAAT
>JAJEJO010051281.1:30413-42840 GCA_020662805.1 Glaucomys volans
GTCGCCATAGGGACCCCTTGAGTCGATGACGGGTAAGACCCCAAGTGCTGGGGCAACCTAAGACAGGCTCAAGCTGAGGCTCCACCCCTGGAAGCTACCTATGGTGGAATCTCCAATGACGGGTAAGATTTGTGGAAACCGCATATCAACCTAAGACAGGACCCTGGCCCTAAGGAGAACAGGATTCCAATGACGGGTAAGAATGCGATTTGCCATGAACAACCTAAGACAGGAACTCCACCTAGCGACAATAATAAAACAAAAAGGGGGAGATGTAGGGACACACCTTAAGATGGCGACTGCAACAACACCACCCTCAGGGCATAAGCCCCCCTCACCAGTGGTACCACCAAGGTGGTGGCCTAGGATTGGCCCATTCGACTTCTGTGAACGTGAGCAGCTCTGACCTTTGTCCTGCAGGTTTTGATGTGTGCTGCATGGGCTGTTTACCTTTAAGGTGATTGGCAGGTACCCCTCTCTCTTTCTTTGTTTCTTTCCCCTTATATACCTGCTCCCCTCCTCCATTAAACTGAGATTACTGCTGGACAGACTCCTGGCTGGTGTGGGTTTTTTCAGCCGCGACGCTCACCATCCTGCCTGACCCCGTGCCTCCCTGGCTGGTCCGGGGAAGGCACTCAACCTTTGTTGTTCGGTGCGGAAAAGGAACAACAGGGGGGAGGAATGCCTACTCTGGGATCAGGAGTAAGAGTAAGAGAATTTCCTAGCCCCTTCAAGATGTTGACAGTTTTATCAATGACTCTCATTCCCATTTCAGCAATACAGTGAATAATCTGGAATTTGAAAAATCATCTTTATTTGTGACTTTCACTGCTACGGTCATATTTTCAGATCCCCCAGAGCCTCCCCGAGTCCCAAGCAGGTTAGATGATCGTGAACAGTGATCACTGGTGATGATACTCGGTGTTGCAATTTGTGGTGACTTCCTGCCACTGCCGCCGTCTCTGACCTGACAGATACGGAGGGAAGGTTTTGCCAGATCTTGGCAATTCGTGGTCTTTATGCTTGTGCACAAAAATGTCTTCATAAGTCACCCACTGCCTGGTGAGTGATGTTCCCACCGTGGTTAAGGGAGCCAATGATTCTGCAGAGGAGGAGCGCCCAAGAAGCCTGGGTTTGGGCCATTTTCTTATCTGTAGCTATAATGTCCACTCAGTCATTTCCCCATTCTCCTCCTTGATCTCGAACTCTTGGTCTTTGTAAGGGTCTGCAATACCCAGGACGCCTGAGGTTTTGCTATGATAACAACACTGAAGTGGATTCAGGCAACAAGTGTGTGTTTTGGGCTCCAATCAGCTAAGGATTGAACACCTGTCCTGGACACTGTCTCCTTGGCCGATGGGTCACTGCTCTGTGCTGCTTCCATCTTGGGGCGTGTCCCCATCAGCATCTGCTTCTGCAATCCCTGGTTGCCATGGCAGAATGAAAAAGCTTGGATCCCTGAGCATTGCTTTCAAAGGGACACAGGACCTCTACTAATAGAGGCCAAAGTGAACCTCAGGACCCAGCCTAACTTAAGGGACAGCAGATGCTCTGTGGAAGAGGGACTTTCATTGCCCGAGTGACATCTGCCCCAGGGCAAGATGCCTGCATATCACACACCGATATGTGTAGCTCAATGGCAGGAATCCAGTCAAGCCACGCAGCACTGGCTGATTCTAATGCTGAATAAACCTCATAGAGTACAACTCCACAAACCCGGGGGCATAGTGCACTCCACCTCTAGGTGACATGGTGGAGGCTATTGCTCCTAAATAGACAACCAAAGTGCAGACACATCAGCGCACTGAATTCCCCAGGAGTCTGCCACCTGGGGGGAGCCCTCTTTGAATCTTAACACGCCTAGACATGGTGCAAAGATGGTTCAAAGGACTGAAAAATAGTACAGAGGAATGGCGCTCTTGGGACTGATGTTTCTGTGGGAGAGTCAGTAAGCAAGAAGTGCATGTGTGGGAAGGCCTGGAGGATTACTGAAGGCTGCTGTGGACTTCACCAACCCTCCACACTACACTTACACCAATATTTCCTGTCTCTTTCTCTCTTTTTTGTTTTGGTTACAAGGATTGAACTCAGGGACACTCAACCACTGAGCCACATCCCCAGCCGTATTTCGTATTTCTTTTAGAGACAGGGTCTCACTAAGTTGCTTAGCACCTCATGGTTGCTGAGGCTGGCTTTGAACTCTCGATCCTCCTGCCTCAGCCTCCTGAGCCGCTGGGATCACAGGCATGCGCCACCGCACCCGGCACTATTTCCTTTCTTAAATCATAAATCAGCCTTAGCTTACTGTAACTTTTTTTTTTTTTTTTACCTTATGAGCCATTTAATCTCTTAAACTCTTTAATATGAGCACTCTGCTTAAAACACACCACATAGTTAAACAAGCTATTTTCAGATTTTTATTCCAGTAACTTCTTTCAATTCTTTTTAATTTCTTACACCGCTTTCGTCTTTGTTAAATATAAACACACCAGCACACAGCTTAGCCGAAGGCTTCCTGGGTCAGGATCTCTCCATGACTATCTTCTATCTCCACGTCCTGTCTCACCAGAAGCTCTTCAGGGGGATGAATACTCAGCAAGCTCTCATCTTCTATGATAACAAGATCTTCTTCTAGAATTCCTCCTGAAAGACATGTCTAAGGCTGTGTCAGTTAACTCTCTCTCTCTCTCTCTCTCTCTCTCTCTCTCCCCCTCCTTACCTATCTATATCTAAATCTAGATATCTAGACATAGAGATGTATGAAATGTATTCCAAACAGCCATAAACAGTAATCTATGGTAAATACTAGACCAGTAACACCAGTAATGGTAATAAAACCATTATCAAGTATCAAGTACTGCACCCACTTTACATGCTGCTCCTCCGTTATCTCCACACACGTGTGAGGGACACCTTGCACTAGGACATGACAACATCACAGGAATTTTTCGGCTCTGTCACTCACGTTGGTTCGACATTCATTCTGATCCAGAACGATCCATCTATGCTTGGCACATGTTCTTCCCTGGAACGTCACTGCGACCTGGAGATCCTGCTTTCCCTGAGGGCAGGTCACTTTCCCCTTATGAAGGCAGAGGTCCAGCCCGTGTGATGGTCTGGGTCTCAATCAGCTTTCATTTTCCCCTGACTTTGTGAATTCGAGCCTCCTTAATTGACATCTGAATCGCTGAGTTTCTTAATTCTTGTCTTATCTTCTGGATCCCTCTTCTACCACTATCTTGGTCAATCTCCAGATTTCTCCTGCTACTATAGATCCATGGCCATTTTTTTCTTTGTTTTCGTACCAGAGATGGAACCCAGGGGCTCTTAACCACCAAACCACAACCCCAGCCCTTTTTTGTATTTTGCTTTAGAGACAGAGCCTCACTAAGTTGGTGAGGCTGCTTTTTAATTTCTGATCCTCCCCTGCCTCAGCCTCCCAAGTTGCTGGGAAGGCAGGCCTGCCAATGCAGCCTATTCTTGACAAGTAACTCAAACAAGGTTTTCATGAGATAAAATCAGGGCTGTCTTAGAGTTTGCTATAGGCTATAATTTTATATTTTATTAGAAAGTCTGGTACTCACCTAATGCTTTTGCAGTGTTGCAAAGCTTCTACTGAGAAACTCCGAGAATAAAGCAGAGACATTTCTACACCCTTCTGGAAGGATGCTCTGTGACTTGTGCAGTTTCAGCATTGCCTTAAGGGTGCTTTGGATTCTAATTGTGGCTTTTCTTGCATTCCTTCCTCCAGCTGAGAAACTGTTGAGGTTTGCCTTTTTTTTTTTTTGAACCAGGGATTGAGCTTGGGGGCACTCAGTCACTGAGCCACATCCCCAGCCCTAGTTTGTATTTTATTTAGTTGCTTAGTTGAGTTGCTTAGTGTCTTTCCCTTGCTGAGGCTGGCTTGGAACTCACGATCCTCCTGCCTGAGCCTCCCAAGCCACTGGGATTACAGGTGTGCACTGCCACACCCGGCTGAGATGTGCTTTGGTTGATCATTTCGGGGATTCACTGATGCTATTTTAGTCAACTTTATGGAGCTGTGACCCAAAGACCTGGAAAGAACACTTAGAAAAGTTTATTTTGGTTCATTGTTTCAGAAGCTCAGACCACACTGGAATGACTTCCAGGGCTCTGGCTCAAGGTGAGGCAGAACATCCTGGCAGAAGGGCATGGCAGAGGACACAGCTCAGGACATGGTCACCAGGCAACACAGAGAGCTCTGCTTATAGGGACAAAATATAAACATCCAAGGCACCCCCGCCCCCCATGACCTGTTTTCTCCCACTACACCTGTCTTGCCTGAAGTTACCACCCACTTAATGCGTGTCAGTGGAGGACTAGCTTACACCTTTCAACACCCAATCATCTCTCCTCTGAACATTCTTCCATCTTTCATGCGTGAGCTTTGAGTGACACCTCATCTCCAACCATAACATACATGTTCAGAAATTTTATTGCTATTGCCCTCACTCCAGTTCTGCACAGAATCTTCTGCTCCACCAGATAGAGTTGGTGTTGTTCCTCCATCGCACTGACTCAGGGCCTGGATAGTCAGAGAGCCACGAATTATGGTCCAGCCTGATACATTCTGAGCTTTATCTCTTGTCCATTTTCTGGTGAACAGGAATCTCTCCGTGGTGGCTGGGGATGCTTGGACAGTCACCATGTTCCAATCGAGCCAACAGATGGTTGCTTTAAATTTATATCATGCCTGTCAGTAGAAGAGCAGAGCATCCGGGGATGCACCAGGTCCCTGGCCACCAGCTCGCTGTTTGCCAGGCTTGGGCTGGAAAAAACCGTGGTGAAGCACTTAGTATTTATTCTGAAGCACTCAAGCATAAATCTTGCTGATGCCAGAAATTGGCCCAATGCCTCAGGCAGCGAGATAATCGATGAATACAAAGAGCGTGACATGGTTATCATTTAACCCTTTCCCTGCCCCCCCCCAAAAAAAATCCTGCCTCACTCACTTCAGTTGTCCCTTTAGCCAGAAATCTTTCCTGCTTTGTCCAAGAAATTAAGGTATTTGTCACTTGATTTTGAAGTGGTTTTTCACTGAACTTCCCCATCTCTGCAGAATAGCCATTGGGGGCAGGGACCTGCCTTGGTCACCTCTGTATGCTCAATGAAGAGTGCAGCCCTGGGGGTTTAGAAAGGATGGAGGAACTGATTTCAACTCAGAGTCTGGCCTCTGTCGACTCAGTCATGTTACCCACTGCTAGTGTGATGGTTGAGAGCCGGTGAGAGGCAGGAGGCCAGCCCTATTTTGTATTTTATTTAGAGACAGGATCTCACTGAGTTGCTTAGGGCCTCGCTTAGTTGCTGAGGCTGGCTTTGAACACACAATCCTCCTGCCTCAGCCTCCCAAGTGCTGGGATTACAGGCGTGCGCCACCGCGCCCGGCAGTTAGGAAAGGAGGTTTGACGTGACCCTTAGCAAATACAAGGGTTGCATGTTCCCTAGAAAGAGTGGCAAAGAATAATGTGTGGGGTTGGTGCCACCTTGGAGAGTGGACGATGTTCCTCCAGAGACCACTGAAACATGTGAATATTACCACCCACGGCGTTTTATCACCATGACCAAAGCACCCCACAAGTACAATATAGAGAAGGAAAAATTTATTCGGGCTCACAGTTTCAGAGGTTCAGTCCGTGGTCAGCCAACTCCCCATCTTTGGGCCCAAAGTGAGGCCGAACATCATGGCGGAAGGGCATGGTGGAGGAAAGCAACTCAGTACATGACGGCCAGGAAGCAGAGGGCCCTGCTCACCAGGGACAAACTATAACCCCCCAAAGACACACCCCTAGTGACCTACCTCCCCCAACTACCCCCCACCTACCTACAGTTACTGACCCATTAATCCACATCAGTCAATTAATCCACTAATCAGGTTACACCTCTCATAATCTCATCATTCACCTAGCATTTGCTCACACATGAAATTTTGGGGAGCATCACATATCCAAGCCAAAACACACAGCAAAAGGGACTGTGCAGATGTTTTCAGTTAAGAATCTGGAGATGGGGAAACTATCCTGCTGTATCTCGGTGGGCTCCATCTTGTCTGAAGCATCGTCACAATAAGGATGCAGTGGGGTCGGAGTCAGAGCGGGAGGTAAGAACACAGAAGCAGAGGACAGTGAGAAGCTAAGGGACGTAGCAGCCTCTAGAAGCTGGACCTTGCATGGAAAGGCCTCTCCTCAGAGCCTCCAGGAGGAGCCCAGGTCAGTTAACAACACCTTATCGTCTTACTCACTGACCCAGATGTTGGACTTCTGAGCTCCATGCTTGTTTGTGCCATTCTGAGCCTCCAAATTGGTGGCTCATTTTTTCCAGCAGCAGAAGCTAATTGATCCCAGGCAGAGGGTGACTATAGAAGCCTTAGGAAAAAAAAAAGACTCCTAGGGACAATTTGTGGTCGGGTGGGGATGGAGCAGAGGGAACAGGCAGGGCTGACTGGTGGGTGCCCAGACTCCTGGGTGCTCATTCAAGGCAGGTAGATCTTTGGGCCCCACCTAGGGCTCTTCAAGACCAGAGCTCATACAGGGACCCTCATGACCTTGTGTGAGCTGTTGCCACCCTAGTAGGGACCACCAACTTGAAATCTACCCAGAGAGGCATATAAATGGGCCAATGTGAGAATATTGACTTGGGGTGGCCCTTGTTGAGGGAAAAATCCAGCCAGGTCTCTGGTAAAGGGGTTGCTCTCTGCACCCCACCCACCATGATCACAGGGATGAAGGGTAAGGTCATTGATCCTTCATCATATTGCCTTTCAGTTACCATGCTTCAGTGTCATATGAGGTATCATGGGCAGATAGTGGGCACAAAACAGACGTGGCCTGTCCTCTCCCAGAACCTGTCATCTGGTGGGGAAAGCAGACATTGATTAAATATCATGTTGAATACTATATAGACAGTCCAGGTAGCAAGAGGCTTCCAACAAGGAAGAGCTGGACTCCCTGGGGAGAGAAGCCAATGCCCATTCCTTTGGGATGGACAATGGGAAAGCTGGTGGGGTAGGGAAGGGTGTAGCATGATCAGCATATGCAAGGGTCCTGGGGCAGGAGGGACCCAGTGGAGCTAGAGGTCAGACTGTGAAGTGAGGCTGCAGGGAAATTAGCACCTTGTGGACCAGTTTGAGAATTTTCACCTTCCCCAAAACCATAAATCAGGTGATCAGATGTGCATTGGAAATGAGCATCTGGCGGCAAGGCCGAGCAGCATTGCAGCTGAGCTGGACGAGGAGGCATGAATTAGGAAGCACTGGGAGTATCTGAGACTAGAGGGAGCCTGATAAATCCTAGCTTCTTCCTCTAATTCCAGAAGATCACCACACTGATCTGTCTTAAAGGAAATCAAGTTTTCAGCTGACCCTACGGGAGCAGGGGCAAGTGAATGAGTGAGTTCCCGGATTTTCTCCAAATCGTTTGCTGATGAGAATGTGCAGGCAACAGCATGGGGGGGGGGCAGTGAAATGCTTGGACAGGTAGGCAATTTGGTACCAGCCGATGCATCACACGTGGGCAATGGCTGAACTGGAGAACTTCTATGTGACTGCTGCTCCTGGTAAGGGTCTGGGCATAGTTTTGATTCTAGAAAAGACACAGAAGAACAGATCTCAACCCCAAATGCCAGTCATCTGCAAGACCAAGGAGCACAAAGCCAAGTCAGGAAATGCGACCTCAAACAACCCACATGGATACAATCTGTGGTTTTCTGTGGTTTTGCATCACAGAGACAAGCATTCCTGAAAGACCAACTAAAAGCAGATAAGTGTAGACAGCAAAGGAAGAAAGAGGTCGATGTCTTCGTCCATCTCTTTAATGCGCCATTAGGACCAGAAAATATTGATTCCTGTAAAAGATACCTTACCTCAGAGGACCTGCGGTTAAATTTTATTTCTCATCTACTATAATATTTTATAGCTTATTTTAACAGTAAGTCCTCTTTATTTTTGAATTTGAGTATAATGATAAAAATGAGTAAGATTTATCTGAAATATTTTTCTGCTCCATCCTTGGCTGTATGACCCTCACAGGTTACTTAAACTTCTTGCCTATTTCTTCAACTTTCAAATCTTCCCAGGAAGAGCGGTTGCTACTTCATATCTTTTTTTGATTTGGATGCTGGGGTGCAACCTAGGACCTTGTACACACTGAGCTACACCTCTAGCCCCAGATGGTTCATATCTCAAAAGGAAATGGGATAATATGGAGAGAACTTAAGAGCATGTTCTCAATACTCAGTTATTATTAATGGATAAACATGACTCAAGTCTAGATCCAAGTCCACGGTTGGTTGGACATCTCTGATTTTTTCCCTCTGTTCCTCCAGCACCAGAGGTGGCAGATGCTTCTAGAAAATGCTACCTCCCTGATTCCTCAATGTTCTCATCTTACCTTCTTAGTTACTTAGTTAAGAATTCTATATCTCGCTAACGGTTCTTGCACTAAACTCTTTTTCACATAACCAGGGTAGCTCCTCTATCTCGACTTCACTCTGATTGAGACACTCTTTCATGGTATCTTTTCAGGAACACAAGTTCTTACTTTGAATACACTCCAGTTTAATGGAGAATACTATAAAGAAGAAACAAGACCATCAAAAAGAGAATTGAGTGAGAGACTTGAATGTGTATATCATAACCAGGACATCCAAATGCCCAGCAAGCCAGAGGGCATTCAACTTCCTTAGTAGTTAGGGAAATGCTATTTAAAACTCTACTGAGTACTGACTAGGCTGAATACTATTAATAATACTGAAAATGTCCAGTATTGATGAAGAGTGGAGCAATCGTTATTCTCCTATGCTATGAGTATGGTTACAGCCACTTTGGAAAACGGTTGGGAATTACTTATATGTCAATCACATGGATACCCCATAACCAGCCGTGATGGTCCTAGGTATGGCCCCAAGTGAAATGTGTGCATTTAAAGGCACGTGTAAGAATGTTTATAGAGGTACCATCTGTATGATTCCAATCTAGAAGGAGCACAAATATCCAACAGAATGATGTTATGCTTCAGAAGTAAGGCGCCCCCCAAAAACTCCTGTGTGAGACCATGCACAGAGAGTTCAGAGGTGAAGTGATTGGGTTATGAGAGTCTCAACCTAATCAGTGTGCTAATCCCCTTTGGCAGGTGGGGTGCAGCTGGAGGAAGTGTATCATTGGCTTACCTTTGGGGTATGTATTCTGTCCTTGGTGAGGGGAGTTTCTGTTGGTGTCTCTCTCTGTTTTCTGGTTCCATGATCTGAGCTGCTTTCCTCTTCCACCACGATGTGGGCCTCACTCACCTTGGGCCCCGAGGAATGGAGTCTGCCATCGATACACTGAGACCTCGGAAACCATGAGCACCAAATAAACTTTTCCTCGTCTAAAATTGTTCTTGTCAAGTCTTTTGGCTGATGAAAACAAATGGATAAAGATACTGAAGTGTATTTCACAGTAGGATAGGAAACATTCGTAGCAATGGATAAATGATAGCTCCTCAGAACGTGGATGACTCTTGACAAAATATTGCAAAGTAAAAGCAGCCAGATAAAAACACAACCAAGCAATTCCATCAGTATAAAGCCCAACACCCGGATAAACTGATCTGGTATCAAAAGTCAGTATTGTAGTGAACTGTGGACTGGGGTCAGGGATCCAGGGTCCTCAGTGAGGCTCTGTTTCTTGACCTGAGTGATGGTTCCATGGGGGTGAGGACTCAGTCATTGTGGAATCATTCACAGACCATGTTTTCATTTATGATTATGTGCTATACTTCAATAAAAGGTTTTAAAACACTTAGAGTCTGAGGTTTCCAATTTTTATCCTGCCTTTATTTTGAAAACATCACCCATTTCTCCCTTACTATCCTCTGCCTTTCTTTGGGACATGGCCTCTAGTTTTATTTCCTTATAATCTCCTGTAGATCTAAAACACCTGGCTTTACCTGTTGGTTATGCTGCAACCTATTGCCCACCAGGCTAACAATACCTTTTTTTTTTTTTTTAACCAGGGATTGAACTCAGAGACACTAAGTCACTAAGCCACATCCCCAGCCCTATTTTGTATTTTATTTAGAGACAGGGTCTCACTGAGTTGCTTAGGGCCTCGCTAGGTTGTTGAGGCTGGCTTTGAACTCACAATCCTCCTGACTCAGCCTCCCAAGTCGCTTGGATTACAGGCGTGTGCCACCACGCCCGGCCTAACAATACCTTTAAGGCAGGATTTTACTTGGGTTTGAATCTCCAGGACTGGGTACACTGTTAGCAAGTATTCGATAAATATCCTCTGTGTGCATTCGATGGGGATATTTCCCTAAAGGACCTTATTGCTATTCTTATAACTGTTAAATGGTACCTTGAATAGAGAAGACATTTGAACATATTTATTGAGTGCGTAAAAATGAATTCCAAGCCATAATTACAGTTTAAATTCCAAGGTGCCTCATAGGAAAATTGACTTCAAATTCTTCTCAACGATTCAGTGAATTGTCACCGATTTCCTAGGTAAAGCATATTGCCATCCAGATATATTTTCTGCTTAGTTTTTTTTTCTGCTGTGGTTTTTAGACACCCAAGAAACTGCTAAGTTGTTTCCTATTTCCTGCAGATTATTGATCACTGTAGTGATAGCAAGCTATGGTAGAAAGAGTATACCAGCTTGATCTCAAACTGAGAGACTGACTCTAGAAAAACCTTTTAACTCTGCTTGACCTGAGGCTGCTCATCTTTAAAACAGAAGAGGTTGGATTGGTTACGGAAAAGCAAATAACTCTCGTACCAGCATTACTTCTTTCTCCTGCCATGACAGACATCACTAATCAATCACACCCGATTTTTCCAAGAAGTCGAAATGGAATATCAGCCTAGCACACCAGAACCACACCAGTTGATTGTGGTCTGCAACCAGGCAAGACCCAGTTAACAACCCTTAACAGGAAGATCCAAAACATCCCTTCGATTCAGAAGTTCTTTTGTCCTATGACCTACTAGAAAATAATATTCTCTTGAATGACTTCAAGGCACCACACAATCTTAAAGTGCATTCAGAGTCATCAAAGAAAAATTACATTTTATGACTCATATTTTCAGAGCACTTAATTGCATTATCAATCTTTGCAAATGGATAATTCATGTACAGTGCTCAATTAACATGACTCTGCTTAGTTGTACATTTCTAAAATGAGATTTCACATTAGCTCAGGCACAAATATCAAGTATCTCCATAGAATGCAGATGTCCCCCAATCCAACATCTCTCTGTCCCTTGAATCTCCACAGTGAAATGAATTTTCTTAAAATTGTGCCACTTGACAGATAGACATTTACCATACCTCTTCATTCGGGGGCAAATTTAGAGAGATCAGGAGCAAAAACCTAAGAAATTCTCCCAGCGAAGTCCTGAAGTTTAAAGTATTTGAACAATATCTTCAGGTTAGGTTTGCTATTTTTATCTAATGTTAACTCTGTTACTCTGAATGTCTGGGTAATTGCTGACAGCCTGTTAATATGGTATTACTTCGTAGAAGGAGGAAAAGTGAGAAATCTGAGCCTTTCTTGAATACCATGGATGATAAGAATATCAGATCACTGGCAAATAAATGGCTTTCTATTCCAATCTCCTTGAAGAAGTTGTATCCTCCACCTAGAGGTGGATTTTTTTTTCTTATTCACCAAGGAGTTGGGATGACAAGTCCATTTGTTCCTCTATTGAGGGACATGAACTCAGACCCCAGGAGGCATCCTTTCACACCGAAGGTTGGGCCACTATAGTTCATGGGACTGAGATTGGAAAAAGATCTCCAGGGACCTTGGGGATCTCCATAGAAAGGCATCATCCAAGTTCTAGAGAGCAGAGGAGAGAGAACCAGTACCTGCAAATCAATCCATGTAGCTGCAAGGTTGGCTTTGCCACCAGGATGATCCCTTAACTTCTTGGGTTGTTTCCATTTGTGCCACTCTGGGGGTAAACCAGATGTTTGTAATGTATTTCTCAGCTCTAACACTCTAGATGGTGCCCAATCAATACTGGTGAGACGATCAAATGAAACAGAAAAAATAACAAATTATCCAGATCATTTAGGCCAAAATGGATTCTACACCACTCAAAAGTAGTGGTTGTCCTTGCCATTCTGAGATGTGGGTAACACAAGCCCCCATGAGTTGACATTCCTGGATATTCCTGGAGACTTCTCTTCCATCTACTGCCTCCTGAAATCATGATCAACTTCCTGGTTCAGTCCTAAGCCCACAAAAGGTGACTTTTGAGATAAACTCCTGTAGGGACACACCTTAAGATGGCGACTGCAACAACACCACCCTCAGGGCATAAGCCCCCCTCACCAGTGGTACCACCAAGGTGGTGGCCTAGGATTGGCCCATTCGACCTCTGTGAACGTGAGCAGCTCTGACCTTTGTCCTGCAGGTTTTGATGT
>JAJEJO010051286.1:0-37274 GCA_020662805.1 Glaucomys volans
TCAATTTTGGTTTTAATAGTGATGCTGCCTGATGAACTGAATAACGCCAAGCTATGTTGCCAAAAATCTTTTAAAGTAATTTAAAAACAACAGTACTATGCCCAAATGAAGCTTAATATTCATGCCCTCAATGATTATACTGATCACATAAATGTCACATCTAGAGAAAACCATAAAGATGGATGACATCAGGTGATGAGTGTGTCACTCTAAAATATTAACCATTGTTTAAACCTCAATGACATGACTCATATTATCTATTAATATGTTAAAGTAATATGAATTAAGAATTTATTACTTTTAACTTTCTGTCTATATTGGCTTACATATTAAATATCCAAAAATAAATTCAGTTATGTCTATATTAAAAATATTTTGTTAATCACAACTGTCACTTGATAGTAGGAAATGAAAAAATAACTGCAGAAAAATGATAATTTTCCTAAAACTAGATCACTCATTTTGTATTCAAAAAATAAAGAAAATACCTAAGGGACTTCTTGTCAAGCAATTGTGACTAATCCTTTACATATCAATAAACACATTTTCATTTGTGCACAGATAATTTGCTAAGAATTGAGAGTCAAGTTACTTCTAACCAATTAATAATCACCACAAATGTGTTGCTTTATTTAGTTTTAGAGTAGCATACTTCATTTTTATTTCATATTTAATCTCCTCATGGCCTGATAACTTCATTTCTGCATTTTTTATGAATGGTTTCATATTCTCATGCACTGAAACGCATTTATTATTTGAAATAGAACAGTACATTTAAAAACATGAATTTTTATAAGCAACTTTGTTAAGTAACTCACCAATTAAAATTAGCACATTATTTACAAAGATAGCATATACTTACTTAAAACTAATTCAATTAAATTCAAATTCAAATAAAATGCATAAATTCTAAACATAGGGAAAAGTACAAAGAGATTTCACCATGATACTCAGAATGCAGTGCAATTTTGAACTTATGAATTGTTTATTTCTGGAATTTTTTCATTTAATATCTTCCAACCACGTTTCACTTTGGGTAGCTGAAACCACCGGAAATGAAACTACAGATAAGGGGGAACTACTGTGGTTGTTTTTGAGCATTGTGAACTTTTCAGAAATGTAATTATTTTCAGTGATTTCACTTAGAAAGTTTATTGCTAATATTCAAGTTTAAATCCAAAGGAAAGGATCCTTGGTCTAAGAAAGCCCTTCAATGGAAACTTTTCCAAACTTTTACTTCTGCCATGTCTGTTCACACAATTTTCAGTATGACATTTGTCTAAACCTTTGAGAGTCTGAGATTTCTTTTTCCTTCTTGCAAAGATGAAACAGTTCTCTCGTAACCATAACAATAGCCAGAATATCAGCACCTCTTGCTTTGTTTCTCCACATCCCAGTCCATACAAGTCACTATGAACAGGGTCAGGTAATACATGCGAACACAAGGGGGCAAATTACAGGAAAGAAACCCTAAGTTTTTAGAAACTGCATCTTTTATAACAAGAAGTTCACCTGCTTTTGCTCTGCAGAGAGAACAATCATGATCATTAAACTGTCAGCCAATTTGGCCTTTACTCTAAAGAAATAGTGTTTTTCAAGGTAGCTCACTACACAAATCATCCTTGCAAAAATGTTGTATACAAAAGACTTTCAGTACCCCTGCTTGCTAGAAAGGCAAAAATGCAAGGAGCTTATAAAGAGTTGTCTTCCAACTGGGTGTACTCACATATAACATAAATTTTGATCTCCAACCCCTGCATATAAATCCCTATATTTGTGTCTAATCCAGAGGTTCCTTTTTATTACTGTCAAGTCATGTCCTGAAATTGTTAACCTTCTGATATTAAGCTTCTAATTCAGAGATCCTGTGTCAGTGTGAATTTTGACATTATAATATTGTCCACTGAGAATTTAGATTAATTTAGGTACATAATCTAGGATATTATTTCAAACACAGGTTTACTAATGCAGGGCATTAACAATGTTCAGTGATAGGAATGCCCACATTAAATTAGTTTCTTTCGTTTTCATTACCTCAGATAATATACTTTCAATTCCAGAAAATAAGTGCATAGTGCTATAAAATTTGTTTCAAAAGTTTCAAAGTATCATTGGGGAAATTGCCCTCAACTATTTAACAGCCAAGTTGAAAGTTGTTTAATGATGAAGTCGTTTTAGGAAATGACTATAATTGTAAGCCTCACATTTCAATGTATGGTGTGAACTCAGCATCCCAAATTCAACAAGAGAAGGAAGATTGAACATAGGTCATCTCTATCAAAGACAAAAAATGGGAACTCTCAATGCAGTCCAATAGAATAGACCAAGTAAATTGTCCTGATGAATTGGGTCTGATGGCATATATCTGTAATCCCAGGGATTTGGGAAAATGAGGAAGAAGGATTACAAATTCAAGGCCAACCTTGGCAATTTAGCAAGATCTTGTCTCAAAAGACAACAAAAATAAAAATAAAAATAAAAAGGACTGGGAGTGTAGCTGAGTTGCAGAGCGCCCCTGGGTTTAATCCCCTTTCTACAAGGAAAAAAAAATATTGTCTTGATGCAATTTAATGTTAGGCCTTCTGCCAACTCCCCCCATTGCCACCGCCCAATCCAGAACCTTCCAGGATTTGGGAGGATTCTCTTAGTGAAAATAAGCATTTCCAGATTTCAGAAGGAAAACACTTTTTCCCTCTGAAGTCTTTGCCTTAAAGGTCTTATTCCTTGTCTTTCTCATCACTGAAGTCCTTAAGACCCAAGAGTCACAACAAGGTATTGGCTTAGATAGTGTAGGGCGCACTATCTAAACCATTAGTCCAAGGGGCAGAAGAGTCCTGGACACTCACAGACGATGTAATCAAGACTGTCAGGACCAACTGGCCATACAGATGAAAACTTAGTAAGAAAGAGGACAGTCCCCTTTTCTTGTGCTCCCACTCTATGACTTTCAGGAGTCTGGTTCATTCATAGAAATCTGACCAAGGATTCTCAAGTTCCAGGTCTCTGCTAATGTCTTTCCAGCTCATTGCAGTGAAAATGATCCTGCTTTAATCACCCTTATGTGCACTCAATTAATTGGAGTTAGTCATTCATCTCAAGTTGTGTTTTATAATCACATAATAACAGTAGTTGTTTTCTAGACTTGTAATATTTGCTGTGATTGTCTACTAACAATCCTGACAAAGTGAAAGAACACAGAGGTAAAACTATAGACTCCTGGGGAGAAAGAATCATGAATTTCATTGACAGTATCATAATTGAAGGGGGAATCTCAATCCTCAGGATCCCAGCAAAGCAAAGAAGGATATGGCTCCCACTTTTCAAGAATCTTACACGGTAGAGAGGCTCTTAGAACATTGAGGGTATAGGGTCTAACCCAGAGATGGGAGGGCAAGAGAGAATGAATGTCTGCGATGTGAGGGGCTTTTAACTCAGGAAAGGGGAAAAATTCTCTTGCAGTATTTGAAAATTTTTCCAAAAAATATAAAATTCATTGATGATGGAAAACAAACTGATGAGAAGTTTGAAGGCCTTTCAGTCAATGAAATGCACATAAATACACAGTTTGTAACCTTTTTTCACTATTTCATATTTTACCTTCCACAGTGTGATCAAATAGACATCTATCATTTGTTTGCCCATTGTTGAAAGTTTAGAATACTTTTTATTAATCAAAGTGAAGAATTACAATAATAATCAATACTATTCAAAAAATCCATTGTTTAAAAACATCTTCCTTTGAGTCTCAATTAGGTCTCAATTTTCCTCCTCAATAAATCACAAGGCATCCAGGTGAAATTTATAAACTAAATATTTTCATGCCATAGAGACAAACATGTAGCCCTTTAAGAAGAATTATCTTGTCAGATTATGGCCCTTCTAACAGATTAGTCCAAGAAAGCAGGTTTCACCTTTCTAAATTTGAGGGGCAACAAATACTTCATTTTCCCAGTGAAGATAGCATGGCATTATTTATCACTTGTGCAATAGCATAATTACTCATTTCAGCATGGCAGCCATAGTTTACAGAATCAGGCTACACAGCTTTCCATCACAATTTTATCCCTTAGCCACCATGTTCATGGGGTAATCAGTGGTCAGGCAAAATCCCAACTGTATAAAGAGCTGCTTTCTTATTATATATTAAAGGACATCAGTACTTTTGAAATATGCACTAATATCTGCTGTTGCTATGCTACAACATATTTACTGTAACTTATAATATACTGCATTTCTACAAGCATTAGCAATAAAACCTCCATGAATAGTCCGTGCTGACACATATTTATTGGTTTTGAATTATACAAAAGGTTCTCTTCTTGTTTTCAGCCTCAACAAATTACAGTTTAATTCAAAGAACAGTTGCAAAGTAGTAATTAGGAATGATGTGGTATAATTTGGCTTTAAAATATATTTTATGCTGAAATGAACATAAAAACATATCTATTCTCTCATTTTTTCTATCTCTACTTTTCTATCAGTATATATTTCTCTCCTGCAGCCTACCCAAAGTGTTTAGGTTTCCTGGAATAGACCCCACAAATGAATTCCAGTCAATACCATATATTTTCTTCCTGGAAAGTATGGTTTTCTGTTTGATGAACCTGAATATAACCTGGATGTGGTAGACTAGATTGGAGGTGTTGGCTACCTCTCTCATTTGAATTGAAGTTTTAGCATGAAGCGGTATAATTCTGGCCCATCTGACATCCTTTCCAACCAGCCAGTGCTAGAAGTAAACTTCTAAGTAAAGGAGATGTGATCCTACGGGAGAGAGAGAGAGACAGAGATAACGACATGGAGAACATGCAAAGAGGCTTCTGCCAAATTTCTTCTACCACCTAAAAATCAGAAAGAAATTACTTTTTAGCTCTTTTCTGTTCTTTAGAATCAATCTTATTTTTCTTTAAAATTTCATTCATCAAGTTTCATACTTTTCTTCCCTTAGACAAGAATCATGACCATGGCTGCACTGGGGGTCAGCAGCAATGGGGATTCTGGTTACAAGACTTTCCATCTCCCAGACCAAGGCCTAGTTTTTTGATGTTTAGGACAGGAAATAGGGAAAAGGGACTAAAAGGAATCTTAGTGAGACCCTCTGCCTCTTTTGGTAGAAATGTAACCCCAACATTACTGTGATTCAGACTGGTTTTATCTGAAGCATTGGGCCTGGGCTTTGGTTTCTTATGTAACTGAAGACTCTTTAGAAGGGGGACTGGACTTCCTGTATGTTTGCCCCAAATGTTCAAACCATCAACTCCCTCAGCTTCAATCTGACACTCTCATTGACCTGGCAGACTTGGGATAACTTCCTTACTCTTACCACAAGACTAGGAGAACTTCTGGTCATGTGTCTGTACTCTCAGGGGCCTCAAAGTGATTTGGGAAGTGGTTCAGGAAGTTTTGTCTTCCTTTTAATCATGGCATACTATGTTCCCTTCCAGCCTTGCTCTTGCCCACTATTCCTCTGAACCTCTTCCCTTCAGAAATCTGTCTCCTTGTTCACATACTCGCCCTAACTTCGTTAACCTCTGGGAATGTCTTCTGCTTCGACAGCAGCCCAGAAGAGGTCTATCAGTGCTTTGGCCCAATGAGAAATGTCAAGAATGAGATGCCATTGTTCCCTGACTTTTACCAGGATTCTGTTGGAGTTCCTGTCCTTCACTGGTAGGCAAAACAACCTACAGTAGAAATGAATGTACTCTTCTAGTCCTGTTCTTAACTTGACTGGAGAAGAAGGGTGGCTGGGGTGATTGAAGCTCCACTTGGAGTCATGTCCACAGCTTGGTTGTGCCAAGAGAGTGGGACAGGTTGCTGAGAAACCAAAGACAATATCCAGATATGGCACAGGAAATATAAGTTTTTATTGAGAAATGCTTATAAGGAGGGTCCAGTGACAAGAGGATGAACAGCTCACACCACTGTCCCTTACTGTACTTTGCCAAGCAGTGCCTCCTCTCCCTCATGACATTTCATCCAGTGTGACCCTCTGGGCAAGTAACACGTATCCTTGTATCACAGTGCCCTCAGTTCTGATCCAGTCACCACTAAGAGAGGGTTTTTCAAGTCAGGCTGCAGCAGTGACGTCATCAGCAGTCACTTGCTTAGTTAGCTTGTATGAGCAGCATCCCAAGGAGGAACTGTCCAGGTGGGCATGTACAAAGCAACTTTCCATAGTGAGTGCCAACTTGCTCTAGTTCCCAGAGTGTATAAGAGAAGCCAGCATCCTTCAAGGTATATCTGTATCTAGACATCCTGGCCCAAGCTTGCTTTCACTGTTCCCTTCACTTGACTAGTTTTTAGGGAATAGAAAAAAGAACATTCAGGGACATGTTGTTTTACTGTTCCCCTTTCCCTTAAGGATGATACAGTGAGACACCACTAGGAGGTATCAGGTCCCTGGTGATTACCTGTCACTCGTTAATAATGCTGAGAGACTTTTGTCATTTGTTCTTTTCTTTCCCTAACTTGTATACCTACCATCTACCTGGTACATAATAAAAAACAATAGTTAGCTAGCAAAGTGACAAGTTGAGGAAAGAAAAAAAAAACCTTCCCAAAATCAAAGATTAAAGAGTATATAGAAACAGTTTTGCTTATAAAATCATGAGGATCACAAAGAAATTGCAAGTAAATAACAAAAGTATAGACTGTCCTCAGTAATAAGCTGGATTGCCTCAAGAAGCACCTGCAATGATTCCATTCTTCTTTTCCAACTTCAAGCTCTTTCTGAGCCATAGATAAATGCCACCTGTGACTGATGTTGGGGAAATGTAGAACTAGAAAGCACACAATTATGAGTATAAAAAAAATCAATAGGACTGCATCCTTGACAAATATTGACAATATAATGCAGGGGTTAGTGATTTTTCTATAATTCAATTGGTTTTGATTATCTTCAAGTTCTTGAAGATAGGTCCTAAAGGAAGCCTTGAAAGAGACAACAATCAAAAGCAGCAGTTAGAGAACCATAATAGCAAGAGATGTGACTATTTTATTGGCATGCCTTCAAGAGATACTCAATTTTTATTTGACACTTGAAAAAAAGTAGACATGAGGTATTTAAGATAGAAAATAGAATGTATATGATGACTACAGAATGGGAAAGATTGATGTGAAAATAAAATACTGACAATAAGTGCTAATTATTATCATAACTAATATTTAATGAGCAATTATATGCAATGCACTGTTCCACACCATCTTAAATATACTAATTTATTTAACCTGTAAGTACATAGAAATAATAGGTATGGTAATAACACCAAGGTAAAGGATTAAACAGAAAGATTCAGCAATATAATAAAATATCAAAAGAATATATAATCGCAAGTATTTTTCCTACTATATTTGAAAAGATAATGCAAGCCTATACTAAGAAAACCTGTGTAGCTATTCTTCCAGATATATTATTATGTTTTACTATTTCATTTTTCAGACTAATTGCAATGGATTATTGGGCAAAATTTTCGTGTTTTAGCTAAATTTATAGATACTATTTGAATATTAAGAAAATACCTTGTGACTATAGTAAGTAAAATATAAAAGATAACCACATTTTTGTCATCAAAAAAATTATAGAATGCTGATTCTATGATTAGAACAATTTGAATAGTTCAGTCAGAGCCTAACAGGTTGGCCTGGTATCTCCATTTGTCCTGGCTAAACTGTTATGAAGCAATATTATATCAATCAGTATATTCATCCTCCAATATGGAAATACAGGGCTTCTTCACTTCCTTTCCAGCCCCCAAACTTCCCTCTTTATAGCAAAAAATCTTTTGGCAGCAATAGAGATATGGCAGGTCCTCCTTTACCTCCCTGGAAGGTGCTACCTAATGTTACCACTCCTCATTGATGATCAAGCAGCATTTTTGAATGTGAAAATCACTAGGTTTGGAATATCAAACATAAAAGACAACATACAATCTATGGGTTTTCATAAACTCACTTCATCTTCTTACATGTTATGTTTACATACAAAATGAAATAATACTTTCCATTAAAAGATTGTTCAGGGATTTAAGTGAGAAAGTGCCTGTAAACTCTTTTTAAAATATAAGGGTGTATTATTAATCCAAAGGAAGAAAATTGTCATTTTTTGAAAGCTTAATTTTATGATGTTATGATGTTAAGAAACACCACTATACCCACTTTATTAAACGTATTTAAATATTTTAAATGTTTTATAGTCCTTTGCATTTACTCTTTGCATTTCTAGACAACCAGAGTTTATTTTTCTTTCTCAACTCAGTTAAAAAGTAGATGGAACAAAAAATTTAAAAAGTGACATAAAACCCAGGAAAGCGCATGAGGTGTTTAATAACTGTAAACTTGGCAACACAGACTTTGAGAAAAGGAACATGTGATGTTCCTAAATATTTTGGACACCTGGAAGTTGATATCACAAACGTAGCACATCCGTCTGTTTATGTCTACAGTAACATACCAAGCTGTCAGCTCACACTTTTGAACAAAAGAGGAGGAAGAGAATAAAAATGTTACCACGTGGAAGTGTGGTTTGGGTTCCTTAGAATTCTGGTGCGTGTTTGAAAGCAGTGTCCGCCCTATCTAGACTAAGCTGGCAGAACGGAAAAGAAAGGTAATATCTGCCCGGGACTCAAGACAACAAATATTTACCAGAAAAATGAGAGCAGAAGATAATGAAAACACTCTTACCGAAATGAAATAAAATCATGCTTTGCTTTTATCTACTTAGCTGTTTGGCCAGTATGTGTGATAAGTACAAAAAACTAAAGGCTGAACTCTAATTATATATTGGATCATTAAACTCATAGACTTGAAGAGGTAAATTTCAGAAGCAGCATTTTGACATGTAATTTTTTAATAACAGAAGCATCTTAAAAAATTAGTGTTCATATATATTAGCAAGTATATGAAAAATGCAATTATATGCAATATTAAATGCAATGCAATATATTTGAATATATATATATAAAATTCCAGAAAGTACACATTCACATCTCCATATCTAGATAGATATAGTTGTATAAATGCCATATATACATAACACACATACTATATATATAATCATATATAGTATATTTATTCTAACTATTTTATTAATCTGTAAATATTGGCACTTAGAAAACTATTTTAATTACTAGGACTTCATCAACTATTTTAATACCAGATGAAACAAATAATGAAAACTATTAGTTTTATTTTTCATATATATCCTGTCCTTTTCTTTGCTCTCTAATAAAAAGTTAGATTATTTGATTCAAAAATGACACCTACATAAGCTGGAACTTTTATTTAGATCATGATAAATGTTTTTTATTATTTTATTATGTTTTTTATTATTTAGATCATGATAAAAATTTGCATGTTTAAATTTAGTAAAGATTTATTCTTTCCATGTATAAAAAGTTCTGCTTATTTAATTGCTAATAATGTTACATATAAATGTTATATTTTCTAATTGGTTATTTATTTGCATAACTTTCCATCTTTTTTGTATATTAACTTTATTTCCCAGCAATTACTAATAATTTTCAGTGTGATAGTTGTCAATGGAATTTCACAACTTTTCATTCAACCCTAATTTGTCAATTAGTAATGATTTTGTTTCCTTCTTCCAAAGTTTTTACCTACTATACTTTGTTTTATTAAATCAGTACATCTAAAGAGTACTAACAGCTATACTAGAAGATGCCCATGATTTGTTTCCTTGTTAATGGAAATTTATCAGCTTTCTCACAACTAAGAATGTTTATCTGTTTTCATATATTCACTATATGTTTTATGTGTTCATGTACACGTTATGTGTGTGTGTATAGTTATGATGTTAAGAAACACCACTCATCAGGGAAAACATCTGGCCTTTAGTTTTTTGGGATTGATTTGTTTCACTTAGCATGATATTCTCCAATTCCATCCATTTACCTGCAAAATAAGTGGATGATGATACATAATGGAGGTGGAGGTAAGAGAAGAATGGAGGAACTATAGATTACATAGAGGGAAATGAGAGGGAGAGGGTGTGGGGTGTGAAAGATGGTGGAATGAGACAGACATCATTACCCTATGTACATGTATGATTACATGAATGGTGTGAATCTACATCATGCACAACCATAGAAACAAAAAGTTGTACCCCATTTGTGTACAATGAATCAAAATGCAATCTGTAAAAATTTTTAAAAAACACCATATCCCCACTTTATTAAACATATTTAAATTAAGAAATAAATGTTAATATTTTCAAATGTATTCTGATATCTTTGAAAATTATCTGATGGTTTTTCTTCTTTTATTTATTAATATGGTGAAATGAACCAACAGTTCTCCTAATATCAGGTCATCCTTACATTTTTGCAAGGATTTTTCCTTGGATTTTTGAGAATTATTTATAAGGTGGTATTCAATTCAATTTGCTAAAATTTTATTGAATGCTTTTTGGCAACAATTTTTGAGTTTCTTTATCAGGTTTTACAGGTAATGTTATGCAGATTTGATTAGCAGAATTCTTTAGGTTGTCTTTCTCAGCATATGTTCTATAGCATTTTAATTATCAAGGGAATTGTCTGGTCTTGGAAGTCTGGTTAAATTTCACTGTAGACATGGGTAAGTCCTGGTGTCTTGAACTGGAGTCAGGAAAGGATGAGAATGAGGTGACCACTTTGACATTGGTCTCCTTTTATTTATTTATTTTATTTTATTTATTTTTCTCTATTCAGAGATCCTTTATGGCATACAGACTCTGGTAAGTGGTCAAGAGATTTTCTTTTATTGAGCATAAGATTCTTCTTCTACTTTCACTTATTTGTAAACTGTAGTCACCATGCTGCAGGTTAGGACTTCACAATTTATGCATCATGTCTAACAAAAATTTGTACCCTTTGACCAACATTTCTCCATTTATTCTGATCTGTTTACTTATTCTCATTTCTTTTTTCTACAAACACTGATTTTATTAATATGGAATATGTATCTTTTCATTCTCCATATTATTTTCTTTCATCCCTTTGCCTCTTGCCTTTGGAATCAAATTAAGTTTCTCAAATTTTTATTTGACATTGTTGACTATTCTACGACTTCAATTATTTCCTCTATTGATTCTAATGAAGCATTTAATGTTTCAAGTTTCTTTTCAATGCTCTCTTAATTCAGCTAAACCTCTTTTTGCCCAATAGTGAGAAAACAAGTATTTGCTATATCTTATATTTTTGCCTTTTATATGATAGTGTTTTCCTTTCCATTTTAAATATTTTAGCACAGAATTTTTTCTGAAGCATAAATATATAACTCTCATAATTATTTCATTCAAACCTTCTCTCTGATGTTTTCCTAATACATTGTTAAATATTTTTGAAATGCCCATGCTATTATTTATATAATCATGTATACTTTATCTTTAAAGTGCATTCTACATATTCTTATGATTTTCCAGAAATATTGCATGTAAATTTCTCTTGGTTCATTGTCAATCCATTCGATTATGGAGAAATTTCTCAATAGACCTCAGGAAGAAGGTTCTTTAAGAAACCCAGCCCTTAATCAAGTTTAGATGTTTAGAAGTGATACACACCTCTACCAAGCTGAACTCTTTACTTCTGCCAAATTTAATTTCCTAAAAATAAAGCATCTCCTTATTTACTTGTATTTCCACCTGCATTGAACCTTTTGGAATTCTAGACCCAGAATAGAAACTGAAAGGGAGAGATAAAAGTAAATAAAAAATTTAAATTATCAGAATGATTTTAGGTCATTTTTTCCCCAATGGTCATGGTCAAGAATAACTAATAGAATTAGAGATGTTGTAAATTAAGTAGATTAATTAAAATGTCATCTATTCTTTTTCCAAAAGGTCTCACTGTTCTGTTTGGGCATCTTATTCACCTTTTTATTAATTAACCTTCCTACTGAAGTCTGAACACTCAGTAACTAGTAACACCTAGTATGTGACATTGTAGAAACACATTTTGTGTTTTAATGACTCTATTAACAATTAGTAAGAAATTATATTATAAAATCTATTAAATGCTTATTTTGCATCAGGCAGCTATTGTGTGAAAAACATAATGAAAATGTGTTTTGCTTTTATCAAAAATTCTTCTAGATGATGGAGAGGCATTATTGTAAATAGTCATTTTTATCTTGGGTTCAAATACAAATTAAGCACAGAGCTTTGGATATATCGAGGACCTAGATTGCTGGGCTTAGCCGTGCTCTCTGTATTTTGTTTTCCTTCCCTTCTTGTCAAGCTGTCAGTGATCACTTCACACTACTGAAAATATAACTGCCTTTAGCAGTTCCCTCCCTGCTTCTAATCTTCTACTTTGAAGCAGAAGCAGAAAATTAGTTTGGCCGAGAGTCAGAGCCAGCCTGCATGTTCTATTAAGTGGAGGGTCAAAAGTCTCTACAAATGACGGGGGTGGAGCGTGGTCTTATTTATGGAGGAGAGGATAGAAACCTTTATTCAATAGATCTTTTCTTCCTAACTTTCACACTTAGAATGTTATCCAGAGTTTTCAGGTTTGCCTCAGTTAAGATATTCCTTAGACCAAACTTAGATGTGTGTCCCAGATCTCCTTTATTCTGCACCAGTGAAAGGTTCTGCATCTTAGTCACCCTTCTCTCCCCAGTTCCTAGCAAAGGGACTGACATATGGTAGGTATTTAGTTTGGTGCCACTGAATATATAATTCCTCCACAGATATCTCACATGCGTCTGAAATTTTAGTATGTAGAAGACTGAACTCCCTGCCCTGCTCAACTTTACATTCCCATTCATGTATTTCCTAATTTTTGATGAATAGGACATACTCTCCTCAGTCACCTGGGCCAGAAGCCTAGGAATCAACCTGAGTTTGTCTTTTCCTTCCCTACATGTGACAAACTGAGAGTGAAGTTTTGTCTGTTTTCCTGCTAAATAGCTCTCACATCCATGACTTCCCTCTTCCCTCATTGCACTGCCTTACCTAAGTTCCTCATAATTCTTAATCTGGAATTTAGCATCTCCCAATAGTTCTCCTACCCCTCTTGTTTCATGTACCTCTTTCCTACCAATGACAACTTTTTTTTCTAAAGCATAAATCTGATCATTAAAATTAGCTGATTGTTAAATTTAGCTTTCCATGAGAGAGATGAGAATTGTGAAAAGCCAAGATAGCAGTAATTCACACAGCATAATAACAGAGAAGATAGAACTATATATGAAAAGAGCTTCGGAGACTGGCAGAGGATTTCCCTGAATCTTTCACTAAATACTAATCAAAGCCTATATGTATGTGGGGAAACTACCAAAGGCTGGGATCAGTTAGAGTGCTCAGAGGGCACTCACTGGTGTGGAGAAAGTCTACCTCGACTAAAAGATGCTGTGGTCTCACCAAACAAAGCTTAAAAGTAAGCTTCAAAAGGAGAAAATTATTTCTAAGTAACTTAATTGCATCCCAGAATAATGCTTAAAAAATTTAGAAGAGTACAGAAATACTCAGCACAAAACAGAGTAAAATTCACTGTCTAGTATTTGATAAAATTTATCAGGTATATAGAAAAGTAGGGAAGTATGATCCATAAAGAGGAGAAAAACCAATTGCTGGAACAGACCCAGAGTGACCCAGAATTAGGAGACAGTGGCATTAGAACAGTTGGATATCTATGTTTGGGAAGGTAGAAAGCAGGGAAGGAGAGACATGAAAGATGTAACAAAGTCCAAATAAACTTCTAGAGATTGAATAGGAAAAAAATTAAAATAAAAAGGAACAGAGCATCATTGGGGCAACTTTAAGTAGCATAAACTATGAGTAACTGGACTTCCCAGAGGAGAGAATGAATTTCAAAAAAGGATGTATGAAGACACAGTTGCTGAAAAAATTATAAATTTGGTAAATTGAGCTCTCCTCAGCTCAGTGAGTATATAATTTTGGTTTTTTTTGTTTGTTTGTTTTTTGTTTGCGGGGGGGCTAAGGACAGTATACTGATAAGAACCAAGCCCTCATGGAATAAATGAGGCAGAGTTAAAGCAAAAGAAACCTTCTGTTGGTCTATCAACATGAGTTGACTGAAAAGAATTCCACATTCTCCCCTCAGGTGACAAAGGGCATGATCACCTAGTACCAGAGTGAGCCATCCCTGGAATCTATCTGTTCCCATCTCCCAGAGCTCTTCCTTTGAACACAGCAGCTTCCTGCTTTCTCCTAGACCTCCTCATCCCTCTCCAATCTTGGTGGAAGCTTCTTATTTACTATTTCCTTCTATTCTTTACACCTATCTATGACTTACCATCCCAAGGTTAAAACTTCTATAGAAGTGAAGTCAGTAACACCCATACCTATTTGTTTCTTTGGCTGGCCATCACCCACTCTAGTATGTGTCTAAGGAAAAGAAGGTGGAGATGACCACTTGTCAACTAGATAGGGAAAGCATTCATGGAAAAAATATCCCTGTGATTTCTATGCACAAATGATTTGTGAAATTCTAGCTTTCTATTTTGATCTCGTTCTTTGTTAATCTCTTATTAGATCAAATAAAGTTTTGTATGAAATCATCTTGTAATGATCATAGTATTTTTCTATCTTTTTCTACCACATAAATTATAAGGATGAGTAGACAGATAATCATAATTTTGAGCTCCACATTGCATGGTCTTCTGTACCATCTCTCACTATCTTTTACACAATATGCTTTATTATGTTTGGTAAAACATTTTTGGTGAAATGCTCAGAAATGCTGGTGGGACACCAGCCACAAAATCAAAACATATCTAGCATTATCTCTAAACAATATTAGAAATTATCTTGTCGTAAGTTATCACCCACTAAATACTGTGATGGACATTAGATTGCTTCTATTCCATTATAATCTTATTTTCTCTCATTATTCAGTAAAATAATTATTCAATAAAGAATAGACTCTGTTATAAATATCATAAAAAATGAAAGCTCTCCTTTGTTCCATTCCAGCTAAGCTGGTGTGCCACCTATTCTGTGCTTTCCAAAAGTAAAATGAAAAAAATCCAATGACTATCTAAAGTGGTTTTAAAAAGGACTATATCATAGGTCCTATGAAATATTTGCTGATTTAGGTCCTCTAGGTACCTGGATATCATGAGAAGGCAAATGCCTTGCTCCCAGAACAGTGTAGTACTCAAGCCTTGCCCATCGAGTCCCATTTATCACAGTGATATGTAGACATGATAACACAATCTATATACAGAGTTCATTTTTCCCTGGGGTAGTCTGGGCATTTTAAAATCAGTTAATCATTATCCTTTCAATCCTAACTTATCATTTTTACTTCCAAAGCTTAGTGAGTACGGGAACTCTGGTTTATGCTGGGCAGACATCTTCCAGGATCCAGTAAAATACAGGAGATATTGAAGACCAAATGGGGGCAGGTGAATTAAAATCTTCTCTCACCACATTGAAGCCCAGTGGAAGGCAAACATCTGAATAGAAGATATCCTTAGAACATGATTGGGCAACGTTTATGTTCAGGATTAGAAACCAAGATATTCTATGTTCTTCTCCTATTTACTTTGTCCAAAAATCACATTATAAATGATACTGAAGGATTCATATCCTCATTCCCCACCCCCACCAACCCAGAACAAAGTAGGGACTTCAGATCAAACATGTACCTAATACTAGAGTCTGAGGATGAGACCCTAACTTTATCCACAGAAAGAAAGAAGACACCAGTAGCCATAAACCAACCTACTGCCCCCATAGTTTGTAGAAGTACCTAAAAAATGATCAAGAGCCTTTTGGAAAATGTTCTGGTTCTAGTTCTGGGGCAAAGAAGATACAAGATGTAACAAGAGCATCTAGTTGTGCCAGGAAGAAAGGAAGTGATAAATGAATTAATAGGTACATGTCACAAGTCCACATGTCACTTCGTTGTCATCTCTGCATATTCCTCAGTATTACCCTCTTGTTTGCTTGTTTTCTTTCACTGCCATAACTCTAGATCAAATGGGAAACTGACGTTATTTTCAGACCCAGAATTTCCTTTATTACTTCTGTTAACCAGATTCCTCAGAGGGTTCAGACTCTTAACTCTTCAAAACATTCTTGCATAAAGTCTTATTTTCACTACTGCTTATGACAGAGAAAATAGCATTTCAAAAACGGAAGTTAGGAAGTATATCACGTAAGTAGAAAGTGACAATTTCGTGACTTCTGCTTTTCTTGTGTTTTGGGTCATCCTGAATTTGTATTTGCTGGGAGGTGGGGAGTCCACCTACAGTAGGTTGATGGCCTCTTGTTAAAGGAAACAAAATGAATACAGTCTCTCAGGATTCTTGGTCACCAGTGTAACAGGTGTCTTCAGGGTTTGATTTTGGGTTTTGTTTTGTCAAATTTAAATCACTTCCACTTTTCCATAGAAAGCCAGTTATCTCCTGTGACTCATCCACCATCAGAGCCTCTTTTTCAAAATTAATCTTTCTTCTCCCCCGATTTGGTGGTAGTAGTTGAATGTGTGGTTGGACAATTTAACTGAGGGGAGCTTAAATGTTTTGGGTAAAGCAATGGGGAAGAATTTGTTGCTATTGTTATTGTTTCTTGAAAGGAGCCAAGAAGAAAGAAAATAAAGAAGAAAGAAGAGAAAGAGGGAAGGGAAGTAGAGATGCAATCTGTATAATGGAACAGTAAACCAAAACTCAAGTCCACACAAGATCAGGAACTTTTGTATTTTCAGGGAAACTGCCTAAGCTACAGCTTTAGGTGTTTCCAATAGGAGGTGGGTAGGGATGTCAATCTCTCAGGCTCTCTGAACCTTGAGGGAAATCTGTTGAAGTGTATACAGCATGCATAAGACTTTTCTTTTTCTGAACATTAAAGAAAATGCTGTACATGACTGGATCACCATGATTCAACTAAGAAGTCCACACATGGAACAGCTGGACAATTTTGAAAGTAAACTAAATCAGAAAAGCAGAAACTTGGGGGCAGAGAGGAAAGAGTAAGGTGATCACAAAATTAAAAACCTACAAATAATATGTTGAATCCTAAAGAGGAGTTTGAAGGCTCAGGCAATATCTTCTAGGGTTTAAGAAATGTGTTCTTGCTGCTTTTTAGGGTGTATTTTTATTTCTGCACCTAGTACTTAGCAAGCTATCTGTGCATAAGAATGAACCCAAGGTATGATAGCTGTACATGCTCTTTTAGCTTTATAAGTAAATATCTAGTAGACTCCATTTGAACATTACAACAGAAGCTATCAAAATTGGAGAATTATGTTCAACAAAAGAGAAGTAGCTAAATAAATTACATTACATTTGATCTGTTTCATATACATCATAGTTACAGTGTGAAATCTATCTATATAAGGTGACATATAAAGTTCTCTAAAACATATTATTATACCAAAAAGACATGTTGCCCAATAATACATGCATGAATTACCTATTTGTGAAGAACTTTGGGAAACACGTGTATTAAATTATTTACTAGTAATTGACCCTGTTTAAAGAATTTGATTGGAGGAAAAAGAGGAAACCGTCTCTTCCCTATCATCTACCTTGTACATCACTATGGCTTTCAATTCCTGTCCAACTGACATTGCTCAGCATTTTCTTCTTGATAACTAACATATATATAGAAGATATTGCAATCTATTTTTGTGTAATTAAAACACATAAAATAGATCATCTATGTTTGGAACATGGTTAATTGAGCTAATACGAAATGCTTTCTGTAACAGTTAAAATGCTGGATAGATATAAACACTGTTTGCAGGCAAGTTCACAGAAAGAAATAGGACAACACAGATGGAGGGGGATGGCACACATGACAGGCTAGAACCAGGCAAGGTATAATTTGTGAGCTGCAAGTGTGGTTCTCAAACTCCAAAACAGGTCTTCAAATGTGTGTGGGAACCCCTCCTTCCTCCACTTTATTGCCATATAATTTCATAAAGTGACAATCATCTATTTTTTCTGTATATTTCAATGAGTTGTGAGCAATTGATATATTGCCACCACTATAATCAAAATTTAAAACTACCCCAGCACCACAGTACCCCCTTCCATGTTCCTTGATCCCCAATCCCTTTCTACCAGGCCTAAATCCCAGGGACATCAAATCTGATTTTTGTTCTTATGAATTTTTTTGTTTTCCATCATTTCATATAAATGGGATCATATATTAAGTAACTGTTAGAATCTGGGTTCTTTCACTTAGGGTAATGCTTTTTAGGAGCATTCTTGTATTAAAATGTATCAGTAATTCATTCCTTTTTGTGGCAAAGTAGAATTTCATTGTTTAAATGTACCACTGTGGGTTTATTTATTCCCCAGTCAATGGATATTATAGTTGTTTTCAATTTAAGGCTTTTCCACATAAAGCTACTATAAACACTCAGGTACACACTTCATGTGGACACACTCTGTGCTCCACTGAGGAAAATCTAGCGTATGTCTACATTAAATTCTAGGAGTGGAATTGGTGTGTGACACAGTAAGTGCATGTGTGAAATTTAGCATAGAATTCTAACTGGTTTTCACAAGAGACTCTGGTAGTTTATATTCCCTTCACAAATGTAGGAAAGATCTGTTGTTCTCCATCTTGGTCAGAGAATAGTGTTGTCACTTTCTTTTTCTTTCTTGTGTTCTTCTGCAGAAGTAATGATATCTCATTGTGGTTTTAATTTGCATTCTCTTAGTGATTAATGAAGTGATCCTCTTTTCATTTGTTATTTTTATCCTATCTTTATCAATATCAAAATAGTTTACCCTTTTTTATTGAATTGTTTAGCTTCTTAACATTGAGTTATGAGAGTTCTCTATACAGTCTAGATACAAGAACCTTGTTTGATACACGATTTGCCAATATTTTCTCTCATTCTGTGGGTTGTTTTTAAATTTCATTAATGATAGTTTTTGAAAAGCAAATGCTCTTAATTTTTACAAAGTCCCATTTATCTATTTTTCTTTTTACTATTTGTTCTTTTTTCCCTCATCTAAGAAATCTTTTCTAACCATTTCATATTGATTTTCTCGTAGCTTTTCTTCTAGAAATTCTAGAGTTACACACTCTGTTTCAACTTAATACTTGTATAAGAGGTATAAGGATCAAAGCTTTTATTTTTCATATGAATATCCTATTTTTCCAGCATCGTTTGTTGAAAAGTCTCTTCTTTTTTTAATTTATTTTTTTTATTTACTTATTGATTCATTGAACACAAATGGAGTACAGCTATTGTTTCTCTGGTTGTACACAAAGTAGAGTCACACCATCTGTGCGTTCATACATGTACATAGGACAATGGTATCTGTCACACATTCTGTGATTATTCTTATCCCCCCACCCTGACCCCACCCCTCCCTTCCCTCTATGCTATCTATCCTTCGTCCATTCTTGCCACCCTTCCCCCCCGTATTATCCATCATCATTCATTTATCAGAGAGACCATTCGGCCTTTGGATTTTTGGGATTGGCTGATCTCACTTAGCATAACAGTCTCCAACATCATCCATTTACCTACAAATGCCATAATTTTATTCTTCTTTATGGCTGAATAATATTCCATTGTGTATATATACCACAGTTTCTTTATCCATTCATCTATTGAAGGGCATCTAGGTTGGTTCCACAATCTAGCTATTGTGAATTGAGCAGCTATGAACATTGATGTGGCTGCATCACTGTAGTAATCTGATTTTAAGTCCTTTGGGTGTAGGCCAAGGAGTGGGATAGCTGGGTCAAATGGTGGATCCATTCCAAGTTTTCTAAGGAATCTCCACACTGCCAAAAAAAAAACAAAAAACAAAAAAGAAAAAGAAAAGAAAAGTCTCTTCTTTCACCATTGAAAATCAATCATTAAAAAGTATTGGCTGATGACATTTGTATAGATATATGTTTGGACACTCTATTCTGTTCCATTGACCTGTGTCTCTCCTTACATCAATTACTGTAGCTTTAGAGTCTTTAAATCTAAAAGTGTAAGCCCTCTACCTTTGTTCTTTTTAAAAATTGTTTCATTATTCTCGGATCTTTGCATCTCCATTCTAGAATCAGCGTGTCAATTTCTGTGAAAAACTTCTGACAGGATTTTGATGAGGATTTACTTTGACTTTGTAGACCAATTGGGGGACAATTGATAATTTAATAATGCTTTCAATTTGCAAATGTAGTATCTCTCTCTATTGCCTCACAGCTATATTAATTCTTCTCATCAATGACTTTTAATTTCAAGTGTACAAATTTTACATGTATTTTATTAGATGTACTCTTCACATTTTCTTGTTTCTGATATATCGCAAATAGTACTATGCTTTTAAAATTCAACTTCTAATTATTTTTAGCTCATACACACACATGTGGCTATGGATATACATCAATATATTCAAACTAAAATATGTATTTATAAATAAAACACCAAAATATTAAAAACGAAATACATATGTATATGTAGTGTATTGATGACATTGTGTAAACTGAAAATTTTTGTGTTTGAACTGTAGCTTTTTTGCAGATTTCCTGGGATTTTCTATAAGGCTACATTGATATGAATAGAGACAGTTTCATTTCCTCTGCCCTGCAGGCCTGTATCCTTTCCCTTCCCTTACTCTTACTGAGACCTCGAAGTGGAATAGAAATGGTAACAGCAAACATCCTTCACTTGATCATCACTTTTTCTCAATCTGGTAGGTTTTGTCATTATAGTTTGTCAAGTTGAGAAATTTCCTTGTCTTTCCAGTGTATGAGATCTTTGTGACAAGTGAAGTTGGGTTTTTTCAAGTGTGTTTCTGTGTCTGTTGAGATGGTCAAGATGCTTTGACTTGAGTGCTCCCTTCCTCTGGGCCAAGCCAGGAGATTTTATTGTGTGTTAGAAGTAGGGAACCACATCTCCTGGACAGGCCAGAGGAAATTCCTCCTCACCAGCTGGGAATCTTGATTTGTCACTGTGATCTGAGTAATAAGGAAATTTCATAAGATGGCCAAACCCCAAGCCAAACTCAAGCAAGGTGGGAATTCTAATTTGAAATACCATTATAATATGGGATTCACAAGTTCAGAAGTTAAGACAAAATGATTTTTTAGTCTGTTCTAGAAAGAAAAGCTAAGCATTCTAGATAGCCATGTGCCCCTTTAGGCCACCATATCTTCAATTTAATGAATTTTATCTTTTGTACTGCATAGAAGTCTAATTAGAATATATGATGGAATATATTTTTTACTCATTCACCAAATACTTTTGAATGTGGACAAGAACAGGAATCATTCCAGTCTCTGGTATGATGAAAAGAAAACATGTAAAGTCACGTCTTCTTCCAAAGGGTAATTATTATTACTTATATGTTATTGAACCCAAACAAGTTAATCAAATGGTTTATATGTTAATTAAATATAACATAATAAAATATATGAAATAGTCTTGATGACATTTAACATTAGTCTTACTTTGTACTTCTATGGAAAAAACAAAGTAATGCCCCCTTTTTTTCAATTTTTCTTATTTGTTCTTTTTACTTATACATGACAGTAGAATATATTTTGACTCGACATGTCATATATACTTGGAGTATAGCTTCCCATTCTTGTGGCTGTACATGATGTGGAGTTACATTGGTCGTGTATTCATATATGAACATAGGAAACTTAAGTCTGAATCATTCTACTGTCTTTTCCATTCCCATTCTCCCTCCTTCCTCCTCCCCCACCACCCCCTTTCAATCTGGTGAATCTCCACTCCTCCCTTCCACTACCATTGAGAGTCAGCATCCTCATATCAGAGAGAATATTTGGCCTTTGTTTTTTTTGAAATTGGCTTATTTCACTTAGCGTGATAGTCTCCAGTTCCATTCATTTACCAGCAAATGCCATAATTTCATTTTTCTATATGGCTGAGTAATATTCCATCATGTATATGTACCACATTTTCCTTATCCATTCATCTGTTGAAGGACACCTAGTTTGGTTCCATAGCTTAGCTATTGTGAATTGAGCTGCTATGAACATTAATGTGGTTGCATCATTATAGTATGCTGATATTAAGTCCTTTGGATACATGCTGAGGAGTGGGGTATCTAGGTCAAATGGTGATTCCAGTCCAAGTTTTCTAAGGAATCTTCATGCTGCTTTCCATAATGGCTGCACCAATTTGCTGTCCCACCAGCAATGTATGAGTGAACCCTTTCTCCCACATCCTTACCAACATTTACTTTTGTATTTGTAGTCTTGATAATTGCCAAGTAATGCCCCTTCTGAGCATAAATTTAATTAAGAAACAGAGTACTGATAGATTTAAGTTGCCAGCATTACCTCTACCATCAAATAAATATTCCTTAATCAAGTAATTAAAATTATTTTAATGTTTTCCCTATTATGTTTTGTCCAACCCTTTAATAAACTCCTTCCTAATAAAATGAATTAAAAACTAAGTCGATGACTAGATTATTTTGTTACCATAATTTCCATATTTGCTACAGAGGTTAAAACCAATCCTTAATATGTTGAACAGAACCAGAACTCTGCAGCAGCTTACTTCACTAGTTTATGTGGTTAAAACTATGGTGTTTCGTTTTAAGTTTTGTTGGGTGAAGGGATGACAAAATTGGGGTATATGCCATTCTTTGATAACTCAGTCGCCTCAGTGTCTTGGAGTTGGTGTAAGTTTTCTGACATCCTTACTCATGAGCTTCTGGTAGGACCACTTTTTCAAGGAGGATGACTTTTCATCAGTCAAGAGGAATCAAGTGTGTATAATCACCAACTAGAACTTCAAGTATGCAATCAGCTTCCTTCTGCCTTTGTGTGCCCTAGTCCTATTTACAGCTAGAGCTCTTGGTGAATGTTGTTGATGTATTGTAATAATATCTAGAAAATGCCCTCTTTTCTTACTCAACCCAAAGCAGACCATGGAATATTTCTAAAATAATTTTTAAAACCTGAGAATCACAAATACTTCTTCCCATAATTTTGTGGCTGACATTAGAATACATGTAAACATCTGATATGCATGATTTAAATTCTTCTATTAGTTTTTATTTAGCAGCTGTATAATTTTATGAGAAATTTGGATATTTATGGGGTTCTGCTGAAGGATCTTCAATAATTTCATCCTTACCAATAACAAATCTATCCATCATGATAAATGATGCTTTTACTCTTTATATTGACTTGCATTTGTTCAACACAAAGCCATATTTGTATATCCCCACTGAAGTCCCTGATGCTTTTCAATTGTCCATTCAGTTAGGTTTTAAAATTGACATAGAGTTTCAAAATATGCTGAGGAAATTGTTGAAGATATGACTATCATATTCAATTTTAAAGCCATGATCAATATGATTTACTTGTCTGCTAAATGGACTAGTAGAATTAAAGGGGACTAAACAAAAGTTCTTAAAATAAACTCTACAGTGAAGGGGAAAATAATCTTGACGTGATTTAAGAAATTCAGATTATCCTCCAAGCCAAGACACTACCTAAATCTAAATTTGTAAAATTTACTTGACTTCATTGACATTTCTTTCCTTGTCTGCAAAATAGGATGGCAAACAATTAAATTCATTACTCTTCACATTGGTAAATAATAGAATGTATTATTCTTAATACTTCCTTTCTTTGAAATGTGAAACTTTCTAACTTTAGTTTATGGCTATTTGTCTTCAGTCTGTGACAGTACTTTAAATAATTGAAAAATGTGAGGTGTGTCCCATTTATTCCTGTATGCCTCAAAATGTTCACATTTGGTGCATCAATCTTATTTATAAAACGTGTAGATCTATAAGTATGAAAATTCAATATTAACTTGAGGGCTTTATTACTGTTTATCATACTAAGTTCACCTGTGATATTTTACTTTCAGTGTAGTTTTTGTCATTGATTTCATTTACTTCTGATCTTCCCATTCTATATTGTGTAGAATGCCTCTAATTCTTCAGCTGACATATTGTTTATATATTAGGCAGGCATGCTGATCATTCAGGGTTTAGAATTTTCCAGACTGAAGTCAATGCTACAGGCCTTCCTGATAAAAATTAAAACAGTAAATTGATTGATTTTTCCATTTGACATCTTATAAATACAATTTTATTAAAAATTCTCTACACCCAACACAGAATTCTGCTCTCAGAAATGTCTCTGTTTCCAGGGATTTGGTAGAACATACACTCTGCAAATGGAAATGTCACTTAACAAAGATATTTTCAAATGTCTTCGACGAGCTATCAATTCTGGCTTGAATTTAATATTTTAATAATTATAAATATTTGGTAACATAATATCAGTTGTGAATCAGCAAGATAGGAATTCAGGGCATAGAAACTGGGGCCTGAGATTCTTAAACAAACACATTGTAGTAAAATTCATACTTGAATAATAGGACTTCCAGAGAAATATAAACCTCTAGGATTAGAATCTGCATGAAGTTATGAATATTCTTATGAAGTGTTATGCATATTAATGGATTAAAAAAAGAGACAAAACATTTCTTGCATGTGTAATATTGATTGTTATACAGTGAATTTTCATTTACCTTCCCATAATTGCCAGAAACTTATTTTAATTGGAGCATCATTGCTATACATAGTAGTTGGGCTCATTTTGACAAAATCATATATATACATGAAATTTGATTCCTGACCCTGTTTCCCCACTTTCCCTCTTTTCCACCCTCCCCTGTTCTCTTTCTTGTATTCTACTGATCTTTCTTTTGCTCATTTATTTATTTTTGATTGGTCCTTTGTATGTATATATAAAGGTGAAATTCCCTGTGGTATATTTATATGTGCATTTAGCTTGATTTTGTTAAATCCATTCCATACTTCCTGCCCTTTCCTATCCTCCTCCCTCCTTCTTGATCTCCTACTCTGCTTATCTTCCAAATGTCTTTAGGATATCTGATCTCCTGCCCCCCTGACACCCCTGACATTCTTTCCCTTGTTTTGCTCTAGCTTCCACATATGAGAGAAAATATTTAACCCTTTATTTTCTGAGTCTGGTTTATTTCACTTAGGATTATGCTCTCCAGTTCCATTCATTTACTGGTAAATGACATATTTTCATTCTTCTTTATGGTTGAGTAAAACTCCATTGTGTGTGTGCGTGCCTGTGTGTGTGTGTGTGTGTGTGTGTGTGTAATGTTTTCTTGATCCATTCATCTATTGATGGGCATCTGGACTGATTCCATAATTTTTCTATTGTGAACTGTGCTGTTATAAATATTGATGTGACTATGTCACTATAATATGCCAATTTTAGATCTTTGTGGAAAATACCAACAAGGAGGATAGCTTGGTCATATGGTGGTTCCATTCCTAGTGTTTTGAGGAATCTTCATATGCAGCACTTATTCTTGATGTGCATTATTAACTAATATTCTTTGACATATTGTTTCTAGAAAAGTATTAAACAGATATCTACATAATATTTATAGAAGCACATTTTACCAGCCCTTTTGATTTTAATTTTCAATATGCATTTATTTGTAATAAAATTGTCTTTATAATCTTTTGAAATTTGCATGTTATACAGGTAGTTATACTAAATCATTGATGTTTTAAACACAGTTAACCTTGATTTACCTTTTGAATATACAGGATATAAGTTAGGCATGATAGTCTCTACTTCTATCCATTTACCAGAAAATGCTGTAATTTCATTCTTCTCTATGATTGAGTTACCTCATTGTATATATATTCCACATTTTCTTTTTCTAATTTTATTCCATTGTCTTTATTTGTTAGCCAGTTGTACACTTCATATAGGAAAGATAAGATAAACAGTCAACTTAAATGGTAAATAATGAATGAGTAAGTAATGAATTCACAATAATGAACTGGTTATCTGTCATCCTCAGATGGTGACCAGTTAACTTTCTTTTAAAATATTATGAACTCATGGATTTAAATGTATTTAAACATTACCCTCATTAACACTCAATTTGTTTCTTCTTCAACCCATGGAAGCTTTTTCAAAATGGCCCCTCAGCCTTTTGTCCTTGGTAACTTCCTTGCTATGTGATAGATCAAGGTGTTCCTACTCCATACCTCGATCAGACATCTCTCCAAGAAGCCCTAGCTTCTCTTCCTAGAACATGTTATTTCAAGGCCATAATCTGGGCACTAAGCATGTTTGCTCATTGTTACTAAAGACTTCCATACCCAAAGTCCTGGTTCTCAAGGACCCAGAAGATAAGATTAGAATATCTCATCATTTGTGCTTACCTATAATAACTGTACAGCAGCCTCAGGATAACAATGATAATATTAGCACTACAAATTATGATTAGAGAAACCAGTTAAAAAATCCTTCTAAGTCTAACCTCATTCTCTCCACTTTAATAGCTGTATTAGATCTATGTTGATATTTGCATAACCTTTACAAATTATAATCTCCTCTTTTAATCCTCATTTAGTCTTAGTTCCACAACCAACCATGTATTTAATACTCACCAACAGTTCTTGTGTTAATGTCTCTTTAATCATTTTGGCAGGCTTGATCTCTAATGGACACTTTAATAAATGTGAGAATAATTTCCCCAAGATTTTGCTTGTTGATCACAGTTTGTGTCAATCTTATTGGATGTAAAACCCTTCACTCATATTTTATTTCCTAGAGTATCAGAGATAATTGGCCTTTAAAGAATTTCACATCAATTATTTTCTTATTTTATTAGTTATTTTTAGTTACATGTAACAGTAGGATTCTGACATAATTAAAAACTCATAGAATATAATTTGATTAAATTTTGTCCCCAGTATTTCCCCTCCCCCTCTTCTTTACAGATCTTTCTGCTATTTACTTTTAGATTTTTTTTTCAATTTTCCATTTCAGTAACTTTATTGAATTGCCAAGGCATAGAACAGCCAAAGTTGATATATTAAATGTGGATATTTAAGAACAAAGTTAAAAAAAAGAAAGGGAATAGAACAAATACTAAAATAAAGTCAAGAAAACTGTCCTGAAACATTCCCACATTTTCTTTATCCATTCATTTGTTGATGGGCTCCTGGTCTGGTTCCTTAACTTGGCTATTGTGAATTGTGCTACTATAAACATTGAAGTGACTGTATTGCTAGTATGACAATTTTAGTTCTTTGGAATAAAGACCAAGGAGTAGGAATAGCAGGATCATATGATGCTTACATTTCTACTTTGTGTGTGTGTGTGTGTGTGTTTACAGTGCTGGGAATTGAACCCAGGGCCTTGTACATGCATTTGTAGTTTTTTGAGAAATTTTCATACTGCTTTCTAGAGTGGTTGTATTAATTTGCAGTCCCAACAATGTATGAGTGTATCTTCTCTCCACATCCTCACCAAAGTTTATTATTCGTGTTCTTGATAATTGCCCTTCTGATTGCAGTGAGATGAAATCTTAGCATAGTTTTGATTTGCACTTCCCTGAATGCTAGCGATGTTGAACACTTTTTTATATTGTTGATGGCCATTTGTGTTTATTCTTTTGAGAAATCTCTGTTTAGTTCTTTTACTCATTCATTGATTGGGTTATTGGGGGGTGTTAATTTTTTCTAGTTCTTTATATACTCTAGAAATTAATCCCCTACTAGAGGACTGACTGGCAAAGATTTTGTCCCATTCTGTAGTCTCTCTCTTCCTGCTCTTAATCATTTCCTTTTCTATGTGGAAGTTTATTAATTTGATGGCATCCTACTTTTGATTTTTGTATTTTATTTCTTGAGCTTCAGGTGCCTTGTTAAGGAAGTCAGTGCCTGCATCCATCATATGATGGAGGGTTGACCTTATGTTTTATTATAGCAGTTGCAGTGCTTCTGGTCTAATTACTAAGTCTTTGATCCATTTTGATTTGATTTTTATGCAGGGCAAGAGAGAGGGATTTGATTTTATTCTTCTATATTGAGTTTACCCAGAACCATTTGTTTAAAAAGCTATCTTCTCTCCAACGTATATTTTTGGTACCCCGATCATGTATCAGAGGGCTACAAGTATGTAGATTTGTTTCTGTGTCTTCTATTCTGCTCCATTGGTCATCATGTGTAGTTTGATGCCAAAATCATACTGTTTTTACTACTATAGCTCTGTAGTATAATTTGAGAACAAGTATTTTGTTGCCTCCTCCATTGCTCTTCTTGTTCAGGATTGCTTTGGTTGTTCTCCGGCTCTTATTCTTCCAAATGAATTTAAAGACTCTTCTTTTCTAGTTCTGTGAAGAACATCATTGGAATTTTGATGAGGATTACATTGAATCTGTGTATTGCTTTTGGTTATATGGCCAGTTTGACAATATTAATTCTGCCTATCCAAGAACATGGGAGGTCTTCCATCTTTTAAGGTCTTCTTCAATTTCTTTCTCCATTGTTCTGTAATTTTCTATAGTTTTCATGATGAAATATTTACCTTCCCATAATGGCCAGAAACTTTTCAAGATTACCTCAATGGAAACGTCATGTATATGGTGTGCTTACTTTACTGAGGATAGCATGCATATTCACAGATATGTTTGGATGTTTTTAATACATCTTTCAATATTTAAAGCTTATCTAATTTTATGATTTGCTGTTATTAATTCTATTACGTCTACTACTACATTAGAGTAATTCTGACCTATTCTCAGCAGCAAACATCAACTATCTTGGAATTTTTTAACCTCAACTTCCTTCATTTTTTCAAAGCTTCATTTGCAAATTTTACAATATTACCTTGTTGCCAGTATTATTTCTATATTTTCAACCTTGAATTCCTTATTTGTCTTACTTAGTTTTGCTAATACCTCCATATGTAAGTAAATCAGTGTGTCTACCAAATTTACAACTTCTAGATTGTGGAAAATGCCTACAGGAATAATTCTAGTTATCTTAATTAATATCTACAAGTAATATCCATAATATATTTTCAAAGTTAGGGGTTATGTCACTTTAAAAAGTGAATGATTTGATAAATGACATCTCCAGAAGACCTATATGATACTTTATGATGAGAAAAAGGACCTCTTCTTACTAAGATCAGGACCAAAAATGTACTGTCTTAATGGTTAAGTATTAAGGAAAAGAAGTAAAACATTTATAAAACTTATATAGATTGAAAACAAAGAATTTGAAATGTGTTTATTTGTAAATGAAATGGTTGTCTATGGTGAAAATTTTAAAGAAATAGTATCAAAAGAAATTCTCTTGAAACTAATAAGCAAGTATAATAAGGTCAACAGGATTCCAGGCTAATGTATAAAATCAATTCCTTTCTTATACAGTCATCCCTGGTATCCACAGGGTATTGGTTTCAGGACCTCTGCCCAAATCCAAGAATGTTCAAGTTCCTTATATAAAATGTAGTCGTGTTTGCATATAACATACACACATCCCCCCATATATTATAAAATCAGCTCTATATCACTTATAATACCTAATACAATGTAAATGTTACCCAAATAGTTATTTTAATGCATTTTTTAGGGAATAATGCCAAGAAACAAAATTGTATGCCTGTTTCATATAGTTTCAATATTTAAAGGTAATTTTGGTCAGCAGTTGGTTGAATGAGTAAATGTGAAATTTGCAGATAGGAAAGGATTAAAGGTCTTTCATAAATAACCATTTTAAATTCAAAAATTTACAAAGCAATACCAAAGCACCAAAAACATTTAAATTAGCAGTAAAAAGATAAATAATTAGATACAAATTTATAGGAACTGTATGTGGAAAACTATAAAACACTGATAAAAGAACTCAAGGAATATACCCAAATAAATGGAGAAATATTCCAAGTTCATAATCTGAGAAACTCAATATTGTTAAGACCTCAACTTTATAGATTCAAAACAATCCAAATAAAAATTCCAGTGTGCTACCTTATAGAAAAAATTTAGTATGTTGGAATTAATAAAACTAAAAATGTTTACCTTGCAGCAAAGCATAGTTAAGGAAAGCACAAATCTTTTGGATAAGAAGTAATTGCATAGCACATCTGATAAAGGACATGTATCCAAAATATGCAAATAACCCTTAAAACGCAACACTAAGAAAATAAGTAGTCCAAAATAAAAGTCGACAAAAATATGAATGCCTCCCTCACCTGAGAGGATAGATGGTAAATCAGCATATTAAATGGCACTCTATTCATTTGTCATTAGGACATTGAATATTGGAATAATTAGATATACATCTTTTAGAATGGCTATATAAAAAAATGACCAGTGAAGCTGTGGAACAACAGAGACTCTCATTCAGTGCTGGTGAGAATGTAAAATGATATGTCACTTTGGATGACACTTTACCAGCTTCTTATAAAGCTAATTCTGGTATTATCATCTAACTTAGCAATTATGCCCCTAGTTATCTACTACTGATTTGGAAACTCATGTCCAACAAAAACCTTCAGGTGGGTGTTCATAGCATTTTTATATATTGCCAAATTTGCCATCAACCCAAATGGCCTTCATTAGACAAACGCAGTATGGTACTTCCATACAGTGAAATGTTACTTAACTAAAAATAAAGGAGCGATTCAGGCCATGCAGTCACATTGCTGAATCTTAAATATATAATAATAAGCCAGTCTGAATTAGATATATAATGTTATTCTAATTTTATTACATTCTGTTTTTCCAGAATGTAATAAAAGATCAGTGGTTTCCAGAATTTCAGAGTGGGAGTGGAAAATGCATTGAATAGGTGAAGCACAGGCCAGTGTTTAGGGTAGAGAACTTTTCTATGTGATATGGTAATTTTTGAAACATAATACTCTTATTTGCCACAGCCTATTGAAATCTACAATATAAAAAGTGTAACTTAGTATATGAAAAATTTAAGGGAATCTCAGGGTGAACTGAAGAATGTGGTAAAATGATCTAACTGTATTACAACCTCTCAGATGGGGGATTGGAGGAGTCGGAGGAAGGCTGACCCAGGTCACTGTGGAATGAGTTGAGAATGCAATGCTGAAGGCAAGCAAACACTTCCCCACTAAAAAAAACATATAAACCTTGAACCCAGTTTGATCAAGTGTTTTCCCCCAAGGATGACACAGATTAGCAATTCTGAAACCACTGTATGTGTACTGGAGTGAACATCAAACAAATGGATGGTAACAGCTAGGGGACACTGTTGGACTGGGAGGTTACAAATAAACCAGGAGGGAAGGCTAGAATGTGGTCATGGATTCTAGTTAAAGACACCAGTAGGAACTCATGTTTGGCTTGATATAGATATAGTGGTTATACATAGAAATCATTACAGATATGTGCATCTGCACGGACCAGTATACACACATGCATTTCCTTTGCCAGCTGAGAGAGTCCGGAAACAATAAATGGATGCATCCTGTATCCATCTCTTGATTTTTATTGTTCTCCAATAAAAGGAGTCAGGGGGCCATGGAGAAATGCTTCATTCTAGGCCTGGGACAGAAAGTATATCAGATGAATCTGGAGCATCTTAAAGAGCCAAAAAGTAAGGAACTGCTAAAACTAAACTAAACAAACAAATGAAAACCCCCAAAGACTTAATAATTGGGATTTAGCAAAGGGGAAAAAGAATAAATCAAAAGCACTTTCAGCAAAATCTGTAGGAATCTAGGCAACAGAAAAAATATAATTGAATAATAACTCAAATTGAATTATTAACAGTATACATTATATGAAAAAAATTAAGCCTCAGAAAGTGCAACGTTGTGACAAAAATATAAAAGCACAGGCATACACCTAAATATTTAAAAGACCCAAAATTAAAGTGTTAAAGAGAGAAGTGAAATATAGGATTGTAGCAAATGAGGTGAATGTGGGCATAGATTTTATCCTCTCTCTATTTCTCTTCCTTACATGTTTTATAATGAGCATGTATGTAAGTATTTGTAAGTTATTTGTAATTTAAAATAAAATTCTTCTTTGTTTTAAATTCTTTTTGCTATAAGCCTTCCTTGATCAAGTATTCCTTTTCACTCATGAAACATCAGGTATTTTCTCCAAAGCTTTTCCTCGCTAAGCATGTAAGGTAAGAATAAGTTTCTCCCAGGTTAAAGAGGAAGGTAAGAAAATAAAAGAAAACAAACAAACAAAAAATCTATCTTATGCCTATTACCCCATTTCTTTTGCTGCCAAACTTCTTGAAAGTGTTCTCTCCTCATTATCTCCACTTCTTTGTGTGTGTTTCTCACTGTCAGCTCTCTGCAGTGTGCCATCTGTCTTCACCCTTCTATTCGATCTGTGTGTGGCCTCTTCCCTGACAGAAGTCATGTGGCAGGAGGGGTGAGAGCCTGGGCTCACACAAGAAGTCATGCGTACTATTATTTTCTAGATATCATCTTCCTCACCTCTGCAATGAGAATCAAAGCAGTATCTATCCATCTTAGTATCTTTCAGCCTAGGACCTGATACACAATATATTTAAATAAATATTGATGGGAATAAAACCAATCCTATCATTGTACTATTGCAAAGATAAACTCATATATTCCTCAATTAGCTTGATCAGCTACTATAGCAGTAGACTTGCTGACCTCCCAATGGGTCTCATTGCCTCTGCCTTCACAAGCCTTCAAATCTCTCTCTACATAATAATCCAGAGTGTGCCCATAAAAGCTTAGACAAAAGCATATCTAACCTCTCCTCAGAAACTTAAAGAGATCTACCATTGCTCAAGGATGTGATTTAATGTACTGTGTGTGTGTGTGTGTGTGCATGCACAAGCATATGTGTGTATTTGTTTGTTGAGGTAATTCCAGAAATCATTAGCATTGGTTTGGGGAAGGTAATGAGGAAAATAAAGTAATCCAATCAAGGATGTGCTATCAAGCAGATCACCACTGTGGGTAACTGGGGCCGAATCCTACTAAAGATCTCTGAAGGACAGTGTGAATTATGACTCAAAATAATTCCAACAAAGTTTCCAGAAAGCTGGAAATTTGGGCAATGTCATTGCATTCATTGATTGAGAGCTGCTTTCAAAATGGGATTAAAATATAAAATATGTGTACAATGAATCAAAATGAAGTCTGTAAAAAAAAAAAAATCTGTTGAAACCTTGATATTGGACTTCCAGCCACCAGAAGAGTGAGAAAATAAAATGTTGTTGTCTAAAAAGAAAATAAGAATACATTAATTCCCAGAATGCCCTGATTACTCCATCCTGGGCCTAGCACACATTAGCAGCCAAACAGAACATTCAGTTGGAGAACTGTAGATAGAAACCATACCCTAAAACAGTGAAAGCCAAGGAGTTATGGGCAGGTTGCTGATAACATCTGCTAAAATGTCTTTTCTCAGATACCTTCTGTAGTTGGATTTCCTTTCTAATTGCATGCATTATTTAGGATTATTTGAGAAATAGATGGCATATTCAAAGTTGAAGAAAGTTTAACAAAATGATTACTTATAAATATGTGATTAGGATTCAAGAGCTCCACAAATTATAAGAAAGTTGGAAAGACTAAAAATACTTGCCTTGCCTAATGGAGCAAAGAAAAGGAGCAGACAATCGAATATAAGATCTCTAACCTCTGTGGCCCTAAGTAGGGGAAAGGAGTCACTGCCAAGTTCTGGAGGCAAGGATCCTGAGAAATAACACTCAGCTTGCTCTCTCCATCCACCTCTGATCTCCTGAATGTGCTTTTTTTTGTTGTTGAAACAAGAAGCCAGAAGACAAAGAGTGAAGTAATACTTGGAGTTCATTGGCCAGAGCCCAAAGCACAGTGGAGTAATGGGAAGTGGATCGATCGGAACCAGTGGAGACCACCCAGCATGCACCATGCAACATAAGCTCCCCAATGATAAGCCTTGGTCCTGCTCCCTGGAGCATCTGCATGGAGCTCACAGTCAGCACCAAATAACTACTTGTCAAATGTGTCAGTCCAGCCACATTACATTTTTTATATATTGTGAACTATTTAAGAATTATGCAATGTTTAACTTTTGCCTTCTAAAAATGTGAGTTTGTAATAATCCAATATTGTTATCAAATGTCTTTACATTTTTAAAATGTTTCATCATAGGAAAGTGTCATACCTTATGATGTCAACTTAAAGTTTGTTAAAAAATTAATAATTTCTCTTATAGCTCAATACTCTCAGTTCCTCTTCTAGATGAGGCAATGAAAACGATTTAAGTTGCCAGATAAAGTTCTTGTTCATAAATTGTTTGATTCCTATGAATACAAAATAAGATATTCAGTTTGATAAGGCATATTTTATTAATATTTAACATTACTGCAGAGGAAAGGCATGTATTGGAAACTGCCTATTGTTGATATAGGTTGATGGTATATTAGGAAGAAAAATTTTAAATTATACTTGATCATTTCCACATATCAACCTTAGAGAGTATTCCTGTCTGTCAGTGATTCTGGATCTTATATTTAAAAAGCTAATAAACATTTATTACAATTTGGATTATGTCAGTTTTTTTTAAAAATGGTTTAACAGGGAAGATTCACTGAAAACAAAATACTCATGATAGGTTACAAATAACTTTCTATGCTTAACTTTTTTTTAATCTAAATTCTTTTACTTTCTAGTCACTAAGAAGTTGTAGAAGTGAGTTTCTCCCCCAGAGTCACATCCACCTGGAACCTATAAATGTGACCTTATTTGAAAATAAGGTGTTTTCAAATGTAATCAGGTTAGGATGAGTTCATACTGAATTGGGTTTTTTGCTGAAGGGGGGCTTCTTCTGTGATGGACAGGATGGGGTGGAGTTAGGGGAACCATTTTCTCAGGGAAACTAGACAGGGAACTGTCTGATTCTGCTAGATAAAGATGGCTTCCTTATCTGCTAGATAAGGATGGGTGGGTGAAAAGAGAGAAGGGCCAAAGCCAGACCAGATTCTTGGTAGCAGGGTTAATGATGCAGCATAATGATGTCTCTCTTCCTGAGATGAGAGACACTGGCCGATGGGCTGAATCCACATACAAGGTAAAAACAGGACAACAGGCTCCGCTCAAAGAGATGGGCATCTTATGATCTGCATTTGAGTTCCTAATATCCCCATCCATTCACAAGCACCCTTTTAATGATCTTTCAAATGAATGAACTAACTTCTATCTATTTGTGAAATTTGTTTATTGTTTTGGCTCATTGTTTAACTGAGGCAGTGGATAAATTCAGTGAACTTTAAAAAAAAAAAGAAAAATTTCTAGGCATTTCAATTAAAGAACAAAAAGCCCAAATGATTTGAAGTAATTGTAAATGACATTATTTTAAGTAAGTCTGAAAGATCTACATGAATTGTCTTCACTCCTCTCTTTAGATGGTGACTATTTAACTTAATTTGTAGAACACAGTGAAAAGCCTAAAAAGATGGAGGATAACTATAAACATAACAACATAAAAAAGAAACTCAGTTAATTATTTTGAAATATTAAAAGTAAGATAGTGTTTTAATCACCTTTTTCACTGCTGTGACTAAATGATCTGACCAGCACAATTACAGAGGAGGAAAATTTTATTTGAGGGCTCACGGTTTCAGAGGTCTTAGTCCATAGATGGCCAGCTCCATTCCTTGGGGCACCAGGTGAGGCAGAACATCATGGCAGAAGAGCATGATTGAGGGAAGCAGCTTGCATCATCAGGAAGTAGAGAGAGAGAGAGAGAGTCTCCACTCTCCAGATGCAAAATATACACCCCATAGCCATGTCCCAAATCCAATCTCCCCCAGCCAGATCCTACCACTTCAATTAATCGGATCAGGGATTAATTCACTGATTAAGACTCTTACAACCCAATCATTTCTCCTCTGAACCTTCCTGTATTGTCTCACACGTGAGCTTTTGGGGGACACCTCACATCCAAACCATAACAGGTAGGAAAGTATTTTTAAACATAGAAAGCTATATTTGTTCTTTGAGAATATACTAATTAAATAGGTAGTAGAAATATTGTTCTAGAAGTAAAACTGGAAGCCTTTAATGGTCTGACCCCAACCTCAGCCTCAGTCTCAGTTCTGCAGTCCCTCCATGCTAAGAATTTGCTGCAATACTGGATTGGTGTTGAAGTTTTACTCCAGGTAAATGATATGCTAAATGGCATATGATAAACAAAATAAAACCCAATATCTTTAAATCAATTAGAGAAATGATTGTCGTGAGATGTAAATCAGAATGACTTGTTTTTGAGAAGTTGGGTTTGTTGCTTTGGTTTTAATTCAAGAACTGAGCAGGGACAAGTGGCCTCTGTGAAGCAGTGGGGCTGTTTCAGAGTCTCCTTTTACTTGGCATCAGCAGTTGAAACCTCAACAGGATCGCCCATTCTGCTCTATGAATAGGAAATGGATTCTTTATTCTTCAATATTCTATATCTAAGGTTGTATTTTTTCAACTTCTCAGACTGCTGCTAGAATGTACATACACATCCTGAGTGTTTGCTAGAGAAATATACTCAAAATCATCCCAATTGTTTCCCCATCTTTCTGTCTCCTGTAGGCCAATATGAATCATATTTCTATAAATAGTCATACTCATCAACAGATTATTTTTCTTTCTTCACACTGTAAAACTACTTACTCTGAGTTATAGCATCCGAGAACTTTATTCTGCTGCATATCAGAGCATTCTCCCTGTTCTGGTATTTTGTCCTATATACATTCTTCAGATTGTCATTCTTTCTTATGTCTGCATAGTCCTTTGTCATTAGATTGGGACCTTCTTGAAGCAAAACCTTCCAATATTATTTTTTTTTTATTTACTTATTGATTCATTGAACACAAATGGAGTACAGCTATTGTTTCACTGGTTGTACACAAAGTAGAGTCACACCATCTGTGCGTTCATGCATGTACACAGGGCAATGGTATCTGTCACACATTCTGTTATTATTCTTACCCCCACCCCTCCCTTCCCTCTATGCTATCTATCCTTCCTCCATTCTTGCCACCCTTCCCTCCCGCATTATGCATCATCATTCATTTATCAGAGAGACCATTCAGCCTTTGGATTTTTGGGATTGGCCAACATCATCCATTTACCTACAAATGCCATAATTTTATTCTTCTTTATGGCTGAGTAATATTCCATTGTGTATATATACCACAGTTTCTTTATCCATTCATCTACTGAAGGGCATCTAGGTTGATTCCATAATCTAGCTATTGTGAATTGAGCAGCTATGAACATTGATGTGGCTGCATCACTGAGGCAATCTGATTTTAAGTCCTTTGGGTATAAGCCAAGGAGTGGGATAGCAGGGTCAAATGGTGGATCCATTCCAAGTTTTCTAAGGAATCTCCACACTGCTTTCCAGAGTGGCTGCACCAACTTGCACTCCCACCAGCAATGTATGAGTGTACCCTTTTCCCCACATCCTCGCCAACACCTGTTGTTGCCTGTGTTCTTGATAAAAGACATTCTAATTGGGGTAAGATGAAATCTTAAGGTGGTTTTGATTTGCATTTCTCTT
>JAJEJO010051286.1:56732-84259 GCA_020662805.1 Glaucomys volans
GCTCTTAGGCATGAAGTGACCTTTAGACAACCCTTACTCTGCCTGCTCACAAGCTTCTGGTCAAGGGAGTTGAACTGTTAATATATATCCTTGTCTCTAAGATGGCATTACTAATAATTGAATACTCACTAATATTTTTCTCTAAATTTTCAAGTCAGATTAGAGCATTAAAACAGCAAATTTTAAAGCAGTTTAACTACCAACACAAGAGGGAAGTGGTGTTCCACTGTTACAGCCTGAATGTTTGTATCCCTGCAAAATCCATGTGTTGATACCCTAAACTCCAATCTGATGTTATTTGGAGGTAGGGCTTTTGGGAGGTAATTAGGGTAAGATTTTAGATCATGAGGACAGGGTATTCATTGAAAGACAAAAAGGCGTGCAATCTCCTTTATCTTTTCTTGTGCACCCACCAAAGAAAGGCCATGTGAAGATGGCCAGGAAGAGGGCCTTTGCCAAGAACTTGATCACGCTGGCACCCTGATCTTGGACTTCCTGCCTTCAAAAGTAGGAGAAATCAATAGTTATGGCTTAAGCCATCCTGTCAATTTCATTTCATTATAGCAGCCTGAATAAAACGAATCATGAACATCCTGTGTCCTTATTCTACCACTCTGCTACCTTGAAATATTCGTATTTGTACATTTCACTTATCAAAGCCTCAGACATAAGGAGAAATCCTTTGGAGATGGATACTGAAAACTAGTTCTACCAGGGAGAAAATGCACTTGATCATTCATCTGATCCTGCCCCCCTGCCTGCTTTCCTTCCTTCCTTCCTTCCTTCCTTCCTTCCTTCCTTCCTTCCTTCTTCTTTTCCTCTCCTCTCTCCTCCTCCTTCTTCCTCTCCCTCTTCTTCCTCCCCTCTTCTTCTTCTCCTTCTCCTTCTTCTCCTTCTCCTCCTCCTACTCCTCTTCTTCCTCCTCCTTCTTCTTCTATCTTTCTTCTTCTTCTAACTTCCCTTGACACCTTGACACCTGGCAAGACAAACATAACAAGAGACACCATGCAAATAGCACATTTGTTATGTGGCAATGAAGAAACAGCATGTTACTAAGTTAAATTGAGAAACATAGCCAGTGTTCCCATGTAATCATAGTGGAAGGAAAATTTTGTAATTATTTAAAATACAAACTCTTTCTTTTTGCATATTCATGTGTGCTAAAATAAGGAACTACTTTCCTTTATCCAAGAAAGACCTGAGAGATTCTAATGAATCTTTAGTCCTTCTCAACTTGAGCTATGATCCTCTAAGATATATAGTGTATCATCTTGGAGTGAATATTTACATCGAGAAGTGAGAGCTAATCTCAATGCGAGGTGACTGGAAAGTTTCTGGTAGGATCTCTGGTCCTTGTCTGAGTGACCATTGAACTGATCATTGAACTAGATTTTTGGCAAAGACAATGAGCCAACAAATGACATCCAGATGTGAGATTTCAAGACATCATTGACATGAGTGATTAAGTTTTGTAGGGATAGATAAACTCAGTGGATAATTAGTTCTGAAAGTTATGAACAAGGCTTAGAATAGAGCATTTCCCAAGTTAGAATGGGCAGAGTCATGGACTGTGCCATGTTCAATATGTATCTTTAAAACATATTTTCTATTCTTTTCCCCCACCCCTTATTGTGTGTTAGCATACACAGAGAGAACATTCAACCTTTGGTTTTGGGGGATTGGCTTATTTCACTTAGTATGACAGTCTCCAGTTCCATCCATTTACTAGCAATATCATAAAATCATTCTTTATATGGATTAGAAATATTCCATTGTGTATATATACCACATTTTCCTTATTAATTCATCTGTTGAAGGAAATGAAGTGTGGAGAGGAATTGGAAAGACAGTGGAATTAATCAGACATAGCTTTCCTATGTTCATCTGTGACATACCCCAGTGAATTTCCACATCATGTATAATCACAAGAATGGGAACCTAATTAGAATAAGATACACTCCATGTATGTATAATATGTCAAAATATACTCCACTGTCATGTACATCTAAAAAGAACAAAAAATTAAAAAGAAAAAAATAAAACATATTTCTAAAATGTAGCAGAGTTAGAATCAGCGTAGAAACACCATACTCACATGGTTGGTTCATTTTTCAACTAGTTTCAAATCTAAAAAATTATTTTTTTCCAGTGTGACCACTTGGTGAATTAAAAGTAAATTACTTGCAAGTCATAGCCTTTCTTCAAGTTCACAGAACATTTTTCCAAGATACTTGGATTTATTGGTGCTCATACTTTTTGACATGGCTGTATCCTTTAAGATACTCTTGAAAGTTCCAACAACAATCAAAATTCTCATCCTCCTTATGTTTCTTATGAACTATATACCCTCTACTGCTTCAAATAGAGTACCAAGTGCACTTGGGTGCTTAAAATATATTTCAGGATTGTAATCTTTGGCAATATAAGTGATTCTCCTTTCTATTCCAGATATAAACACCATAAATTGGAAAAGGCATACTTCAATTGATAGATCAAAAATCCTCGTTGGACTTTTTCTGATAGTGTTTGTGAGAAAGACAGCTCTAATTTATCAGTAGTGCTAAATGTGTCATACAGAAAAGTCAGAGAGTGAGAGTTTGGTAGCAGATTAGGAAAAAATTGTGGAGATCTATGTAAGGTTGGAGATATAGATGTTATTAGAAATATCAGTAAGTGCAAAACTATCCTTAGAAACCTCACTATAAAATATATTAAAATCAAAGAAATATCAGTAAGTGTGATTTATAAGTGCCTATTAGCAGTACCTTAGCTGTTTTCGGAAAACCCCTCTGAAGATATTGGGTCACATCAACATTACATTAATGTCCACATATAATTGTGTATATCTCTCCACTTTATGGTAGCAACATCTCAAAATCTCCATGATTTGTGACTCTAAGCTTTTCTTTTTCACTTGTGTTCAAGATGATAGGTCAAAAAGGGCTGCTTTGCCTCATGCATCTTCTGGGACCTTCATTGGCAGTGAGAAAAGACAAATGGGGGGAAAATAGTAGGTAGGAGGGGAGGGATGGGATGCCTCTTAAAGATTCTGCTCAAAATTAGGAATCTATCACTTTTCTCACATTCGGTTTTACCATTCCAGCAACACGGCCAAACCTGATAATGGAGCAGAAACTCATTCTACCTTCACAGGGGTACTTACATTCACATGACAGTGGGAGGGATGCATACTCTTTTTTTGAGAAAGTAATCCAACAGTTAGGAATGATAATGAATCTGCCACAGAAAGTGTTTTAAATGCAGGAATAATGAGCCCTAAACAGTTTTGTCCTGGCCATGCCTTCTAATGTTTTAATTGGATGCCACAGCTTAAAAGTATTTCATATAAAAAGATTTCTAAGAATTTATTCAATGGGTATATAATCTCAGTGGCTCTCAATGTATTCTAGATCTTTCTGGTTAACTCCACTCATAGCCACAGCAGACATATCACTGTGGGGGAAAAGACTGGGAAAGGAAGAGTTTCCAGCCTTCACATGAACATCCAGAATAATTCCAAAGATTGCCAATATCCACAGTGGTCAAGAGCCATGTGAAATCCTGCCATAAGTCACAGTAGCTGTCAGATTATAATAGTTATCTCTGTGAATGATTAAAAATACTATATGTATCTGAAAAGAAGTAGGAAAATCTAACAGACTGGTGTTACTAATTCAAAAGAAGATGGAAAATAAACGTTGAACTTATTAATGTCCTTGGAACTCTCTCTAGAGGCTTTTCCCTCCTAAGGTGATAAAGACAAATGGAAATAGGAGCCAAAACAGAAAATCACAAGATGTTAAAATTGAGAAAGCATGCAGTTTTGAATCTAATACATAATAGAAAATAGAACAAGTTACAATAAGAAAAGCCCAAGTATTATTCCATCCATTTCTGTGTTTTAAGTTAAAAGTTGGTGGTCTGTATTGATTTTAAGCAATTAGAGCAGAATTCTCAAACAACTTTGGGAGCTTGTTGAGAAGACTTATTCTCTAGAATTCCCCAGGCTCTGGCTCAGAAGCACGGTTCAGCAGAACTGGTGAGGTTTGGTCATCCAGGTTTTAATAAGCACTTACAAGATTCTGGTGAAGGCAGTAAAAACCAACTTTTGAGAAACAACAAACCATATAAAGGAGCAACAATTTTTAGGAGACTATTTTTAAAAATAGTCTTTAGATGAATAACTAATGATATCCCAGGTAGAGGTAATTTTATATCATAATGATTTTTTTAAAAAATGAAGAGTGAATAATGACCCAATTTGCATAAATACATTTTACTCTTATTTTGAAAATTTTAGAATCAGTCTGCATTTCTGCATTATTAAAGTTACTAATTATTCTCTAGTCAAAATTATATACTGTATTGAAAAAAATAGGTTTGGTACATTATTCATATTGTTCAATTTTTAGAAGTACTTTTTTATTTTGACATTAAATGCATTTAAAATATACAGAAAGTGAGCATTTGAAAAATAGCCAGCCAGGCAAGATGGGACACGCCAGTAATTCCAGGTACCCAAGTATCAAGCTGAGACAGGAGGATCGCTTTTGACTTGGGACCCTTGTGATTACAGGTATTTCTTTTTGATATACAGCATTCAGTTATTTTTTGCTTATTCATTTGTTCTTTTCTATTTCTTTTCTGAGATACAATCTTTTAATAAGCAAAAAATAACAGAGTGCTGTATATGAGAAAGAAATATGTGCCATCACAAGGGTTGCAAGTCAAAGTTGTCTTTGTTAATATCACTACTACATGTACAATACTTTGCTTGCCACCTGGGCCTATTTTTTTTTTTCCAAGTCCCAGTTTCTGAAATTTTATTTAAAAGAATGTGAAAATAATAGAATTCATTATTCAAAATGCTTTTAAAATTTGGAACCTTCCAGGTGGGAGGCAGGATAACACAAGGTTGAGAAAAGGGCTGATGTCCAGAAGGTTTAGGCTAGGGCCCTGCCACAAACAGCCTGCATGAGGTTTGAAGTTTCTTTTTTTTTTTCTCTCTCTCTTTTTCCACATTTTTTATTGGTGTATTATAGTTTCACGTAATGATGGAATTTGTTGTTACATATGTGTCCATGCACATGATACAAAAATATCATTTGGTTAATATCATTCCTAAGCACTTCCCTCAACCTCCCCTCTCCCATTTCTTGGTCCCTTTGCTATATTATTTCCCTTTGACATTCATGAGATCCCCACACTTTTCCTCTTTCCTCTCTAGCTTCCACATATGACAGAAAATATATGACCCTTGACCTTCTGAGTTTGGCTTATGTCACAACATATTGGTCTCAATTTCCATCCATTTTCCTGCAAATGAAATAATTTCATTTTTATTTATGGCTGAATAAAACTCCACCTTGTGCATATATACCACATTTTCTTTATCCGTTCATCCATTGATGGACACCTAGGCTGACTCCATAGTTTGAATATTGTGAATTGTTGAGCCTACTTATTAAAAACTCATGTTAGTATGGTTATATCAGTCTACAAATCTTTGAATTAATAAAAATAAATTTAATATTTCATTGAAACCTTGCCTCCATGGGGCAATTTTTTTTCATGACTGAGTGATAAAATTGTTTCATTTATGGTAGAAAATATATCTTAAAATATTTAAAACTATATTTCTATCATAATTTTTTTAAAATTTCCTAGTTCTGTAGTTCAGTAGACAAATGTACAATGGTAAGCAGACAGAGGGCTTCCTGCATGCTAGGCAAGCACTCTACTACTGACTTATATCCCAGCCCAGTAGTTGGAGGCATCAATATCCCTGTCTCAAGAATCAAAGGCCGAATGTTTTCCCTGATAAGTGGATAATGATAGAGAATCTGGTTGAGGGGAGGGGGTGAGGGGTGAAAGAGGAATGGAGGATCTTTAGATTACATAGAGGGAAATGAGAGGGGGAAGGGGTAAGGGTATGAAAAATGGTGAAATGAGACAGACATCATTACCCTATGTACATGTGTGATTAACAAGAATGATATGAATGTACATTATGCACAACCATAGAAATGAAAATTTGTACCCCATATGTGTATAATGAATCAAAATGAAGTCTGTAAAAATAAAAATAAATAAATAAAAGAAACACACAGAAAAAAAAAAGAATCAACTGAACAACTAGAAATAAAATCACCACATACAAGGAAGAAAATATCATCATCAACAAACAAATAGTCTCTTACCAAAAATACTTCAAAATAGCAAAGAGAGATTTATTTCAAGAACCCTCTGGGTTTGTTCAGATTCCCAATTTGGGGACAAATCTCAACAAATTTAGAAGAAATGAAGTTAGACATAAGATATTCTCTGCCAACAGTGGTGTCAAATTAGAAAACACCAGCAGCAAGATAACAAAAATCTCCAATTAAAATACACGCTTCTGATTAATCAAGGGTTAGAGAAAATCTCAGAGAATTTTTTAAAATTATACTGAAGTGAGCAAATATGCAAATACAACAAAATCATGGCACAGTCCTCTAATAGAGAAGGAAATTTATAAAACCAAACGTTTGCATTAGATAAGAGGAGGACTTAGTCAATCATCTGAGCTCCACCTCAAGATCCTAGGAAAAGAAGAGCAACACGAATGCAATGCAATCAGAATGAAGGGAGCTCAATGAAATTTTTAAAAATGAAAAACAAAAAAATGGAAAAAAATTGTTCTTTGAAAGAACAAGCTACTAGCAAGAGGGACAAAGGAAAAGAAATAGAAGAGACTCAAATCACAAATTAGGAGCAAAATAAATTATCACTATAGACCTGCAGATGTCAAAAGGATAATAAACAAATACTAGGAACAATCTACTCACACAAATTGACCACTGAGCTGAAATGACCAATTCCTTGAAAGAAAAAACTATCACAATCTAACCCAAAATGAATTCAATAATTTCAACATTGAGAAATTTTAATTTGCATTTTAAGTCCCCTTCGTCAAAGAACTCCAGATCAGTTGGTGTCATTGACAAATGTTATCAAATGTATAAAGAATTAATGCTAATTCTATGCCAACTACTCCAGAAAACAGAAAAAGGTAAAATACTTTCCAGTTCATCTTGTAAAGGTAAAATTAGTCTGATGTCAGGCAAAAATAGTACAAAAATCCCCTCAAATTGAATGAACAATACCTCTCACAAATCTATACTATCAAATAGATTTTAATTATGTACAAAAATTATATGGCATGAACAAGAAAATTTTTCCAGGGATAGAAGTTTGGAAAGGTCCACATATAAAAATCAGTCAATATAATCTACCTATTAACAGGATGAAGAAGAATTTCATGATCTTGTAAATTAATTCAGAAAAAGTACTTGACAAAATTAAAAATTAATTAATAATAGATGTTACATCAAAATTAGAGACAAAATCTTCAAAAATAACAAAGAACTACCAAAATTAAACAAAACACAAAACTATAAGCAACATTAAACATAATAATGACAAACTAAATGATTCCCCCTTAAGGTCACTGATAAGAAAAATATCTTCATTCTAACCATGACTATTCAAAATAGTATTATGAGTTCTTGCCAGTGAAATGAAGAGAAGGAAATAAAGAGCATATAGATTGTGAAGGAAAAAATAAGGCTGTTCCTACATGCAGAGGGCATGATTATATAAATAGAAAGTAGCAGGATTCTATGACATAACTCATGGAATTAATAAGTGACTACACCAAGATTAATAAGTGACTACACAAGATCAACATAAAAAACCAATGAATCTCCACATATTTACTGTAGACATGAGGTTGTCAAAATTAAAAATAGATAGCTTGAGGGCGTAACTCTGTGATACAGGACTTGTCCTGAACATGCAAGGTCCTGGCCCTGCAAAAAAGAATAAAAAATAAATAAATAAATAAATATATTTATATAAATATATAAATAAATATATGTATTATTTACTTTTAATTTTTTGCATATATATGTATGTACATTTGTATGTCTATTTTTCTGCATATATATATATATTTGTTTATTTTTTATTTTATATGTGTATATATTTATTTATATATATTTATATATGTATATATATTTATTTTAATTTTTATTTTTCATGTATATATAGATACATATATATTTACAAATTTATTTCAAAATATAATATTTATATCTCTATAATACCACTTACAGTCATTTAAAACTGAAATACTGGGGCTGGGATCATGGCTCAGTGGTACAGCACTTGCCTCCCACGTGTGAGGCACTGGGTTCGATCCTCAGCACCACATAAAATGAATAAAATAAAAATAAATAAATAAAGTTATTGTGTCCATCTACAACTAACAAATTTTTTAAAAAATGAAATACTTAGGTCTAGTATCACAAACATGTATGAGATGATGAGATGTATACCTTGATAATAACCAAAGTCTGAAAAAATGCAATCAAATATTTAAATAAAGTAGGAACCAGTGTGTTCATAGGTTGAAAGTATCAACATGGTAAAGATGTCATTTTTTCTAAAATGATATATAAATTTAACACAATTTTTATCAAATCCAAAAATATTTTTTTAAATAAAAGTGATTATTTTAAAATGTGTATTTAAAGCAAAATAAGTACAATGATTGAAGTCCTAAACCCCAATCCCTCAGAATATGACTTCCTTCATTTTGTTTTTGAGGTAATTTAAGACGTCACTAAAGGCCTGGCACAGTAGTAATCCAGCAATTCAGAAGGCTGAGGCAGGAGGATGCCAAGTTACAGGCGAGCCTGGGCAATTTAGTCGGACTCTGTCTCAAAATAAAAAGAGCTGGGGATGTATCCTACAGTAAAGTGGCCCTGGGTTCAATCCCCAGTGCAACAAAAAAAAAATTTTTTAAAGAGGCAATAAAGGCAAAATGAGGTCATGTGGGTGATCCTTCATCCAATATGACTGATGTTCTTATAAGAAGAAGAGGAGAGTAAGGCACATATGTGCGTGCGCGCACACACACACAGAATATGAAGACAGATAAAATGACCATCTACAAACCCAGTAGAAACTCCCTCAAAATAAATCAATCCAGCCAACAACTTGATTTTGGAATTCTTGCATCCAGAACTGTGGAAAAGTTTTTATTGTTTAAACTATCCAGATGGTATTATTTTGTTATAGCAGCCACATTAATCTAATACACCACACATCTAACAAAAGACTGGAATCAGGAATAAATAATTTTTAAAACTCAACTGGAAAAAAATAAAAATAAAAAGAATGGAGAGACAAAAATAAATAAAATTTAAAAAATGGAGACAAAAATCACTGAAGATGATAAACAGATGAAAAATAAGGACATGAAAAAGTTTCAAGATTTTTAGCTATTAGGAAAATGCATATTAAAGCCACAATGAGATATCACCACATATCCTACTAGAATGGCTAAAATAAGAAAATGACAACATCTAATATTGATGAGGACACAGAGAAAACGTATTATTGACATGGTGCTATGGGGAGTATAAAATGCTACACTCACCTGGCACAATACTGCATGCCAGTAACCCCAACCACTCAGGAGGCTGAAGCAGGAGGATCACAAGTTCAAGACCAGCCTTGGTACCGTTGTGAGACCCTGTCTCAAAATAAAAAGCATAAAAAGATCTGGGGTTTGGCTCAGTGTAAAGCACCCCTGTATTCAATCCCAAGTAACACACATGTGCGCATGCACACATATGCGTGCATGCACACACATGCATACACACACACTACACCACACTTACTTTAGTATGTGATTTATCAGCTTCTTGGAGAACTAGATCTAATATCTCTTACCCCCAGAGCTCACTAACAATTCCAGAATTGCAATGTTTATTCTTCAAAATACCTGATCCTATTTAAGGGATGGTCTTTGTCTTCCTAGCTTTATTTATTTTTCTTCATTTTTTCTGTTTTCATACATGGCAGTAGAATGTATTTTGACATATTGTGCATATTTGGAGTACAAGATCCCATTCTTTTGGTTGTACATAATGTAGAATTACAGTGGTCATGTATCGTATATGAACATATATAAACAAAGGAAAATAATGTATGAATCATTCTACTAACTTTCCTACTCCCATGCACCCTCCCTTCTCTTCATTCCCCTTTGTCTAATCCAAAGTACTTCCATTTTTCCATACTCACCCCATCTTATTGTGAGTTGTCATCTGCATATCAGAGAAAAGACTCAGCCTTTAGTTTTTTTATGATTAGCTTTTTTCACTTAGCATGATAATCTTCAGTTCCATCAATTTACCAGCATATGCCATAATTGTATTCTTCTTTATGTATGAGTTATAACCCATTGTGTATATATACCACATTTTCTTCATTCATCTGTTGAAGGGCACATAGGCTAGTGCCATAGTTTAGCTATTATGAATTGAGCTGCTACAAACATTGATGTGGCAGCATCAATCTAGTATGATGATTTTAAGTCCTTTGGGTACATACCAAGAAGTGGGATAGCTGAGTCAAATGGTGGTTCCATTTCAAGTTTTCTAAGGAATCTCCATATTGCTCTCCAGAGTGGTTGCACTAATTTTACCTCTACAAAGAAAATTGCAGAACACTAAAGAAAGAAATTGAAGAAGAACTTAGAAGATGGAAAGATTTCCCATTTTCTTCAATAGGAGGATTAATATTGTCAAAATGGACATACTTTCAAAAGTGCTATATGGATTTAATGCAATTCCTATTAGAATTCCAATGACATTCTTCATAGAAAGAGAAGAAGCACTCATGAAATCCATTTGGAAACATAAGAGACCCAGATTAGCCAAAGCAATCCTTAGTAAGAAAACTGAAGCAGGGGACACCATAATACCAGACCTTAAATTGCACTACAGAACTATATTAACAAAAGTAGCATGGTATTGGCCCCTAGTTTTACTTCTTATTTGCACATTTCTCATTTGTGAACTGAATCCCATTCTATTGTTTTCCATGTTACACTTTGGTTTTTTTGTTTGATTTTTCTTTTTTTTAAATTTATTTTGTTTCATTGTACACAAATGGAGTACAGCTATTGTTTCTCTGATTGTACACAAAGTAGAGTCACACCATCTGTGCATTCATACATGTACACAGGGCAATGATGTCTGTCTCATCTGTCATTATTCTTACCCTCCCACCCCGACCCCACCCCTCCCTTCCCTCTAGGCAATCTATCCTTCTTCCATGTTACACTTTGGAAGAAGGTGTATGCACCACTCTGGCTGAAGATGGGAAGAAAATATCTTCCCAGCTACATATGATGTGACTTCATAAGTTCCTGAATTTAGGAACTTCTTGCTCTTCCTGCTGATGAAAGGTTTTGTTGTTGGACCACTTCATGCACCTTCCTGTATTAGATATGTAGAGGAAGCAGTCACAACATAAAGCAGAGCAATGAGAACTGCTGGTAATAATCAGAAGCTATTCTTCATGTGAATATGAACAAAAGAATTATTGCCAGATTACCATGAGTTTTAGGCTGAGAAACTCCCACATAAGTTTGGATTATTTTCTTTGACTTCTTTTGTGAACTGTTTGGCTGACTTATCTGAATAAATAACATTGTTCCCAGTATTGTGAAAAGACAACAACCTAGATCCATATACAATTTCACAGTTGACAAAGTTCTTCTAACCTCTATTATCCACTAAACTTCATGTCAACCTTCTTAGATAACTATCATTCCCATTTTATAGAAGAGGATACTGGGCCTCAGGAAGGTTAAGGGGCACATGCAAAGCTGCTCCAGTTGTGATTTTAAGAGGCAGCTCTTCAATGCGTATTGTCTTTCTATACCCCTTGGGACAATTGCTTCCCTAAGTTACAGTTGGCCAAATAACATAATGAAACGACTTGGTCAAGCAACACAATAACTCCAATTCTTCCATGGTTGAGTGCTCAGACATTATATGTCAACACATGTTGTAATGAAAAAGAAAACCAGGCATGATTCTCAAAATAGTGGAATGGAGTTATCATGCAGGTACCTGGAAAACAAAAAATTGACTTGTCTTTTCTATAGCATGTCAGCATGTTTCTGGTTCAGGTGGGACCCTGGAAGTACTTAACATACTGTAAGACTGGCAAACCCTTACACTTTGAACATTTTTTTTTAATAACCAATTGCACAAGGCTATTTATGAATCAGTTTTCTGCTCTTTCTCTCCCAGTTTGAACTCTAAATTCAAGAAATAGTGAGCTGGAAGGAGACTGAAGATGAAAAAGAATTCCCAGTGATTAACTATACAAGATAATTCGATCCATATGTCTCTGGTCTCCTGACAGCAAATAATACAGAGAATCAACAATTAACAAGAAAATATGGTGACCTCATTCATTATCAGTAATAATACTATCTAAGCTGCACAAAGTCCTTGACTTGGCTGTTTATTGTAGCTTTGGAGTTTTATCTCTCATAAATTTTCTCAACTCTGGAGAATTTCATTTAACTCTTATTATACTATACTAAGAATTAACCACTGTAAATGGTAGAAGAGATACAGACTCTGAACCCCAGTTGACCCTAGAGTTTACATGGAAGCAGAAAGGCAGAGAAATTAAAGGTAATTATGGAAAATATATGCTACAGTGAAGAATAGGGACTCACACAACTAACAGGTATTCTTTCCATGTAGTAATTCTAGAGCCACAATCTGAACTTGTGTGTGTGTGTGTGTGTGTGTGTGTGCGTGTGTGTGTGTGCATGCACATACATGCTTGCAGAATGCTTAGAGAACTAGTTAATCCAGGTATGGGAGCTTCTGAGCTAACAGATTATATGCAAGACATGACTTAACAAGTGTTTTACCTACTAAATTCTTTCTAAAATGCATCATATTTCTGCTTATTAAGCTTTTCCTTTATTCCTTTAGTATAAATGATGATGGGCTGTGGACAGTATTAGATGTAGGCACAGAGGGATTTGGTCTCTCAACCACTGAATCAAGTAAATGTGCCCAGTGTCAATCATTCCATCTCTATCTGGAAACCCAACATATAAGGCTTTATTCTTTATGCAACCTGGCACAGATAATAACAATAATAAAAATAATGAATAGATTTTCATATTCATAAGAAGTGGGCTCTTGTTTACTGACTCCATCATCAGCTCCTTCTTGCCTCTTGATCTATATGCCAACGATACAGAGGTACCCATATTTCTCTGGCTATCCCATGCTTATTAGGGATTTCTTTTTATTCCCTGGATACTTTTCTCCCTGGTCTGCCTTGCCACCTCCCTCTCATCTTTCAAGATTCAGGTTGACCACACCTGGGAAGTCTTTCCTCAGGGGCTCCCCACTTGACCTTTCTTCATTCTAGATAATACCATCACTTTATTTTCTTTCTCTATTAGACTTCAAGTTCCATGAAGGAAGGAATTAAATTTTAATCACTGCTGGATCCCTGGTGTCTAACAATCTCTGGTACAATGTATGCCTTCAACAGATTTTTGACAAGTTATTTTATGGTTAATCCTAACTTTTATGGTTAAATGTAGAATTTATACAGCACTAATATGCATGTCTCAGGCTAGTTTGTGTTGGGACCTGGACTTTAAGCCAAGTCTATGCTGGAAAAAAGAAAGAAAGGATAATAAGTTTTCCTTAGTACCACTTAAAATACAGGGACTGTGGGCAAGATATTAAAATTGGGTTTTTTGTTTTGTTTTGTTTTGTTTTGTTTTGTTTTGTTTTGTTTTGACTCACAACAACCCTACAGAGGGCAGCATAGATATTATTGTTCTTATTTTGCAAGAGAACATACTGAAGTTTATAGAACTTAGGTGACATTCCCTAAAGACATATACAAAGTGTCAGTCCAGTTCTGATTCACTCCCAATCTGTGCTCTGAAGAAGGAATACCCTATAAAATTGTCAAATCATGTCCTTTTTGATATGACTAATATTATTTTTCTAAAACATTACTTTGTTCCTTGTGACTACTGTTCAAGCTATGAAAATACCCAAGTGTGGTGACATAGCAATAGACATTCAGTGAAATAATATTTATGTATTATCTATCATTGACAAGGATCCCAGGCTCTAGCATGATCCAGGACAGATAGGATCCCAATTATGTGAATTACCTGATATGGCACTTGCTTTGGGCTTAGCAAATGTGAACCTCTGCTTCTAGCAAATGTAACATGAATGTACAATTTACTTTGACTTTCCTTTGGGTGATATTTTTAAAAAAATCAATTTGACACACTTGATCATATTCAGGTATTCAAAGAAACAATGTTATGCTGAATTTTTCAAAAACATACTCTCTGATCCAGAATTAATCTGGGATTTTTCACTCTGTAGGGAAGCTGTTGTTACATTTGAATCCCCTGCACTTTCTTCTTTTTATCCTTCCACACATGGAAAGCATATTTTCTGCAGCAGTCCCAAACTTCATTAAAAGCAAGTTAATTTAGCTATTAGAGCAAACAGCAAATTATTTTGCTTTAGAAGCTCATGATGTATTAAAAACTAGGAGCCCAACCTTTGGGAAATAATTTGATATTTGAAATTATTCTTTCCCTCTTCCTTCAGTTTGGACAAACACTGAAGGTTGGTTACAGGTAACCGGGGACATCATTCATTGCTATCTGTTAAAGAATGTGATTTACTTATTGAGATTATGTTGCTTCTAAATGTTATAAAATATGGCTTAAATGCATAGCTGGCACTTATAGCCACCACAGTGAGATTTCATATTGTGAAATGAAATATGAGTTCAGCTTACCTACTTCCTGGCTGTTTTCTCAATATCTTCTGTTTGGTTTTCCACAAATGACATACAGGAAAAAATAAGGGATTTTATTCCAATAGGGAAAACACTATAATATATTTTAAAAATGATAAAACCACTCACTTTAAATCTAAGGGAAAAACTATAATATATTACAAAAAATGATAAAACCACTCACTTTAAATCTAAAACTTTCAATTCTTTCCAAAAAAGAGATATTGTTTATAATGTGATTTCTGTATATTTCCATTGTGATTCAGGCATTGAATGATTGGAGGCAATGCTATATTTATTAACTAGTTTTGCATCTTTTCACCTTCTGCTGGTTAAAGAATCCAAACATATATTTTTATGCTTCTTCACTCTCTCAAACTATCAGAAATTCATTTTAAATATTTTACTAAGCTAAGAAAGACCTACTTTCACAGTGATACTAATAGTTCTGAACTCCTAACAATTCAAGTGAAACATTACACCCCTCAATTTTTTCAGATCTTATTATAAAAAAATAAGGCTTGAAGTAGTAATTAAGGAGAATTCACTATAAATTGATGTCAACTATTCAAGTTTTTTTTGCCCCAGACACTAACACTCAAACAGGAATTTATAAATAAGGTTATAGATTAACAATCAATTAAGAAATCATTGGGAAATGAATGTCTTTCCCCTTCCCTCCCCCAGTTAGTTGATTAGTTCTCCTTCTTCAGAGACCACCGGAAGGCACTGAGATCCTTGCTTCCCATACCAAAGAGTGCTTGTTATTCTGTTTTTGAAGCTGCCCCTGCAACCAGTGACCTGTTTGAGAACTTGCCTTGACAAGCTCCACAGGTGTCCTGGCTTAGTGTTGCTCTGGAGTGCTCCTAATAGATAAGCATACTCTATCTGCTCTGGCAAAGAAAAATAGGGCAGGCAATCAGACAACCATCTTCTCTAACCTGAGCTGAATACTTAGCATAAGTCAAGGGTAAAGGAAACATCCTTCTTTCACAGGGTCCTGAGATGCCACTGCAAGACTGCCCTTTCCTCTATATTTATGTATTATACGTGTAGGCAAAAAACAGTGCGTTCAACAAACCAGACTGAGAAAATAATAGTATAAAGAGACTTTTACAAAAAGCATACTCAGAAGCATTTAGAAATAATATGTGAATAAATTCTATACTTTTGTTATGGGCCTTTGATTACTCATGGGCAAAATTTTCATTAGTCAGAGTATACTAAAATAACTACCTAAATAGTAAACTGAGTTTATAATTAATCTCAGAATTTAATTAGCAATTGTTAAAAATAAAAACTGAAGAGCATAAGGAAAAGTCTCCTGATATATAATACACAAAAATGCAGTATATTTTGAAGTTAAATGTATTCCTACTTTTCTGATGATGAATTATTTATTCATGCTTAGTGATTAACTAAAGAAAGTAGTCCTAGTCATAGGGAAAATAAAATTAGATGGAAAGAATTTAATATACTTAATTGTGCTATTTACAGAGGACTGCAAATTTGTGCAAAGGATGTGGAGTTTTCTCTATGAGTTTTCTCTATGCTCTTCTGGTAAAAATGTGAATTAGTTTCCAAGGGGTAGGGTGGGAGGAATTCAAACTTAAGGGAAGTTGTAGGAAGAATGTGGACCCAGATTTGCACACCTGTGCACAGAATGGGGCTGGTTGTCTGATTGTCTAGGCTGGTGTAGTGATTTCCCTTCTGCATATTTAGAGTGATCTACATACGTATAACACACTGTCTCCAAATCATAGTTAGTTTTTGTTTTGTTTTGTTTTGTTTTGTTTTGTTTGGCAGTGCTAGGAATTGAACCCAGGGTCTTGTGCATGCAAGGCAAGCACTCTGCCAACTGAGTCATATCCCCAGCCCTCCAAATTGCAGTTAAAATGGAGGACTCTGACAAACGGATAGGGAGGACCCAGCAAGATTTATAGATACACATGAGAATGATTCCATCTATTATGGAAAGAACTGGAAGCACAGGGAATGGAGTGTTGTATCAGAAAATTCTTCCTGGTGGGTATACGTGGAAGACAACCCAAACCTAGCCTTACCCACCTGTATGCTGTCCAGTAAAATCATGCCTGGCAACCATCAAACTGCAAGATAAGGTTCTAAATGCCACACCATGAAAATGCAGACTGAATTTAGACTAAACAGAATCAGAACATAAGACAATAAGAAAAAGGTCAATCCTTTACTTTTGGGCTGAAAGAATGAGAATTTCTTAATGACACAAAGTAAAACAAAGAAATTCAGATTTAAAAAAATTTATGCTGCAAATCCATTAATCGTCTAGATAAAGCCAATATTGAGAACCAAGACAAGGTAGAAAGATAATTGCTAGATTTAAAACCCCAAAGGCCATGACCTGGAAACTCACCTGGACCCTCATCCCTTAGACCATCTGGTGCCATCTATTGACTGCATGAAACCTTCAACAAAGTGCTCAAAAGAAGTCTTTGCCCAGCACTTGAACTGCTAGACTTAGAAAGGAGCTAACTCTTGTGTAAGTGATATCTAGAGTCTTTTTAATAAAAGGGTTGTATATAATTTGGGATTAGTATTATCTAGGGAAAAAAGCATTCCAGTATGATGGATTAAGCAAATGCCTTATTCACACATGCTATTAAGTCTCTGCCTTATGGAAGAAAACAGGGGAGGCTCATAACAGTGACCTCTTCCAGGTTTAATGAGGCAAGGAAAGAAACCTGTATGTCCTATTTAGGGGTCACTTCCATTATAAACCTGTCATTAAATATCCAGTTCAAGGGTAAATTTGGGAAATGGTCATTTAGATAACACAGATGGGTACCTAGCTTAATCGCTGATTAGAAACTCTTAAACAAACTGCCACCCTAATATCTTTCTACTGATTTTATTCTTCCCAAGGCAAGTTTGCCTGTGTATCTCCATATGAAATAGACCTCACCTCAACTCTTTTTTCTAATTAGAAATAACACTGCATTGTGCAAGAGAATTTTCAAATGACTTGGCTCCAAAGTTAATTGAAAAGGTAAGCTTATTTCAAACAACTTGGGAAGAAAGAAAGAAAGAAAGAAAGAAAGAAAGAAAGAAAGAAAGAAAGAAAGAAAGAAAGAAAGAAAGAGAAAGAGACTATAAAATGCATGTAGTTGGTGTATCATTTAAAGAAAAATACTTTACCTTTGTTTAATATGGTGCAACTAACCATAATTGTATTTTCTATCTCATCTCTTTATATAGTTAGTATCAAGGTTATCGACCCATTTGTAATCCAAATAAATCTATGAAACCTATTAACAGGAAAATGCACTTAGTTACTTACCCAAAAAGTATTGCATGCATTTTCAGAAGACATATGAAATCTATGGGCTCCAATTAAGAATTCTTAAGCAGGAGAGAAAAACATTCCATTAATCTTTCTGGATTAGAAACCCTTAAATAAACTAGCACCTTATTATCTTTTGATTTTATTCTTTCCAAGGCAAGTAATAGATGATGAAAGAAAGGAGAAAAAGATTGATGAAGCATTGGAAAGTCCTTTGCAGTAACAACAACAACAAAATTATTGATTTATTTAGATAGGAATAAGGACTAGAATCCAAGAGTGCAATTGTGTAATTGCACAAAGAAAAATCAGTGTGGTTAGGAATGATTGAACTCAAGAATTTCTTTTGTATTTCAAATACAAATTTAAGATTATCTGCCAGTTTCAAAATTGACTTTCAGCAGAAAATATGATGATATTAGCTCAGTAAGTTACTCATATTTCCTATTGTGAATTTACTTTGAATTTACATAAATCGACTAAGCAAAAATAATGTACTTAGATGACTGATATGTGAAATAATAGGAATAACTTGGGTTTTTTCATAGAACTGGGTTCAAATACCAGCTCTGCTACTTACCAACAAGCACTTCTGAAGTTCAATGTTCTCTTTAATAAAACATGGGATAATTTCTATTGGAAGGATTTCATAGCTAAAGGAAAGCACCCAACTCAGGATTGAAATAAATTTTTTATAACTCCAGCAATAATGATCACATATATTGACTAAGTACTATAGTTCACAGGAATAAAAATACATGTCAATTGATTGACTAAACCAGAGAATAGTTTCCTTGTAGAATTTCTTTGATAAAAGGTAGTTCCTGACTTTTTTCTCTAACAGAAAATCTTCAAGTTAATCATTAGCCCCACAGTCAAATCTGATAAGGAGTTAAGTGTCCCTCATTAATTTCTGCCACTTAAAACCACAATTTGTATTTAGAGTGCATCAATATTATAGCCATATTGGTATGATATAATGACCACGCTAAAACTTCACACTTTCCTTCTGTCTCTGACACTCCCCCATGTAAATCTTATGGTCTATCATTTTGGTAGGTAAAGGGACTTTGGAGGAAACTTGGAGTTGATTCCATAATAAATATCCCTATGAGAAAAAAAACCTCTTGTTATTTTTCCCCTTCTTTCAACTCAGGAAGTTCCTTACATGGAAGGTAGGTAGGTGCTGTTTTTGCATGTCTTATGAAATTTCTTTTAGTTTAGTTTCTTCACTCTTAATGCATATTTGTTTCCAGGACTGAAAAATTTAGGTCAGTTTGAGGTCAGAATAATATATATCTTCTTTGAAATCAAATTCTACCATACGGTAGAAAACTTTTATAGAATGACAATTAAATAATAACAAAACACATGGAAAACCCATTCTTCTTCTAGTTATTCTCATTTTAACCAGTGGGACTGGTGTTCTCCCAGAAAGGGAGTTAGAAGCTAAAAAAATAAGTTTTTAAAAAAATACTCTATTATTAATTTTGCTTTTGATTTTATTGTCAAAATTTAAATTTTCGTATAGGAAAAAACAAGTTGCATTACTGCTTTCATAGAAGTTGAGTTAGATTCTCAAATTATAAAAAATTAATAATGTTTCTTCAGAATCAATTCTATCCTCAAAAATTATATTTTTATTTTTATTTTTTTTAATTTTTTGGTACTAGGGATTGAACCCAGGGCACTTAACTACTGAACAACACCCACAACCCTTTTATGTTTTATTTAGATACAGGGTCTCATTAAGTTGCTTATGGTCTTGCTAAGTTGCTGAAGCTGGCTTTCAACTCATAATCCTCCTGCCTCAGCCTCCCAGTCACTGGGATTATAGGTGTGCACCACTGCGCCCAGTTTATCCTTTTATTTTTTAAGTAATCTTTAAAACTTGAATCTTCATAATTTTCATAAGAAATCTTTTTGAGAAAGAAATCTGTCCCATTAATTCCTTAATGAAACATTGCCTTTCTTTATCATGTTAGAGCACCATACTTTCTGTGTGCATTAGAATTCATATTTTTAATATTTTGAGTAATCTCCAAAATGTTTTCCTCGGTCCATTCTACAAACCCAAAAGTCTATCAACAGATGAATGGATAAATAGAATGTGGTATATACATACACTGGAATATTATCCAGTCTTAGAAAAGAAGGAAATATTGCCATTTGCAACAAAGTGGATGAACCTGGAGAATATTAAGTTAAGTAAAATAAATCAGTCACAGGAGGATAAACACCACATGACTTCACTGATGCGAGGTATCTAAAATGGTCAAACTCAGAGGCATGAAGTAGAATAGGGGCTGCCCAGGACTGGAGAGAAAAGTGAATGGAGAATGAGTATGGTTTTAACTGCTCAGGATGAACACATTGTGGAGAACTGCTGTGCCACATGGTGAATATGATAACTGTGTCACTCTGCACCTGAAGATCTGTTAGGATGGTAGGTGTTAGTGCTCTTACCACAGGGAAAGGAAGGGAGGGAGGCAGAGGAGGGTGAGGGCAGGAGGAGGAGGAAGGACACAAGGAATAAGGGAGTGAGAAACAGTAAAGCTAGTCATCTGCAGGCATTGAGCTGTACCATTAATCAGACCCCATGTCCAAAAATGCAACATATAAACTTCATATTTAAGACTATAAAGTGGGTTTTTTGGGCGGGCTAGGGTACAGGGGATTGAACTCAGGGGCTCTCAACCACATCACCAGCTCTTTTTTTGTATTTTATTTAGAGACAGTTCTCACTGAGTTGCTAGTGCCTCACTGTTGCTGAGGCTGGCTTTGAACTCTTGATCCTCCTGCCTCAGCCTCCCGAGCTGCTGGGGTTACAGATGTGCACCACCATATCCAGCTATAAAGTGGGTTTTAAATTAAATCTTGGGCAGAGTTTTATAAAGGTCTTCTACTTAATAAATTTAACACTGCCATCTGCAGTTTTATCATCTTCCCAAGTTGGTATTTAGATGTTGGATTTTAAAAAATACGTGTAACACTTTTTTTTCCTGTGAGCCCAATTTTTTAAATATCCAAGTATTTACAGCAAGCATGTTTTCTAGAATTGTACTCTTCCAGTAAGTTAACTCCTATGCTGCCTAGTGATATAAAGTGTCTCAATACAGGTGATCACTTTAAAAAAGTATTTATGGTAGTCATGTTTCTATTACATATTTTTAAAAAACTGAGATAATCAACATATAAAGAGAGAAGGATTATATGGGCTCATAATTGCAGTTTCTAGTTCATGATGCATTAGCCCCATTGCTTTGGGGCCTGTGGTGACCCATCATGGCTAGGAGCACTTGGTGGAGCAAAATTGCCCACCTCCTAGCTGAGAAGCAAAAGAGAACAAAGAGAGGCCAGAGGCCGATTATTCTCTTCAAGGATATGCCCCCAGTGACGTAAAGACCTGCCACCAGGCTCCACCTCTTACAGGTTCTACCACCTAGCAACAGTGCCACTCTGAGAGTCAACCTACACATGGGCCCTCAGGGGACATTGAAGACCTAAACTATGCCAACCATAAATCCATTATATATCCCTTCCTCTCTGTTTTACACTGAGATGATCAGCTGCTGAGGAAAACATGATTCACTTTCAGATTTGAGCAGAGCTAAACAAAATTTACTACCTGCACCCCCACCCACCAAAAAAATCCCTTCTTTAAAACAATTACAAGACATTAGTTTAGCAATTGCAAATTGAGGATTAGTTTGTAAGCATAAAAGTAACTCAACTCTGAGGATTGACTAGCATTTATCTTGTTAAACTTTAGAGATTATATCTCAGTGAGATTGGATTTATTTTTCATTTCTAATAATTCAAAATGCTGTGCAAGTATTTAAAAAAGGAAAATAAAGCTCACACAGACCTTGTTTGAATTCTCATTTTCATTAGAAAATTGGGCAGAGCTTCAAACTAAAAAATTTAGAAATGATTTAAATAGAGCTCTTCACCAGAATTATGAAACAGAGAACTTGAGAGCAATTTGGACGTTGAATGAAGTTGTTATTGGTTTTATATTATTTGCTCATCACTTACTCCTGATATAACATGAAGCCATGACTTCTGACTCCATACTGAACTTCCTTTTCAAATAATGATACATCTAATTAAAGGTTCCTGCTGAGGTTTAATGTGTCACAAACGTTAGGTCCCAGGCACCTTCAAGAGTGTCTGGGTACTATCAGGCTGTACCTTGCAGCACGGGTGGGTCATCCTGAATCTGGCCCTGGGCCAGGTCTTTCAGTTCCCACCAAAAGATACAATATTTTGTGACAAAAACTTCAGCTGCTTCATGGAGTAGTCAAAGGTCAACTCCAGAAAAAGAGATGAATGGCAAAAAATCAGAAGAGGCGATAGCTTTATTTGAATTTCTTCTTCCCTTTCAGGTTTAAGATTTAGTGCAATCACTTTGGATACCCTTCCCATATGACTTCTTCAAAGTTTGGTGCATGATTTAAGACTAATTGATGACTAGATACTATTTAACAGTGATCCCAGGATCAATGTGTTTGTGCCTCTCCTTTGCACTAACAGATGACCTGTTAAATGATTGAGAGAGAATGATTATATTTGTTCTTGTCACTCCTTAAAACTAGTTGTTTCTTTTAGTACCAGAAGTTTAGAACTTTAGTCAAAGAATAAAATCTTCCAAAGCTTGACTGCTTATTCTTTTAGTTAGACACATTTTCTCTCTCCATGTGCAACCACATCTTGTTTCCCATCACATGTTGCTTGCCCTTGCTTCCTGGTTAAAGTCAGGTGACACAATGACAAGAGCAGAAGTTCAGATTTCAAAACAAGGTCAAGCAGTGCACAATGTGTTTTTTTAATGGTCTACGAGATTTCTAAGATCCAATCAGTATAACCAAAGAAAATCAGGTTGCTTTTTCCCAAAGAACAAAGATGTCACCAAAATGCTATTGGTGGTAGAAAAGTGAAATTTAAATATGCTTCCTATCCATGTTTCTTTTAATTTCAGTAGAAATAACTCTTTTTATCATAGCAATAAACAAAGACATGGGATATCTTTGTTTACACCACCTTAGCTTAACACAATTTGTAATGGCTATCATTAGCAGTTTCTGCAGAGTCCTGTTTTATGTCAGCCACGCTAAGATAATGTAGCTTGGGGTCCTCTTTGAAATGTGTGCATAAACAGACACTTTTCCCATGTATCTGTTTTGTCATTTATTCTGCTGTGTAAACACTGTTATGAAATTTAGTCTAATCTTTTTTGGTTAATTCAAACATTTTCACTATGTGCAGATAAATGTAACCAAAGCCAGATGTTGGGTTCTATACTGAGAGAGCTCACTTAATGTAAACAGAATTCTACTTCCTCCACTTCTCTCTTCAGTCCAGATTTGAAGTTGTTCACAGTGCTTTTCCCTTGCCTCATCACAGACCTCCCAGAAATCGAGTCTCTTTTTCAGCCAATTTCTGCGTGGGTGTCTACCTCTAAATTTCTATTATGCCTCACAACCTGCATAATAATGTGACAAGTGGCCCCATTTGGTCTTGACAGAAATCCCAAGGAATTCATCTCTTTATTATCAGCCGTCTTCTTTATGGATTCTCAATTCAGTAGACATTTCTTTAGGCTTCATTTGCTGTGCGGAATTCTGCTACCCATCCTCTCACTTGTGAAAAGAAACATGTTCTTAATGGCTTCTGCTGACTCTCCATCCATTTTCAAGACTTCATTGGAGATGGCCTCCTTCCTACCTCAGCTCCTGGGGACCTGCCTCCTCTATTTTTATCTGCCATTACCCTATCGCACTGGGCTTTCAATCACTGTGCCTTGCCTCTGTATTTCCACCTGTTCTAACAGGCGTTTTCCCATTTCTAACTCATTGACTCATCTAACAGGGAAAGGAATTTGCATTTGTCAATGCATTATACTTTCACCTGCCATATTTCCCTTTGATGACTCTTGATTTGTTTTTAGGGGTATAATTTAACTCATGGTACTACACTGTTCAAGAAAGTAGAACCGCGATGTTCTAATTAAGTAGCACAGAATTAAAAGGTTTGGAGCATGTCAGCCTGAAGGAATACTTGCATCATTCAAAGTTTGTCCCTCTCCTACTCACTGTATGTATTTATAAACTTTTTAGTGTGAAGCCAAAAGCAGTTCTTTTTCTTCCATGTGGCTCTGAACAAGATTGATGTGCATATCTTTCTTGATGAGATATGTCAGTCCAAAGATTAATTTGCTTACATCTTACTTTGTTGTTAATTTCCTTTAAATTTCTGTAGTTTTCTTATTACTAAACTAATCTTATGTGTACAGAAATAGATGCTGAAATTAAATGTGAATTTTTTTCTGATTCCCTATGAGTCAGCCAATGCATTATATCTGTTTACTTTAGAAGAATAGGTGGAAGCAAAATACACAGATTTGGTGAACTCGAAATTTCAAAATCCGTTCAACCTGAGAAATGAGAGAAAACTGATCATTCTCTGTATTAAAAGGGTTTGCACTACAAGGAAAATGGGAGGTAGAAAATTAAATGGTGACTCTAGAGTATAGCATTGATTATTATTATTTTAAAGAAGAATGTTTTCCCAGAGTAATCTTAAATAATTACGTTATATAACAGTGCTGTTCTCTCTTCTGAATGCCAGCTTGAACATTTCTGCATATATCTAAATCTTGAACTGCTTTAATTCATACACTGCAATTTTTGCAGATTTCATTTTTAAATTAAGAAAGAGACTATCTTGTTTAATTCCTTAATTTTATAGTTGTAGAAACAAGAAACTGGAAAGAATACATTCAAGTACCTTAAATTAGATCACATATTTAGTTAGGAACAGTACTAGGACAAAGAGTCAATGTACTAACCCCTTCATAAAAGATATTTCTGTGACACTAACCTGAGATTCAATATTCATTCTGCTTTCCCCCCCACTTTGGCGTTTTGCCTGATTCAGCACTCTCTGCCATTCCACGCAATTGACTTGCGCAACACTCCTTGCACAACCTAGATGCTTTTATCTCTCACCTTCACTTGACTGCCCCTCTCTCCTTGAGCATCCCCACTAGCAGCTCTTCCTTTCATATCCACCCTGTCCCTACTCACATGATCTAGTTGAAATCTTCCCTGGATTCCCTAAGATGACCCAGGAACATATTCTGTTGCTCCCATCACACAGTAATCATATCTGATTCCATATCTATTCTACCTCCAGAACTTTGCTATTCAATATGGTAACCACTAGCTACAGATGTCCACCGAGCAGTTGCAGGGCAGCTAGTACAATTCAACATATTCTGGGAGTATAAAACACATACATTTCAAATAACTGGGAGAAAAAGTATATATATTATGATCATATGAAGTGATAGCTGATTATATCAAGTTAAATAAAATTGTAATTAAAATAAATTTACCTGTTTTTTCATCTTTTTAAATGTGGCTTCTAGAAATATTAAAATTACACAAACGATTTGTGTTATTTTTCCATCAAATGGCATTGCTGTAGGCCATGAATTAACTAACAGTCCCTTGAAGGGACCAAAGCTTCTTAATTTTATATCCCCAGCACCTAAATATTTAGCAATTAACTGATAATCAATATCTGTTTGTTGATTCTTGAATCACTGTAGTTAGGAGGTAAGACACAAATGAAAATCTTGGAACTCAGCCTTATAATTTACCCTGTAATACTTTTTTTTTAAAAAAAAACACAAATCAGTTTATTCTAGTATGTGGCACTTTGTTTTTCATTATGAATGCATAAAAATTAAATTAGCTGTTTTTGTTTAAATTGTTGGCAACCTCAAAACAAACCAGTCTTGCAACTCAAAGTAATTCCTATGTCATGTGCAACTTAGCTGAAGTCTACATTATTAATAATGCTAGAGTTTCTTTTTAATTAATGTGTCCAAGGAAGAGAAAGTAGAAATGTAAACTAAGACTAGCCAATTTAGTTTTCTTCCTGCATCACAGCATAAGGATGAGTTTGCATACCTGTCTCTTTAGCATTTCTGGTAGGGGGGCTACATTCTATGCTGAAGAAGGATTACTACTCGGAGTATTGACTGGAGGTCATACTGATTACACTTAATTGCTTGTTTGCTTTATTTTTAAAGCTTTAATTTTTCAACAGTTTTAGGTTTATAGAAATGTGAGCAAAAATAGAGTCCCCCATATTCCACTCACATTTCACCCAGTTTCCTCTAGCACTAATATTTTTATATTGGTGTGGTACAGTTTTTATAATTGATAAACCAATTTTGTAACACTATTATTAACTAAAGTTTGTGGTTTAGATTAGAATTAACTTTGTTGTAGGTGCTGACCAACCTACATTGACATACATGCTCATTACAGTACCACAGAGTAGTTTCACTGCCTCTAAAAAGTCCAAAAATCCAAAGGCCGAATGATCTCTCTGATAAGTGAATGACGATGCATAATGCGGGGGGGAAGAGAGGCAAGAATGGAGGAAGGATAGATAGCATAGAGGGAAGGGAGGGGTGGAATTGGGGTGGGGGGGCAAGAATAATAACAGAATGAGACAGACATCATTGCCCTGTGTACATGTATGAATGCACAGATGGTGTGACTCTACTTTGTGTACAACCAGAGAAACAATAGCTAGACTCCATTTGTGTTCAATGGATCAAAATAAATAAATTTTTAAAAATAAATAAATAAATAAAAAGCCCCCTGCTGGGGGGTGAGAATATAGCTCAGTTCATAGAGTGCTTGCCTGTCAAGCACAGGGCCTGGGTTCAATTCCCAGCACCACCAAAAAAAAAAAAAAAGGCCCTCTGCTTTATCTATTTTACCTACTCCTCTCTCCCTCCTGTGGTGTGAGCCCCAGGCAATCTGATCTTCCCACTGTCTTCACAATTTTGCCTATTCTAGAAAGATCCATGTTTACTTACTTAGTATTATGCATTTTTTAGATTAGATTTCTTTCACAATGACTTCTTTCACTCTGTATTATGCATTTCAGTTTCCTTGGTGTTTTTGACAGCTGAATTACTCATTTTGTTATTGCTGATTAACATTTGATTGTAGTTTGGTGATCCATTTATTGAAGAACATCTTGATTGCATCCAAGTTTTTCCAATCATCAATAAACCTTCTCTACATATTCGCCTGCAGGTTTTGGTTTAGCCTTAAGTTTTTACATCATGTCTGTTCATAATAGTAAGATTGCTAAAACGTATGATGAGAGCATTAGCTTTGTAAGAAACTGCCAATGTGTCATCTGAAGTGACTGTACTATGTGCATTCACACCAGTAAAGAATGAGAGTTCCTACTGGTCTATATTCTTGTTAGCATTTCAGGTCATCAGTGGCTTGGGTTCAACTATTCCAATAGATTGCAGTGGTATCTCAGTGGTGTTTTAAACTTTAGTTACCTTATGAAATGTGAGTATCTTTTCATATGTTTATTTTCCATCTGCATATGCTCTTTTAAGAAATGTCTATTCAGGTCTTTTACATATTTTTAAATTGGACTGTTG
>JAJEJO010051286.1:84359-155515 GCA_020662805.1 Glaucomys volans
CTAAAAAACCAAATCCCTAATGCAATAGTATAAGGAGATAGAGCTTGCAGAAGGTAATTAAGTCCTGAATAAAATGACTGCCCTTATAGGAGCTAGAGGGAGCTTGTTTATTCATTCCACCATGTGACTATATGAGATCATGTAGAAGGAACATTTTTCTTTTCTTTTTTTAAAATTTTTTAATTTTTTTTAATTTTTTATTTTTTTTTTTTTTTTTTTTTTTTTTTGGTGGTGCTGGGAATTGTACCAAGGCACCATCTTTGAAGAATAGAGAAAGCCCTCATCATAAGCTGAAATTGCAGACCTGGATATTATACTTTCCAGACTCTAGAATTATGGGCAAAAACTTCTGCTGTTCAAATATTACCTAATCTAAGGTACCTTTAAGAGCAGCCCAAGTAGACTAGGACCATACTTTATAATTTTATTCCTTCATGGAGTGTAACCTTAGTATTATATTTGAATAGATTGCTAGACTCAGGGTCATGCAGATTTTCTATATCATCTTATAGGAGTTTTATACTTTTGCATTTTATGTTTAGGTCTATGATTCATCTTGAGTTAAACTTTTGGGAAAGGTGTGGAGTCTACCTCTAGAGTCTTTATATTGCTGTTTGTTTTTTAACTTTTCCTTTTTGAAAGTGGCTATCCAATTGTTCCAGTGCCCTTGATTGAAAACACTTGCTTTTCTCCATTTAATTGTCTTTGCTCCTTTGTCAAAGATCAGTTGACTATGTTACTATGAATCCATTTCTGGGATCCATTAGTATGGATCCATTTTCTGTTGACCTATTTGTCTATTCTTTTATCGGTAACACATAGTCTTGATTCTTGTTGCTTTATCATAAATCTTGACAGCCAGTGGTGTTAGGCTTTTAACATGTTTTCTTACAACAATCTGTTGGTAATGTTGAATATTTTGCTTTCCATACTTTAAATATCTATAACTCTGAACAGACTTGGTTATTTCCAATTTATCCAGTCTATCCAGGAGTCTCTGGTTAAACCCCAGTTCACTTGGCTCTGGTGAAACAGTATCTCTTGAGAAGAGCAGAATGCTAGGGCTTATTCCAGAATGGCTGCTTTTCCACTACCCTTTCCAGAAAGGTGATGAGAATTTTCTCTGATCTTCACTGTCAGAATTTAATAAAATGTGTGGAAATAAGACTCATAAAAGTGTGGTTGCCTCTCTAAGGATAAACACCACTAGGGTTTTTAACTCTCCTGTTGTCTGAGACCCCAGAATTCATTGAGGCCTCAGAAATTCCTCAATAACAGTTTAAGTTTCATACTCCTCTACTGGTTCCCAAGAAAGCTTTTACTCTGACCTCATCTGATAAGTTGTTTCTCTGTATCAACCTGTCTGTATTTCCAACTCTTGGGATGAGGCTTTCTTTGTGACCTCGATGGATCTAAGAGTCGTTGGTTTTTAGTTTTCAGTTTGTTTTGTATGTATAGACAGAAATAACTTTCAAACTCCTTATATGCCAGACTAGAAATTACAAGTCTTTGAGTATGTTTTGAAGTCACTCAACTTCTTACTGTCCACTTTTCTACACATATGCATGGAAACAAAATGGGATTTAGGGGGAAACATATGATGATAACAATTTATGAACAGAGTTGGACAGAATTGATTACAAAGAGTAGAATACCCGTGAATACTACATATTTAGAGGATATTTTTTTTCTCTCTCGGTGGAATAAAAAAACAATGATACCCACTAAAATATTTTGAGTTTTGCTTTACTGTTATTTGGATTATTTTAAACAGCAAGAATATTCTCATATGGCATCATAGAATCCAAAAGAAGAAGATATAAAATGTCAAATAACCATTCTAAGAGGATCTGTTTCATTAGCCTGAGGAATTAAAGGGTTCATGGAAAGAACTCAAGAAATGAGTGAGCATTGTAGAATATAAATAGTGAAGTATAATCCTACAAGATACGTGAAATTCTGAAAAGACAGTAGCCTAACCATGTTTGTGGTCCTTTCTCACTACCATCATCCAGCTACAGTATCCCCAAAAAGGAAACATGGAATTTGGTGGAGACTTAGGAGAAAGTCTCCCACACATCCAAGATTAAGGAGTGTGTAGATGAGACCTCCACTTATTGTTTCCCTGAAGAGGAAAGCTAAAGTGTCCAAGGATCATGAAGACTGTAAAAGATTACAGATTTAAAGATTTTTTTCAGGTTAAAAAAAAAAAACTGGCAAATCCAACTGGACTCTCTCAAGATATGAAATAGAACTGAAACTTCTACCATGACTTCTGCCCTAGCACCCAGTTTGCAGGGACCAGTAGTCAGCAGGAAGTTTAAATGGTGCTAAGTAGAATTCTCACTTTGTGGCCTTACCTCTTCTCTTTCATCAGCATGATGGTGCAGCAGCAAGACAGGGCGGTCTGTTTCAGATAACTGCAGAGATGGGTCCTGTGCTCTACACAGGCCCACTGGAATGAAGACCCATAACCGCTGACATTTTAATGATGGTTGAAGAAGCACCTCCCACCACCTGGCCAATAGGGAGCTGGTAATTCACCCGCACATATAGGATGGAAAGAAAGAATGAGAAAGAGCACACAATAGGTTGAAAAAAAGAGAACAGAATTGTCACAACAGGTAACTCCCACTGAGTAAAAATAATGGAAGAAGACAACAACGCTAAAACCAAGAAGAAAAAAAGACAAAAAAAAAAAAAAATCAAGAAGGAGAATAACTCATTGTGATGCAATTTGAGCTAAAAAGAAACTTTCTGGAATTAAAGATCACTATTTCTAAAACATAAAATTTTAGTAAAACTAAAAAATACAATGATCACTATGGAGAGTTAATTTTGAAATAGGAAAAGTATATAAGCAGGAAATGAGAGAAAAGAAACGTAGGAGAAATGTATTAATGAACACACAAGTTGCAGGAAAATACTAGTCAAATTATAGGCAGTTTCAGAAAGGAGAAAATAGATGAGAGAATTAATAATCAATGAAATTATCCAAGGAAACATCCCTAAAAATCTTGTATGTTCAGTTTCAAAGATACCATTGAGTGCCTAGACAGATTAAAGAAAAGCAAAATCATTTTGAGCCTGGTGAGGTGGCGCATGCCTATAATCCCAGCAACCTTGTAGGCTGAGGAAGGCTGAGGCAGGAGGATCAAGAGTTCAAACCAGTATCAGCAAAAGTGAGATGCTAAGCAACTCAGTAAGACCCTGTCTCTAAATAAAATACTTAAATAGGGTTGGGGATTTGGCTCAGCAGTCAAGTGCCTCTGAGTTCAATCCCCAGTAGCACCCCCCCAAAAAAATCACTTTGATATAGCATGGGGAAATTATTTAAGTTGAGACTAAATCTCACAAGCTACCAGACAAATATTATATATACATATATAATTATATATAATTACATATATTATATATATTTATATATAATAATTATATATAATAATAATCATTATATATAATTATAAATATTATATTATATTATATATTATATAATTATATAATTAATATGTAATATAAAATATAATATATTATATATTAATATATAATAATAATTTTATATAATTATAAATATTATAATATGTATTAGAGAGAGAGATCAGATCCTATTTCCTATTAAAGGACCATCACAGAAGAATATTGTAACTGGAAAATTAGAAAAAAAAAGAAAAATAGGTTGCAAGACCAGTAAAGAAAATGAGTTGTACAACAGTATTAAACAACCAATTATTTATATAAATGGATGTTAATAATGAAACTTGTAATTATCCATTTCAAACAAAATTCTTTGGATTTAGAGGGCCATCCTATAATTGGCAGAGGGAGGGGCAGTGTGGTCTTGTGTGAAGTGGGGTGGGGAGTGAAGCACCATAGCATCTGGTCTTTATATGTCTCTGAGATGGGACACATTCATATTCTGGGTGAGAGCACACATTTTTTAAAATTTTGATTATTTAATAGAAATATATTCAGTTGACTCAGATGAGTGAAAATTAAAATACTAGCAAACTGCATATTTAGAAACAAATAAAACCTCAAATTAGCAGTTTTGAAAAACTAGACATTTTATGACTTACATCCATATATCATAATCAAGTAAATTTGAAAACTCATCAAATCTTAAGACTCACAAATTTGTCACTGTTTTGAAGTTATCTCTTATGTTTTCCCCTCCTTTAAATAACATTTTAAAATCTACGGTATTTTAATGCTTTTATTACTGTTATTACAGTTAGCAACTAAATTATCACATTATGGAATGTGTTTAGTTTTCTTCATTGATTCTATTTTTTGAGTTCTTTGATTTGTCAATGAATTTTTTTGGGGTTTCCTCTTATCCTTTTGTAAATTTGGAAGTTCTATTGTAAGTATCCATTTATAATTCAAAGTGAGCAAATTAAAGGAGACAAGAGTAATTAGACTTTTGAAGTATAAAGTACTGTCAGATCTAGACAGTTCCTGAAGATAATTGTCATCTTAATGAATAGAAAGGGTTAATCAACCAGTACTTAATACCTCTTCCCAAACCTGACCTGCAGGACAATTGAGAGAGTCTTCATCTGGTTACCTTGCTCTCAGCAGTTAGGAAGCACAAGATTATCCCTGAGGATGATGAATGTCATCATGAAATGTAGTTTGAAGAAAGTAGAAATGGTTGAAAAACCACAGTGGAAGCTGTCCTTAGCATCAGGAATAGACTCATAAATCTTTTTTAAGCCAATGAATGTCACAGTGAAGATGCAAAGAACAAATTAAAGCTCAATATTGTGTTTGTCTTCAGAACCTGGTATGAAAAGCATTTATATGCTCTATATGAGAATTTGATCTTTTTTCCCTACTTGCATTTGATGAGACTGAGTTTTTCTGTGGTAAGGGCATCATTTTTATTTTCAAGTATTCTGTCTTTCATGCATTGATACCAACAAGCAGGAAGTTGAAACTACTATCGTTACTCAAAATCGTTCATCCATGACTTGGCCTTGTTAAACTGCCTGGGTTAGATATTCTCTGAGCTGTAACCTTCATCCTGTTCAGCTGAATTGATTAAAACAAGTTGTATGAAAATTAAACGCAGGCAGTATTTACATAATGAAAGGAATGTGACAGAAAGTGACAACCTTTAGAATTTCAAATGTATGAATTATTTTACTGTTACAATCAAAGTTCATGTTTCTCCCAGGATTGAATTCTTTGAGCACAATAGGCACCCTCCATGTGCTTCCAAAGTAAGATGATGATTGCTGCATCTCCTTTTCTTTTCAAACAGAAAAGCATGTTTCTTTTCCTTATTTTCTATGTCACTATGGGTAACATTTTAGATTAACAAAAAAATTAATACAATACCATGACATTCAGTTAAGCTATAGCAGGGCGTCAGTTCTAATAAAGAATGTCTATTCATCCATTTTTTTTTTTTATCTTTGGTATGAGAACTTGAGAAATCATTTAAGACATTGGAAAATTGCTTCACTAAATGTTAGCTACTAAAATCTGGACATGTTAACTGTCTGCGATGCTCCTTCGCTATTAGAGAGAGGCTGAGGCAGCAGGGGAAATTTGCTGAAGTAATTACTTTTCTCTCTTTATATCTCTAAATCTCGACTCAGAGTTTTCTTTGTGATATTGGTCTCTGGTCGGCATGGACTACTCTGCCACAAGCAAATCATGGCTTAGGCAATTGCCTGCCCTCTCTGATTTTTAAGTTCTTCTTATAGAAATGGTGGATTTGGGCACATCTCTGATCTCCAAGGTACTTCTGGTTCTCACCTTCTCAGACTCTGAGACTATTCGCTCTCAGTTTAGTCCCAGTTTAGCCCTATCTTATCCTCTGGACCAAATTTGCACTTCCTGTTCCTGCCATTTCTTGTTGAATTCTCAGGTAACACATGCATTATTAATGCAAATCTGGATAGGATACACAAGGGATAAGAGCATAGGCTCTGCATAGATTGTTATATTCAGTTATAAAGCTATTTTTGTTAAGAGAAAATGATGATTTGTGGAATAAAAGTAACTAATAATCCCAAATTAAATAGGATAAATATATTCTTGTTGTATTTGTGGAATTATATTTCAAGAGAATCTATATCATTTCCAGTTAAATATAATGGAGTTATTCCCCTATTCTCACTGTCAGTCCATATGAACACCATTGATCTGATAGTTGGTTACAGCTTGTGGCGTTATTTCCAAATTAGGGGATTTGGTGTACTCAAGGTTTTTCCCTCCTTTGCTGTTTTCACTGGCAAACAAATTGCCAAAACAGCAGCTTTAGTTTAGGTCTCTTTCTTCCAAACCTCCTCCACAGGAAAGTACCCATGATACTTGAATTCAAACACTGCTTTGGTGTCTTCCAAAAAGCACCCACTTTTATTTTTCTCTTTTCTATGTAAAATGAATGCATACAAACATTCACAGACACCAATGACCATGGTAACATTTTTTAAGTAAAGATAAGCTATTTTATTATCAATAACATCCTGCCTTTGAGTACAGAAAGGGCAAGTCCAATCATGACAGTATTTTATCTTTCTATGTTTCTGTGCTTTAGAATCAACAAACCAGCTCTTCTATCAAATTCTTTTTTAACTATGTACTGTTGACAGAGCATAGAAAAATATTTGCTTAAAAGGCAAACAAAATACACAAATAATACAACAGTTGTTGTCTTTAAAATATCAAAGTGTTTTGCTTTTCCCATTGTTTAAATAATACAGAGATTTTTTAAATATAGTCAGTTTGCTAAAATGAAACCATCCTGCTTAATAAGTGCCTTTGCTTTCACTACCATGTCATCTCCATTTCTTTAGCCAAATAATTCATAGTAGACTATAGATTCCTGCTGGGCTGGAACTTTCCCAATGAAGTCTCCTTTGTCCAACATTTATAACCTTGATGAGAACTGAGCAAGGACAAGAGTCTTAGACTGACTTTGTTTAAATATTGATTCTTCCTATTGATAATGTGAACTTGGTAAATTACATTAAATTCTCTTTTATTTGAAGATCTAATTTAGAGTTTATGATAACTGCATTGAATGAGAAAATGTCTTGGAATACTTGTAAATTACAAAATGTTACACAAAGAATTGGTTCTTCAGTGAAAACCTGAACAAGTAGTGTTACCCACATCCTATTTTTTTGAATAAACCTAAACCCATGTCTGGAATTAGATCCAGGCCTGGGGTAAAATCCAATTCCTGATATTCAATCAGAACAAGCAAATTACAGAGCTTCTCCATTTATCAACTTTTTCATCTATCTATCTAACGGGGATTAAAATAGTGCCTTCCTCATGATAGAAAGATTAAATATGAGAGCACCTATCTTTGAGCTTAGCTTTCGCATGTGTCCCAACAGCGTCACCAGCTAAGATCTAAAGAGGAACACTGCAGGTAATTATGGGCCTCTGCAGTACATAGCAGTGTGATGATTCCTGAAGTAGAAGCATGCATGGAAGGGCCTGAGCACACAGCAGATGGTTACTAACTCAGTCTTCCCCATACCAAGGAAGGACACTGACTTTTACCCAGTTGCAGACAAACAAACATTTTGGTATACAATTTGATTCTTGCCTTGACTCCCTACCTTTCTCCTTCCTCCATGTCTAGCCTATATGCAAATTCTCAAGAGGGGGTTAGGCTATGCATGGTTTCCCAAACCTGCTAGACCATGTAACCTTTTTTCCATGGAAAATCTTACAAGGCTACTGGTCTACCAAATGTATTCTGAGAAATGCTAGGTAATGTGGTGTTTGGTCTGAGAGGCAGAATAACATAAGGAAAGCTAAAATAAAAAAATTTCCAAAGTTACAGAGACTTCTTTCTTCTATACCAACAAATTGTATTTTCAGTTCTTATATTTTTATTTCTGTGCCACCAACCTAAAGGAAGCCAACATCAACTTTTTAAAGAAATACATTGTTTCCAAACTGGAGGCACTGCTTGCCCTCTTACTTTCCCAACCATGTGTTCTCTTGAATAGTTACCTTCCTCAGATAGAAATATTGTAGATATTCCCATACCTGTACCACAAGAAAGTAGAATGAAATTAAAATTCCTTGCTGCCATCTAGATTATGCCCCTATTCTAGTGTGTATTTATATCTCCAAGATCAACACATTTATATCTCCAAGAATTCCACTTGATTACATTATCCCACCACCACCCTTCTTAAGTCCTTGCAATACTAGTGAACTTGAGAGATGTTGAACTTGATATTCCCTTCACCCTGAAGTTTTCCTCTAATCTCCTCACACCTTCTTCTCACTAATGGACGCTTTCTGCTACTTTGTACATCTACACTAGTGTCACTTTCCAAACCTGTCCCTGATCTCCAGTGAGAGCAGCTTTCAATATGTAGCCCAAACACTTTCTGTTCTTATTCTGTTTATATCCTCCACTGAGTTATCTGTCTACATTTTTTATCTTTATACATGTTTCAGATCTGTTCTTGTCCTGTCTTCCTTATCCTCAGAAAACAATTTGCATGAGATCAAAGTTCTTACCTCTCTGATTCAGAACTGTCATTATAGCCTATAAAAAGAAACACCTGATACATAATACATGTTCATTTCCTAATACTTGGATCCAGCGGTTGTTCAATAAATGTATGCTGAATTAACTTTAATTCCTTCTATGGTTAATATGGTACTGCAAACAAAAATAGTTCAGAAAAAATTCCAGAGGGAAACATGGTCACTAGAGTCGCTTATACTTTCCATGGTGTTTAATAATTAGCTTCAGCCTCAAGCTCATTGGGAACTGTGACCAAAAGAAAACACATGAACACTATACCTAGAATTAAGATTACATCATATCAATTGTGCTTTAAATAGGATATTAGGTTCACTAGAAAAACTGGGAATTTAGAAAATTTGAATGCAAGTTTAGTTTTTATTTTGAATTCTAATGTCACATGTATATAACTTACAACTTTCTTTATTGTGTGTTGTTTTTTATTCCACTTTGAATGGTAAAGAAAATGTGTCTTTTACTTATGCCTTCGAACCCATAATATCAGTAATAGTCAAGAATGAATACCACCTTTTGAAGTATGTGGTAAATCTGTGTATAGAGTAAAAAGTGACATGTTTTTTAAAACAATAGTCTCCTCCACTATTTTGGAAACCCAAGTGTGTCACTCCTGGCATATGTTATTTGAAGGAATGATATTGAGTACAGCCATACTGAATGATGCTTTGTACCATAAATGTGGAAGTCAGCTCTTTGACAAAAGGTCTTACCTTTTCCAAAGAGACAAAACTACTAAACATAAGTTCTTGGAAATTACAAAAACAATTATGAACTTCCTTAATAATTGCAACCTAACTACTAAATCCTTCCTTGTCCAATGGTAAGAACCTCTTCATAAAATAGAGATTTTTTTTTCACTTCCCTTTAGCTGTTATAGTCAATGAGATTCTCATGTGCTTTTTGCATGTTTTTAACTTGTAATCTTTTCATTGATTCACTCTATTTAAAAATTTAAAAATTCTGAAAACATTTATATTCATATTCATGTAGAGATAGTTCTTTTAGGCAACGATTAACTTGTAGTTAATATTGAAAAATATGTTGTCAAGTGTAAAGGGATAATAATGTTTAATGAAAATTGAGCTATTGAAAGATAATAAAGGGAAAAGCTTTTTGTTTTTAAGACCAACTCTCTATCCATAACTTGGGAGATTTTTCTTTTAATTTTCCTTATGTGATTCTGCCTCCCAGACCAAGCATCACATTTCTCAAAATATATTCAGTAGACCAGTAGCCTTGTAAGATTTTCCATGGAAAAAGGGTTACATGGTCCAACAGGTTTGGGAAACCATGCATAACCTAGCCCCCTCTTGAGAATTTGCGTTCATAAAGTAAACCACAGGCTCTTAGAAGTCCAAGAGTCAAATTCTAGTTTAACTCAAAAACATTTCAAACTTCTCTTACTCTTGCAGTTAAGTCCACAGGTATAGTTTTTTGTGGTCCTTGCTTGTGTCATAATAGATATAAAGATTACATTGCATGCATCAATTACTTGCTGACTATAATCAATTTTCACAGTACTTAGACTTAATAAATAATTTTCTGCTACCTCATGAAATGTTAATTTAACAGGTGATTTTTTACTTCTAAACACACAATGTCTTTATTCATATGTAAGTATAGGTACCTGTATGTTTTTATCAAATTCTTATGCATAAATTAAACTCAAGATTTTCAGATTCTTCATTCTCCATTCTAAATTAGAGATTTTTATCTGGATTTGACAAACTACTGTGCCTGAACAGAGTTAGAACTTTAAACTGAAAATTAGTTAATTATCTAATTAATAAGTTTAATTAGATAAGGACAAAAGTTATTGACCTAAAGCCATGAAGAACATGAGGAAAATTTTAAAGTTGGAGGCTGCACATTGTAGTCACTGGTAGGTTTGGCTATTTATTTATTTAAAAATGGATATTCTTATACCTACTTTCAGATTCTTCAATGGGGTTGAGTGATTGGATGAGAATTCCTGCACACTTGGGTCATATCTTTTAGTTTCTCTCCTCTGGACCCTCATATTCTGCCTTCTGTTCCTTTTGTTAGAATGAGCTGAACATGATCATAAGAAATGGGAGATCTAAGCCTCATCTACTTTCACCTTTTAAAACCATCATTACATCATTTCTTTTTTGGAAGAACCCTATGAGATTGCTGTTGTCACTTCCCACAGGGAAGGGGACAGGAAGGAAGAAACCAGGGAAAGAAGGGAGGAAATAATAAAAAAAAATAATGTCTAGAGTCAATATTTCTCTCCAGCCCCTGGTCCACACTTTTGCTTCCCTTAGACAAAAATAGAAACCCAAAAACCTTGGAAAGAACTCTCCTCTTCACCCTCCTGCTCTCCCTTCTCCCCTCCCTCCAGTTCTAAGAACCTGTATGAGTCAGGCTTCACCTTCACTATTTCCAGGTCACCAGTGACTTCTCCACTGTTCCTGAAGAGGCTCACAGGCTCTCTGCTACCTCAGAGCTTGTCTTCCACAAATCTCCCTCCCCAGCCCACTCTCCTCTTGGCCCTGGGTTGCTCCTGACACGTGCCAAACCCTCTTCCTTCTCAGGTGCTCAAGCTTGGCATGCCCTCTGCTCAAAATCCTCTCTCCTCAGATTTCCAGAGTGTTCATCCCCTTCATTTTCTTTTGGTTTCTGGATCCAGTGTTACTTTATTAGTAAGACTTTCCATGACCACTGACATGAATTAAACACCCTGCACTCTAGCACTTCCTGCTACTCTGTACCCTGTTTTATTTTTCTCACTGATACTCATCAATTGAATAAATAAATATTAAATATTTACTTGTTCTTTGCTTTCATTTATCTCACTTGCTTCACACCTATATTGAGAGCTCCATTTGATAGATATTTTGTTACTGTTTTCTTAGCTATATCCTCAGCTAAGGAATAGTACCTGGCTTACAATGGGTACTCATTGCATTTTTGCTGATAAATGAAAGATCAAGTTTTTGGTATGCACAAAACATGGGACTGGATGTTGCAGAGTTAAATAATGAGTGAAGTGTAGCTTTATTTATTGATCTTTGTAATAGTGTGCAGTAAGAGTACCAGGAAGACTTTGTGGAAGGCTTTGGGCTATACTGAAATATTGGTAGGATGTCTAGATGTTGAGGTCTTGGGTGGGACATAATATTTCATGGACATAATAAACAAACAACCAAAGTAGGAGTGTGTTGAGGAAACAGTGGTAATTTAGTTTGCCCATAGCAAGAGACAGTGCAATTTAGAAATGAAAGGAAGCAGGTCAAATACCTGGGGAGAAAAGCCCAAATATCAAAGAGCCTTTCCCCTCCTCTCAGATACAAGGAAATCTGTTATTTCTTTTCTTTCCTTCTTTTTTTTTTCTTCAATTCAGAGACAGGCATTTTCTGTCTTCATTAGCTGTGTCTATTACAAACACCTTACTAATTTTATTGAATTTACTATGGATTATCATTCTCTATGTGCGTGGGTGTATATGTACATACGTGTGTATATGTACATGTCTGTCTGTCTTTATATCAAGGTCTTCGAATTGAAAGTTCACCTAATTCATACCCATAAAAAGAATATGTTTACCATTCCTTCTATGAGGAAGGCATTCAGTAAAACTTTGCTGCATTCATGCAGATAGCTATTTTAGCGGCAAAAATTCTAAGGTAAAGTATTTCAAATGTGCATGGAGGAAATACTAGGGGACTTCTTTAATGCTGGTTGGTTTGAGTTTGTTGATAGGAAATAGAAACCTGAAAAAAATGTTTGCTCTTGAAAGTCACAATCCAACTTGTCTTTTAAAGAGATTAATCTAGCATCAGATTTTATTACAGCAAGGAGATCTCAGAGCTGGGAGGCAGTGTGGGAGATAAATCCAATAGGTATTTCCAACTGGTTAAGAGGTAATGAGCATCTGAAGTGGAGTGGAACAAATGAAGATGGAAAATAGGAGACAAAAGGAAAGCAACTGCTGAGGCATGGGCTGCAGGAGTGAGCAGCTCATCTGCTTATGGGGCACCATGGAACGTGCAAGGCTGAGACATTAAGAATGGCAAGTTGCAATCAGAAAGGGGACAGGGAATGCTTTTAGTAAAAGATGAGTTCAGATTTCGTCACCTGACCTGGCAGTACTTTGGCCATAGGGCAGAGTTGTTTTAAGAGATGAGAACTAAAACATTTACATTTAAAGGAAAAGGTTAATATAATTAACTAAGGGTTAATTAATTAAGAGTTAATGCTAAAGATATAAACCTTGGATGCACTTGCAAAGAAGTAATGATTAACACTCTAGTTGATTATTCTAATTGTTCATTGTAGGATAGATTAAAGTGAGGAAAAAAATGCAAACAAACTAGTTTTTTAATTCAATGTAATTTGTCAATGCAAATCTATAAGAAGAATGTAAGTAGAAAGAGAGAAAATGAGTTAAGAAAAAGTGAGTGAAGAGTTAGCAGAAATTTGAGTTACGTTTTAGGTAGTAAAAATAATCAAATAATAAAAAATAAATCGTCTACACATGGGGGATTTTAATAATATCATGATGGCCGACTTTGCTAGGGTTAGTCCAAGGTTAACTTCTCCTTTTTTGTTGTGAGAAATGATTCATTAATTATTAGCTCATGCCAGCCAAAATTCACTGTGGTCTTATTTTGTGCCAAGTACTTAGATTAAAAAGTTGGCGAAACTGATTTCTCTCTCAATGTACTTTCTGTCAATAAATTGACATGTAAGCAAGAATCATAAAGACATATATTGCTTGTGATCCTAGAAAAAAAAAAGTCTGTATATTCCACTGTGGGCAACAGTGAGCTAGTGGTTAGTTCTGATCCTAGAGGTATATGTGAGAATTCACAAGGAAGGGAGTCAATGAGTATTCTTAATAAAAGGCTGCACTCTCCTTTGCTTCCTCCCAGGATGGGAAAGAATATGCACAAGAAAACATGAGAAGTTGTATTACTATAAACAAAAACTCAGATACAAAATATCATGGGTTACTCTGGCATGAGATGGAGTTGAATCAAAGATCAAGAGTCCTACAGAGAAAGTCCCTGTCTACCCTGATGAGCTCCATCCTCTAAGGGGAGGGTTTTAAAAGGGGGATAAATGTGATCCAATTTATCTTTTAGATATGACTCTGGCCTCAATGTGGTGGTAAAATCATGGCAGCAGTGGTGTGGCAGGAAGATCTAAAGAAGGATTAGAAGTGATATTCTAATAAACCAGGAATCCAGGGAAGAGATCAGGACTATCTCCTCTAGATTATTGGCAGTGAGACATGGGATCAGATTTCAAAAGTAGGTTTGAAGACAGATTTGGTAACTGTTAGGTGTGATAAAGAGGAAGAAGGCAATAACAGCCTTCTAGGTGGAGCGGCTAGATGGATAGAGCTGACATCACAAGATGGAAAAGTTGAAGCAGAACTATAAGAGTAAAGTTCAGAGTTTGCTGTTGTTTAGGTGCAGCCGTCAATGTGCCATTCTTCTAGAGCAAGGTGCTCACTAGGCAGGTACTGAAGAACTTTGGCACTCGAAGGGAACACCAAAGCTAAGGACCGTGGAATCACTGTAATATAAGTAGCAATTTACGATTCAGGAGGAGATGAGACTGACTTTAGAAAGACTGTAGTGGAAGGAAAAATCAGAAGATAGGGTGGAACCCCAAGAATAGAAATGTTGCAGGAGCATATGGAGGAGGTTAAGAACAAATTGCCACTGATGTGGTATAGCAAGCAAGACTGGGACTCATGAGGGGGAGTTCAGAAAATTACTAGCATAAAGATATTGAAAGGATCAATTGAAGTAATGACATTTCACTTGGTTGAAAAAAAAATGGCAGGCAAGCTCTAGCAGAGCATTTCTAGGGAAGAGAACAAGTCTAATTCAAAACATAGCAAACCTCACCCCTAAGAGAGGTTCAGTGAAGAGCAATATACTGATAGTTTATATAGGCATAAACAGATGATGGATGGATGGATAGACGGATGGATGGATGGATGGATGGATAGACAGATAGATGGATGGAGAGACAGATCCATCCCACAGGACGCCTTCATGTGTTCATGATTCTATAACTGTTTCCGGGTTCTTCAGTTTTGCACTGCAAGTTAAGGGAGGAATCTGGTCTCATCTATTCTTTGTTATATCCTATGTTGTGCAATTTAAAGATTCATAACTATAAAATGCTAAAACCATTATTGAATTATATCGAGATGTTCAGAATGTTTTATTAATGAGAAACTTGAATCTGTTCTCTGGTCACTTGGGATTTGTGTTAGTCACCTTTCCATTACTGTAGTGGCATATCTGCAATGATCCACTTACAAAGAGGAGAAGTTTATTTCAACTTACAGTTTTGAAGATTCTAGTACCTGACTGATTGGCCCCATTGGTTTTTTCGATTGTTCTATTTAGTTGTACACGACAGCGGAATGCATTTTGATTCATTGTACACAAATGGAGTACATTTCTCTGGTTGTACACAAGATAGAGTCACACCATTTGTGCAATCATACATATACATAGGGAATGATGTTTGTCCCATTCCACCATCTTTCTTCCCCCTACCCCCTCATTGCTTTCGACCTCTGAGGCAATTCACCATGTCAGGTCAGGGATCACATTTTGAAGCAAAGCTGCTCAACTTTTCATTTTTCTTTTTTCTTTTTGGTACCAGGGATTGAATTTAGGAGCACTCCACCACTGAGCCACATCCCCAGCCCTATTTTATACTTTATTTAGAGATAGGGCCTCTCTGAGTTGCTTAGCACCTCACTTTTTCTGAGGCTGGTTTTGAAGGCAAGATCCTCCTGCCTCAGCCTCCCGAGCCACTGGGATTACAGGCTTGCACCACCGCAGTTGGCTCAAATCTGCTCACCTTACAACACTCAGGAAAAGGGAGAGAAACAAGAAGAGGAAGGTGATGGTCCCCCACAAGAGCACAACCCGATCACGCAATTACCCACTAGACCTCACCTCTCAAAGTTTCTGCCCCTCCCACTTCCCCAAACCGGGTACCAATCCCTCAACACATGGTCCTTTGAGAAACATTCCAATTCCAAACTATAGAAGGGTTTATTTTCAAATTTTAGTCCAAAATATTAAACATCATTTTATATTAGAATGATATTCTTTATATGGGAAAAACTACAAAAAACAAATCAGAAACCTTAACACCAGCATAGACCCCATTCTGGTTTGGTTTTTGGTTTTGGTTTTGCTTACTCTTTAGAACTTTCTTAATGGTGATTCATGCTTTGAGATGCTAGAAGTAAGAACCACAGTCTCTTCATATTTTAGCATCACTGATACCGTGACACACTGGGTGCATTTCTGTAGCAGACCTGGCACTTTCAAAAATGTTAAATCACATCAGAACTTTCTCTTTTCTTTTGTATTCCAGTTTTTGGGAATCACTGGTGCAGGTCTCTTGGTAAAGCTTAGGCCTGAAATAATTGCATGTTTCTTTTTCTCATAATTTGGACTCATATGGTTTATAGAGATTTGGCATGGTCTTGAAACCTTCCCTCCAGCCAGCTTGCCACTCCAGATGGCATTGCCTCTCTGAACAAGCTGAATCCTCTGGTCATGAAGGTAAAATAGCATTTATTTATAAGTCCTTGGCTAGTCTTGCTTACCACTATTATTCACTTCATTGATCATGAGTACACAGTTCTTAACTCTTGGTATTCCTGAATAGTGGTAGGCAATTTTTAAACTCTCAAGGTTGATATTTTAATAAGTCAAAACTAATAAGTCAAATTTTCAAAAGCATGTCAAGTTAAACATTAAATTCATTGTTATGTGGCTTACACTTCAAGTTCTTGCTTTTATTCTTTGAGAATATGATTAACTCTATTTCATTGACAACTTTTCTCTTTACAGATTTGAGCTCATCGTTTATATATTACAGGTTTTTTAAAAGAATTTACCAATGAACACACTAAGCCTTCAGAAAAAACACAACTGATTTAGACAATGAGATATATTTAATCTGTTGATTTGTGAATTGTAAGTTCTAGAACATTCATTTTTATCTCTCACTGGTCACTAGAGAACTAAAAGATTTGTTCCCATCCTGTCACCTAAATGCTTCTTACAAATGGGTTATTCTGCATTAATATTTAATTTTATAATACTGAAAGACTGAACCCAATTGGTGTAGTAGCTTTGTAAGATCACTTCATAGGAAGCCTCATGTGAAATTTTAATTATTTGGTAAGTTCTGAATTAGGTCTTTCTGAAAGAGCAATTAATTTCAAAATAAGAAACTTTCTAGCTACAATTTTAAATAAGATCTTTTCAAGTAATTAAAGCAAAAGAAAAGGGGTTTGCAAACTTAGAGAACTAACAATATTTTCTTTAGAACCACCTACATTCTCTTCATTTTTAGTTGCATTTTTTTAAGTGGTTCTCACACTAAAGAATCATGAGCATGAAGCATCTTCTCAGTAGTCCTTCTGAGGACTCCTCGAGCAGCAAAGAAATCATACAGGTTTCTCCACCTGCCCTTGATATGTTGGGTCTGGGGATATAGCTCAGTTGGTAGAGTGCTTACTTCATAAGCACAAGGCCCTGGGTTCAATCCCCGGCACTGCAAAAAGAAATAAATAAAAATAAAAACAAATCATAATCTACTCTTAATACTGCATTTGTCTGTTAAGAACTGAAAGTCAAATTTTGACCTTAAGCAGAGTTCATCACAATATGGCTTAATGCCATGCAATGGAGGGACCTTGGGTAGAAATTAAAAGCAACCCTGGATATCCTCGTGCTTATAACATTCCACGTAAATGAAAGGACTTTTCTCTTAATTTTGTTAACACACTATCTCACACAAGTGGTAGGATTTAGTTTCTTGGGTCAATATCTCACACACACACACACACACACACACATACAATATATTCTCTCTCTATAAATGATTATTCCCATTGATACATCTAATTTTAGCATTTTGATAAACTGGCATACAAGATATTTGTGCTGTATGTGCCCAATATAAATTATATCATTCTTATTTTGTAGATGAGGAAATAATATTAAAGGACTTAAAAGCAGTTTGTTCATTTAAATACAGTGGTATTAGTCTCTTGGGTTATTCCTTTGAACCAGAGAGAGGGAAATTAATAAGAAAAGAGAGGAAATCAAAGAACAAATGTATAACACAACAATTTACCTCAGCCAATGAGTGTTATATTTAGTTTTTTATTGGAAAAAGTGAAGTCACTCTGCGTGTTAAAGTGAGAGTAAAAGTGAAAGTGTGGAAATCAACCCCCAGTCACTGGAGGTGTGTGTTGACCTCCTCCTTTCTCCTTCAGTAAATGAGTCTGAACACTGGTTATGGATTATATCGATCACATATTAAAATGACAAATGGCCTCCACATTAGCTTGCACACAAGTCTCTTAACAAAACCCATTGAAACTTGTCAGATGCAACCTAAGAATTGAACTAGACATTGATGGACAAGACCTTCCACTGACCATTGAAAACGTATAGATTCTCCCTGATTAAACTCATGCTTCTGACTTTAATGAGCTGCTATTGATTGGGTGTTTACCGCCACAATATATTATTATATTGCTGTTCACAGTGCCCATAGTTAAGAGGTTATAAGCATTTCTGCTATAAATCCTTTTTTAGAAGTTTGCAGCTCAAACAAAAATTACATGATAGTGATATGATCATAGCATGTAGAGTCATTTTAACTGCATTTTTCTGCAAATATATGTATTTATTACCAAATGTATAGCTGTATACACCTATTTACCTATATACCTACAGATATGTATCTAAAAAGGAATGTATCTATACCTATTAAGTGTTTGTGTGTGTATATTTATTTAGTAACTTCAATATTCTGTGAACAACCAGGAAAATGATAGGGGTCTGAGCTAGTTTATGAATTGTATAAATATGTGGTAAAAGTTTCCATGGAAGAGAAGATTTCATATGATATGCTTTACCAAAGAACTTCATAAGACCACAAGAAACATGCCTAAATGTGGCCCATGGAAAATGGTATTTTGGCACCTTTTCCTTAAGTAAAAATCATGGACCATGCTCTGACCATTTAAATAATTTGATATACAATTTTTATTAAAATAATAACAATATAAAACAAGTATTACTCTGAAATGGAAAGCTAAGGAAACTGACATCTGCCATTTCATTCTGAATAAATGTTCTGAACCCTGAGAACATTTAAAAATATGCAATTATTTGTATTTTATTTAAATTATAAAAAGCTGAATTTTAATTTTAAAATATATTTCAGTCTTTCGTTTTTATTAGAAGTAAACTTTTTCTGCACCACTACATTTATTTGTGCATTATTTCTTTCTTTAGCATGGAGATTTAAACATTTGTTGGATGATGTAGTGAATAGATAAATGAAAAGGATGAATATATGAAAGTTGCCAGACTCAATTTACCCCTTTTGCTCTAATGAAATTGTGGATAGTACTTTAATCAAAAGAGTGTCCATTTCAGTTCTGTATTTTCCTTTCAAAAATAAACAGACACACAAACAGACTGCTTCAGATCACTTGAGGCATTGATTGCCGGCACCATTCAAGATACACCTTGGACTTCTTGAAGAATACACTGATGCACTTGGAAACTGCTCTCATATTTTCAAAAATTTCAGAGTTCCTGTTGGATTTTTAAGTGTCACCAGGAAATCAAGAAGTTGACCAAATTATGCTCTGTGCATCTCTGAGTATATCAAAATGCATTCCAATTTTATGTATAACTATAATGTACCACATATGATAAATAAATTAATTAAAAAATAAATAAATAAATCGCAATTTCAAAAAAAAAAAAAAAAAAAAAAGAAAGAAGAAAGACCAATAGCATTGAGGAAAAGGATCAGGGGAGAGATCCTTTCCTCAGGGGTTGCACTGAGGATTGAAATGGAGAAAACTACATTATATGTATTTATGGATATTTTAAAATAAAGTCCACTATTAGGCATAACTATGATGCAAGAAATGGTTAAAAAAATTTTAATTTTTAAAAATAAAAAGAATTAACATATTCAACAACATAATTGCTTTATATCAAATAGGTAAAATCTAAACGAAAGGGAGTTTGCTTATTGCTCCAAAAAGATGACTTTAGAAGTGAATGAACCAATGGCATTTTTTAAGTGTATCATATATAATATGCTTTACATCATGTATAATCTGCTTTTACATCACATTCTTTACAGTATTGCTAATATAGGTGAAAGGTAAATAACACCACATTAATAACTACCTTAATGCACTATATATACTAGATAGTTTCATCACCTATGATCTTTGCAAAAATATATCATCCAGGAAGAAAACAAAGTATGCTTCTTTATTTGTTACAATATGTGCAAAATCATTAGTTATGCATATAGCATCCTATATTGTTTTTGATGGCATTAGGTAAAGATAACATTTAAATGTGATCACTACACACAGAATCCCAGACACAAAGCATTTGGTTGATCCTGACAAAACTTTTTGGCATTTTTAAAGAACATAGAGATACGTATTAGTGTTAATATGCTTTTATTGACTGATTCACATGCTTTTCAGAAGCCTCTTTCAATTGACATATTTGCTGCAATTTTAGTTCAGTGAAATGCAGAAGGTACATGGATAGAGGGCTTAACAATATGTAATTATATTGAATGACATTTACAATTCATAAACCCACTGGTTGGTGCAATTCAATAAAAGGAAAGAAACTTATTCAGAAAATTCAACTCAACCTCTTCATGGTCCTGAAATGAACAAAAAGAGAGTCACAGAAAAAATTAGAAGGCCAGATTCTCTGTACAATAAAATCAATGGGAGTTTTTATAGTAGAAATGTCTGAGCCAGAATCTCTCTGTCCCAGCCAGAGTCTGGTTCACTGAGCACTGCAGCTTTTTAATTGCCACAACTATTACAGTTGGACTGAATATTTTTCTAGTTCTACCTGCAGACTCAAAAGGTAGGCTGAACCAGAATAATCCTAATGGAGGATTTCAGTGAGTGTCTCCATAACAATGTCTCCAATTTTCAAATACTATTTAGAAATTTTTAAGATTTTTCTTATGCTGTGCAAAGTGATGAAAGAAGGAGATATATGAATGCTAATTCCCAAAAAATCCAGGGAAAAGATTTCTCCTCTTAATTGTTTTGTAAACTCTGAGAAAAAGATTAGTCTTTAGCTTGTGATGATGCTCCACAGACAAATGCATTCTCTTTTTTCTTATCTTTCTCAACAGTTTATGAAAAGCAGATTATATATCAGTGAACGCTACCGTTCTTAAGTTTTCCTCTTCTGGGTTAAGTCTCCTTACAACACTGTAACTGAGGAGAAAAGATAATGCCAGGAAAAGGGGGGAAATTACATGTAAAGCAGGACAGAGGAAGCAGAAAATGAGAAAGGCAATATCTGAAAAGGAAGAAGATGAAAGAAAGTAGATTATGCACAGTAGGAACTGAAGGAAACTGTCTTTACTAATCCTGTTGTCTGTACTTCCTCAGAACTCCCAATTCCGGAGTCAATATTCTACTCCTAGTGTTTAGATGGTTTTGTAGATTTATTTTAATAACTCAGGCATGGAATTTGACGTTTCACCCCCAAGAGTGCTAATTCTTAAATTTAGTTCATTCTGAATTAAGCATAAACTTCACATCAATGCAAAGGCTGGAGGCCTGAGCAATGCACTCACCCATCATCTCCCGTGTTTATAGTTAAGTACAGTAGGTGTGTTTTCTGACCTTCAACAGAGAGGTGTCCACAACACTCCCACACTAAAAGCATTTCTATAGAAACAAAAAAGAATGAGGAAAATACTTATCACTACATTGTTCTCAGTTTTATTTTCACCAGTTGCTTAAAATAGACATGCTTAGAGTAGGGAACGGCTCCTCCAAGATATAATGAGGCACGAAGTGTAGTGTTCATGAAAAATTTATACATACAAACCCACTTACTAAACCATAACATATTTCATCCTTTATTAGAAGCGCAACCGAAGATGTGGACATTTTCCTCCAACTGTGAGCTAACACTTTCCCAAGACTAATCTAGAGAAAGCAAACTGTTTCATGACCGTGACGATGTGTGAAAACATTAGAAAGGGTATGTACCTAAGGACAGTTTTGGAGAAAATCCTTTATCATCCAGACCAGATGCTTTTTAATAAAATGATGCAAAAAGAAAAGAGAGAAGTTTCCCTTTCAATCTCATAAAACCTTCTTTTGTTCTAAGTTTCTCCATTTATGGGATATAGAATTAAAGTAAACATTTATTTAAAGAGGAGAAACGAGACCTGGATTGTGCCACTCTAACAAATACAGGATGAATTCTCAAGCTAAAAGCAGAAATTAACAAGTTCGTTAGCAGCAAGTACATTTACACATCAAGTCGCCTTCATGCAATAGATGAGTTCTTCCTGGTCCTTCTAAATTATACACTGTAACACTGAAACACAAGGAAAAAAAGAAAAAGAACCTGTAGAGCAGTGTTCCTCAACATTGACATTATTGACATTTTGAAACAATTATTTTATTTTTTGCAGGGCTAGTAGGGGGAGAGCAGATGATGTCCTATGTATTACAGAAGTTTAGCCATATCGCTGACCACTGTCAACTGGATGCCAGCCACATTGCCCCTCCTGTGTTGTTGACAACCTAGAGTACCTCTAGGTGACAAAAATGTTCTGTCCCCCTTAAGAAGCCTGATTTTTCATTTTTTCCACCCATTGTACAGACAATGTAAATAATAATTGCACTTATTGATAGAGTTCTTCAAAAGGTTAAAACTTCAGAGCACTCAGAACATTATCTGGCACAAAACCTATAAAAAATGTGTGGTTATCATCCTGAGGTGAAAGTGACAAATGACATTTTGAACATAAAGACTTTTGCAACCATTTTTTCATGAGATGAGCTGACATCACCTGTGTTTGCATTTATTTGCAGGATCCTTACTCTCACTACATGATCATTCTTCCACTTTCAATATTAAATAATGATCTGACCCTTTACCTGTAAGAACTATTAAGCCAGAAATAGAAATGGGAATCAATTGTTTGACTTCAGATAGAAAAGAGACAAGTCTTAAATTTATATCATTAGAATAAATGAGGTAATTTCACTCTTCCTTTTCCAAACAAAAGCAATAGGAAATTTGAACTGAACATGGCAAAACCAAGGACACAGACATTATAAAATTCAGTTGCAGAAAACTGGCTCTATGATCCTAGCAAAATTACTCAACTCTTTATTAGATTTTTCAGAGATTTTTTTACAATTTTGGATTTCTTCAGAGAATTTGTTTAGTAGGTAAGAAAGTGCCCTATAGGGATGAAATAATGGCTGGGTGTGGTGGTGCATGCCTGTAATCCCAGAAGGCTAAGGCAGAAGGATCTGGAGTTCAAAGCCAGGCCCAGTTATTGTCAAGAATACAAGCAACAATAGGTGTTGGCAAGGATGTGGGGAAAAAGATACACTCATAAATTCCTGATGGGGTTGCAAATTGGTACAGCCACTCTGGAATGCAGTATGGAGATTCCTTAGAAAACTTGGAATGGAATCACAATTTGACCCAGGTATCCCAGTCCTTGGCCTATACCCAAAGGACTTAAAAGCAGCATACTACAGTGACTCAGCCACATCAATGTTTATAGCAGCTCAATTCACAATAGCTAGATTGTGGAACCAACCTAGATGCCCTTCAATAGATGAATGGCTAAAGAAGAAACTGTGGTATATATACACAATGGAATATCATTCAGCCATAAAGAAGAATAAATTTATGGCATTTGCAGGCAAATAGATGGAGTTAGAGAATATTATGCTAAGTGAAATAACACTTTTCCAAAAACACAAAGGCCAAATGATTTCTCTGATAAAGGAATGATGATACATAATGGAACCAGGGAGAGGATAAAGGAAGAATGGAAGAAGGATGGATTGTGTAGAGGGAAATGAGGGTTGAGGAGGTGGGGAAGGAAAGATAATAGAATGAGACAAACATCATTACCCTAAGTACATGGATGATTACCACAAACAGTGTGACTCAACTTCATGTACAACCAGAGAAATGAAAGTTATACCCCATTTGTGTACAATGAATCAAAAATAATAAAAAGAATAATTTGAGAAAAACGATAGAAATTTCAGCACTTAAAAGAAATGAACATAAAATAAATGATTGGGAACATGTAAAAATTTTATAAATGATAAAAAAACTCAGACTCACCAATGGCAAGGTGCTAAGCAACTCAATGAGACCCTGTCTCTAAATAAAATCCAAAATAGGGCTGAGGATGTGGCTCAGTGGTCCAGTGTTCCCGAGTTCAATCCCTGGCACCAAAACCAAAAAAAGAATGAAATAATGAGCAAGTTGGTGATTTTGTTGATGTCAGTGTGGTATAGTCCAATTAGATTAACAACTTTCCATACAGAACTCACGACATGGGTTCTTCCCCACAGCCTTGTTATTGATTCTGGACCAGACACAGGTTGTATACAGCTGATACATTTAAAACAGATCTAATGACTGCTTAATGTATCCTTGAAAACAGCTTTCCAAAGTCATTAGGCCTTCAAAACAATAGGGTTTGCATTCTTGGGACATCATTCTACAGACAAAGTTACCAGACTGAATTTTCTTTCTTAATTCATTTCAAGTTTGTATGGAATTCATTAGGCAAGGAAAGTTTTGTTCGGCTGAAAAGGACACTAAACCTGAAATCACAGCTATATTTGAAATATGGTTCAGACCCTTTATTGGTGTGGGTAGGTGACATAATTTATTGGGGTTCAGTTTCCTGCAGTTACAGGCATTGATCTAGACCAGTGATTCCTAGCACGTGTTCCCAGGACCAACAGCATTGACTTCACCTGGTCACCTGTTAGAAATGCAGATTCTTATGGTCCACACCAGGCACAATGAGTCAGAACCTGGGGATGAGACCAAGATGCTTGTTTTAACCAGTGTTCTGGGTGATTCTAACCTATGATAATGTTTCAAGAACACTGCAGTAGCCCAGAAGTTGGAAAACTTTCTCTATAGGTCAGATAATAACATTTCAGGTTACATGGACCAAGAAGCAAAATCAAGAATTTGATGTAGGTATTTATATAGAAAGAAAACAGAAATTTTTGACACAATTTAAAATATAATAATAATCATAATCATTAAGATTTTTAATTTTTTTGCAATACAAGTCTACTAATAAGAACCGAAAACCTTTTTAAGGGGGAAATATTTTGCTAATTGGGGCTCAGAGTTAAAGTTCTATATCAAATTAATTGACATGTTCTGTAAACATCATTCCTAGCTCACAAGCCATTTATTTCAAGTGACAGGAATGGTTTGGCCTGTAAGCCATATTCTACTATACCTTCTATACAGAACCTATCCAATAACATTTTCATTTCTACCCTTTTATGAGGCTACTTACATCAGTGCTAAAGCTCCTTAGCTACCTCCTCCTTTTTCTCTTCCTTAGGTAAAATTAAGAACGCAATTGACAAATCTTATTTTATTCTCAGCCCCTACCCGTTCACCCACACCACTGCTGCTTGTAGATATTTCATGAAAACTAACAACAACAAAAGTTACCAAACCAAGTGGGAAGTGCAAAATGAGATCATGAGATCGTGTGTGCCTGAACTGACCTCTCCCAGAGTCAAACATAATGCTAGTAATACTTTTATAGACTTTAATTATGAAATCGTATCTATCAGCAGTGTTCTCCTTGAGTATTTTGGTTTTGTTTTTTTTGGTTTTGTTTTGTTTTGTTTTTTCATCTTTTTTTTATCTGTCAGGGGAAACACTATTTAAAATAAACAAATATTATAGGGATTAACTGAAATACCACATATCAAAGTCATGAGATCTTCTAAAGAAGAGATACACAGGAACTTACTATCCCAAGCAATTAGCTGTTATCAGACTCTGAATAAGACGTATTATTTAGTCCCACTTTTATCCATCCAGGTGGGAATACTAGAAACGGATATCTTTTTAATCAAAGTTTCCATCTTAAGTAAAAACAAAGAGAGCACAAATTAGTTGAATCAATTCATTTGCTTTTGCCGGAAGCTTGCCTCCTGCAATTAATTCAATTGACTAGTTTAATTTCTCTGTACATTCATTAGGGCATTGATGGGGATATGACTATTCAGCTTGAATCATCACTTGGGCTCCATTTTTTCTAATCCCTGTGACTCAGAGCCACGGCATTGCCTATAGTTGCTGTGGCTATGTGGAGGAAGAGACCCATATTCCCCCCAAAGTGTGCTGGTAATGTAATTAATCCATCTGGAGGATAGCCATTGTGGATATTTTAGCCATGTGCATCTAGTCAAGAACTAAGTCAAGACTCTTGGTATGAGGCAGAGCACTGGTTATGTCAAAGACAGGAGGAGAGGCAAGTATTGGTTTTAGGTTCATTGCATAAACCCAGAAAAATCTGTCTTCTTACGTGGGTTTCAAATGAGCTTCTTTCACTTTATCTTGGTACTTGCATTTGGACCCTGCAGCAAAATTTCCAGGACTTAAGCCACATTTCGATCCCTGGTATTTCTCCACACAGAAGATTGAAGCTTCACATCTCTGCAGTCTGTGTTGGCAGTGCTGCTATGTGGATAGGTATACTCTATTCTTTCTCATTTTGTAATGAGATAAAATATAGACAAGGGAGAGTGCACAAAATGCACTCAACATCACCGTGCCCCTCAATGAATAGTTTGATATTTATATCTGTGTTTAACCAACTGCCCAGGTCACAAGAGAGAACCATTCCCACAATCCACCCAATGTCCACCTCACAGGTAAACACTACTCTGACTTCTTTCACCACTGATTAGATTTGTCTATCTCTTTAAAATTATGTGGAATAACATATTACTCAATTTTTGTGTGTGTTTTTGCTCAAAATTATGCCTCTGAATAAATTTGTTTTTAAGTGATATGTATAGAAACAGCCACAATTTGGGTCATACTGTAGAAACCCAAGTCATCCATCTCCTTGAGGAATATCTGAGAACCTCCAGTGTAGATGAATGAATAGTAATAAAATGCATTACTCAAATATAAATAATTAAGTACTATTTCTTTTCTGCAATCTCTTATAATTGCAATTTTTTCATATATAGAATTATAAGTATAGGTGTAACTGTGCATCTGAAATACAAATTAAAAAATGAATTGTTCATTTTGCATGTTTTAGTAATTATTGATATCTAGTAGATTTTAAAACCTGCATAGGGGTTCATGATGATGAATTGCTTTACTTTAAGCAAATTTATAATTTTCAACTACTTTACTCCATACTTTATGAGCCTAATTTTTCAGGGTTCATTAATTCACTTTCCTCTGGTGGCTGTTATATATTGTTTGGATTTCCATTCATGTCATTTTTGTCCTCAGCTCTGTAGTGGGCTCCTTTGAAATTCTCAGTTCTCATTTAATTCATTTTCCCCATTTTTAAGCTGTTCTCTATGCACAACACTAAGTTCACTTACAGCCTCGTGTTTAAGGATGATGTTTTATAGTTCCTCTTCCTTGATTTATCTGGTTTGTAAAAGCAAACTAAAGCAAAACAAAAACAGTCTTTCCCCCATCGTCAGTTCCCCAGCCTCTTTCCGGTTCTGTTATTTGCACTATCATTCTGCCAATTCCCGAAGCTGGCGGTGGGAGTCCTTTAGCTCTCTCCACAGTCTTCCTGCTGTGGCTCATAATTCACACTCTCATCACCAGAACCCTGGCTGCACTGATGATCTCACAGCCTGCCTGGCCCATTCTCTCCAGCTGTAATTCATCTACTCTCTGCTTCCTAAACCTCTGATGGCATTGGACAAGTCATCAGCTAGACAACTTAAATCAGTATTTCTCCAATGGCAAGAAGGTGTGGGTCCATTCTAAAGGAAAATATCCCATAGATCACCAATGTCGACTTAAATCAGTTTCTTTGTGGTATAATCTAGGTACTAGCAGAAACCTATTTATAAAATCCTTCTTAGTTATTATATGTTCATAGTTATTATATGTAACTATAAAATCAAATAAGTTATAATTAATAGCAACAAAATCATGAAACTAGTATAGTTAAAATAAGTAAGATGAATGAAAACGAATTCGCATCCATTATGTGATGATTGAACTCATTGCTACTTTTGTACATTGGCGGGCTTTAGAGAATTGCTGGGAGGATGGCATCTTCTCAGGGAGCACGGCGCTTTGGCAACTGATGCTGAGCACTGTGAGATGACACCATCCTTCCAGCTTCACTGGAAACATTTCAAAACCTCTGTTATGGTTGAATCTAGAATGTCCCCCAAAAGCTCACGTGTTGGATCATGGTTCCCAGTGCAGCAAGGTTCAGAGGTGGGGTTGGAGACAATTTAGGGCTCTGACCTCATTAGGGGATAATCCATTTGCTGGGTTAATCATTGGAATGGACAATGGGGTGGAAACTGTTGGCAGGTGGGGTGTGGCTGGAGGAAATAGGTTACTAGGACTGTGGCCTTTAACACTCTCTCTGTTCTGGCCCCTTCCCATCCTTGTCTCTGTGTTTTCTGGCTGCCATGAGCTGAGCCGTTTTCCTCCTCCAGGTCCTTCCTCCATGATGCTCTGTTTTACCTCAAGCCCAGAGCAAGAGTTGGCCGACCATAGACTGAGACCTCTGAAATAGTGACCCCGAGTTGTTTTCATCAGTTATTTTTGGTGCAGCATCTTTGACTTGTGTGTATTGCAATGCCACCTATCTTCTGAGATTTAAAATGCATTATTTACCTTTTAAGTCCACCTGGGTTTTTGTTATTGTCTGTTTGTTTGTGTTTATTAGTTCACTAAAATTAAAACAGTGTTATCTGATTACCATGCAGTGACTATTAATCACAATGAAAATGAAATATTCCTGTAATTTTCATATAGGTGGCTGATATCTAGATGCTGCAGAATATGTTGCACTATTTTAGAGATTATTTACCACAGGACCTCAGCCTCAACACACTGAGCTAAATACTATACTGCTTCTCTATTCAAACTCAAATCATCAAGTTCACTTTTTTAATGGGTATGTGTGTCCCACCTCATTAACTAGACTGTAGTATCTTTAAAGGCAGAAACATTGTTCATACTCACTTAGGTCTTCATGCCCTAGCCCTAGACCTTGTATATATTAATCTTCACTAAATGTTTCATTGATTGATTTGTGTAAATTGATGCACACCTTTCATGCCTTCTTTCCCTGTTTTCTGCATTCTCCTGAAGTCAGATTGATTCACTAATGAGTACTCCTTTATTTATTCCAAAACTTTCCACCTTGGAAAAAATGCACATGAATACACTCACATGCATAAGCTTGGTTGTGACATTCTTTCCATTAACAATAATTCTCTGCTGACTATATTTCTTAGCTGACCTTCTTTACATCTTCTGTGTCTTTGTTGAGACTTCCTGCTTTTTACATTTGCCCCATTCACGTTTGTCACTGCAATTTGAAGTGTTTTTATGAAGCTGCTCTAAAGCTTTTGCAAGATGATTCTGGCATCTTTTTCATCTGGGTGTTGGCATCTATTGATTGCCTTTTTTTCCATGAAGTTTCACATCTTCCTGGTTCTTGGTCTGATGAGTGGTTTTCAGTTGAAACCTGGACATTTGGGGTATTATGTGCAGATATTATTTCCACATTCTGTTTTAGCTGACTTCCACTGACACCATTCCTGCAGGGTAGGGAGGAGCAGCTCCTCATGACACAGAGGTCTGGTTGAAAGTCCAGGATACCCCTGTGGCCTCTGCAAAGGAGCTGTCCCTTCTCATTGCTTCTGGTGAAGGAATTCTAGCTCCCCAGACAGCCTCCACTGACACCAGGAGGTTGGAGGTGTCCTCCTACCCTTGGTGGTGGCTAGAATCTTGACTCTCCATAGTTTTCTTTGGTACTACCCCAGACAGAAGTGAAGGATGCCTTCATACTGGTGAGTGTGCTGGAAGCCCAGACTTCCCCATGATCTCCTGCCATAACCGAGTGGGACCGACTACAGCCTAGCAGGGATAAAAGTCTGTCCTCTAGTACACCCTTGTCTGACAGCAGCCTGGTGGGGAATGTGAGGAGCTCCCTGACTGCCTGGAGGGTTGAAAGTCTAAGCTCATCACTTGACAATGTGTCTTTCTTCACACTCTGCACATTGAGAAATCGGATTTTAGATTTTGTGCCCATTTTATTTTTCAAAAGATCTTCCTTTCATATCCATTTTTCCTGAAGAGCTAACAACTTACAACAGTAGCTCTAAACAGTCATTTCCCAGTGCTGAGTCAACTATCTTTCCTTCTCCAACTGCTCTCATTCCTTGGGAGACCTCAGAAAATTGCATGCCTATGAACAAATCCTATGGTTTAACAATTCTCAAGTTATGATTTCTGGTTGCAGCCTCTCTCCTGAGTCCAAACTTACACATAAACTATGTACTGATATCTCTGTTTTTGATATCTAATAGGTAAATCAAATTAGATTCTACCCTATTCTACTAATGCCCCAATTCTGTCTCTCTCCCAGTTTGCAAATTTGGAACCAATACCCTTAGTCTTCCAAATCTCTTATCCAACAAGAGGAACTCCCCTTCCACATTTCCAACCCTGTTTCCTATGCCCAGAACCTGCTCCCACAAGTTCTAGAGTGATTATTTTATGATGGAAGTCATGATAATCCTATACTAAGAAATTTTCACTGTGCTCTTATTTTATGAAAGTAATATGGAGAGTACCACCTCAAATCCTACCACTACTCTTGTTCACATTGCCGTTGGCTTCCTTGCAGATCTATGGTCAAATCAAGCACTCTCTAGCCACAGGACCTTTGTACCTGATGCTCTGTACAAGTAGAAAGCCTTTCTCCCAGACAACCTTACATTATTTTTGTTCATATCCAGCTGAAATATTACCTTCCCAGAGAGGACTTCCGTGATAATCTAGCCCATTTTAGTGCTTTCTCATTGTTATTTTCCTATCTCATTCATCTGTCTTACTTTTCTTCATAATCTTTTATCATCACCCACCAAGTAGTATTTTGCTTATTTCTGATTTTATCTATGGAAAGTAAGTTTCATGATATTGGGCACTTTCTTTTGTTTTCTGTTTCCAGTGTCTATAAGACTTACTGGCTCATAGTAGGTGCTCAATAATATTTTTTATCATAGTTAAGGATTTTTCTCTGGCTAATATATCCCCTACCAAATATAAGTCATATCAAATCAAATACATATATGTACCATACATGTTTCATGTTGTTTTATTTATGCTTTCTTTTGTCCCCCAAGAAAGCATGTGCTTAAATTTATACTAAGATAGAATAAGAAAACTAATAATGAGAGCTCTTGTTCAAAGTGAATTCAGAACTTGATATCATTATATTCCCCTTACCAGTCATTGAAATTTTTATTTTCTTTTAAATAAATTGCTGTAGGGGGCTGGGGATATAGCTCAGTTGGTAGAGTGCTTGCCTTGCATGCATAAGGCTCTGGGTTCAATCCTCAGTACCACAAAAAAAAAAATGCTGTAAAAACAGACGCTTCATTGTAATACCCTTTCTGATATTAATTATAGAAAAGCAATAGGAAAACATACTCTATTTCTGGATTTTGGAATCATGTATTACTTCTGAAGGAAATAAACATTCTCTTTAATACATATCACCAGGGTATGTGTTTTAGTAGAAGAGTTTATTTCTTATGCCCAGTTCCATTTCTTGTGAGCTAATAATCTTACAACTTACAATCTCTACTCTAGAAACTGCTGGAATTTGAGTAATGAGTATGCCTTGCTTTTTTTCCCACAGATTGAAATCTTTCTGGGAATTTCTGCTTGCTACACATGACTGAAGTTTTTTTCTGAAGTTAGAGTTCACTCTCTTAATGACAAATTCTGAGAAATAATTGGGCACTTGAAAGGTGGATTTCTTCTACTAAGATTTTCAGATGTATCCAATGCCTATCTGTATCTTTGATTATTAGTATAAAATTCACCAAATGACTGACATAAAATCCACAAATGTTATTTGCTGAGAAAGGCAAAATGTTATTTTTCATATTTATAAATGTCTTTGTCTTATTAGACCTCCCAATGCTCTTGAGAAAATGTCAGTGGTCTGGCTAACCAGTGTTTTTGCCCCTGGACTTTGGAGTGGTCTTGCAAATGATTTTCATTTTCTTCTACAATATTATTCTACTCAAACTTCGTCTGTTGAAGATATCACAATGGCTTTTTAAGTGCTCCAAGAAGAAAATTCTCACATCTTTCACATGCAAAACAAAGCCCTTCACTGGTTAACTCTGGTCAGCTTTCTTTAGCCACATCTTCCCTACTGGAGAAGCCCTATGCATCTGCTCCTTACATGCATAGCTCCTACCTTCACCTGAGGTACTTTCCTTCTTGCCTAAGTGGTTAGTATTCTGTACAATTTTCAAGGCTGATTTACATGTCATCACTTTCTGCATCGAGGGAGCACTTGAAAAATGTTCAGGGTCCTGGAATTATGTAGGTGTGAATGAGCTGTGTTGGAAACAGCCCTTGCTCTCCTGGAGTTCCTAGACCAAAGGGCCTCTGGAAATGCTGTCCTTTGGACTCCTCTCCAGTCATAATGACAGTAGGCTCTCTAGCTCTGCCCTAATGAACAGAGGATAACTGTCAATCTAGCACCAATCTCTGCACTTCTCAGGGTATTACCTTCTCTGATTCATTCATTTCTATTCCTAAATCAAGCCCAGTTTATCACAGGACACAAGCTTAATTAGCCTGTGGGAGACAGAAAGGGGGACACATGAAAGATTGAAAGATTTATCATCTAGATATTTTATACTTTCTGATGTTAAAGACTTTTTTAAATTAGTTAATTTGGTGTGAGGAAAATCAATTACTTTTAGAAGAGGATCCCTAATGTCCAGAAAGAATTTTTATTGCAGTGAGGTTTATAACTGTACTAAAAAATTTTTTAAATAAAACTGCCTACTGTCCAAAATTGACAAAAAGAAACAAAATTAACTTTTTCTTTTATGTGAAGTTGTAACCGATTTCTCTAGGACACCAGGCACACATTCCCTATGTCCTCTATTTCTTTATATTGAAAATGAGATAGCAGGCAATTTACCCATCTGGTTTTTAATAAGTCACAGTATTCAAAGGCTCTGAACTGAGTAATGTTATTCATCTGTGGTCTTGTCCTGCAGCTGTATGTTTTATATAAGACAGTATGAAGCAAACAGAGTTCGTTAATAAGCCTCACCATTAAATGCAACCGTGCCATTTTAGGGAATAAAGGCATTTCACAGAATAGAATAAAAAATAAATAAAGTATAATATTCATCAAGAAACAAAGAGGTACCTGGAAAAAGAAGCAATGATGTTAACATAATGACCAATAAATAAGTACTCTTTGGTATCTATGAAATGTTGCTGTATCACAACTCTTTGCAGCTATGGTTTTTCTTCAAATAAGGCAATCATGAACCTATTATAGTATATTTCATCAACTGGTCTTTATCCTGGTAATTTTTTTTCTAGATTATAGTAGAGAACTAGAGCTACCAGTAACAATAGCAACTTCTTTTTACACGTATTTTATAAATGTGTGTTAGGTGCGCTAATGAACAGTTTTCCTGGGACATTTCTATACATCTGTATGCCATGTGTTAATCATGTCTGCTCCCTTCTACCCTGCCTCATCCCCTCTTCTCCACCCCAAGGCCCCTGACCCCAATCCTCTTCCCAGTCCCTGAAAGTCCCCCTTCTCTTTCAAGTCATCTTTTTATCATTATTTAAATCTCCATATTTTAGAGAACATGCAATACTTCTCTATATCTGACTGAATTCACTTAGCATGATGACATCCATTTCTAAACATTTTCCTGCAAATGACAGGACTTCATTCTTCTTTATTGTGTGTATATACCATATTATCTTTATCCACTCATTTATTGACAGGCACATAGGCTGAATCTTGGCTATTATGAAGAGTGTGACAACAAACACTCAGGTATGTGTTTTATCTTGACTTCATTTTTTTCAGATATATGCCCATATGCCCATATCTGGATCATATGGTATTTCCAATTTTTAGTTTTTTTCAGAAAGCTATATATTTTTCAGTAGTGGCTGTACTAATTGATATTCCCACCAACAGTGAGTATATAAGGGTTCTTTTTTCTCCACAACTTTGCCAACATTTACTGTTCCTTCTTTTTTATTTTGTTTTTATGTTTTATTTTAGAATACCCATTCCTACTGGGAAGAGAAGGAATCTCAATGTATTTCTTATTTGCACATCCCTGATGGTTAAAGATACTGAGCATATTTTTCATCTATTTATTGGCCATTAGTGCTTCTTTTGAGAAGTGCCTATTCCAGTCATTTGGCCTTTTTGATTGGCTCACTTGATTTGTTGGTGTTCAGGTTTTTGAGCCTCTGTCAGATGAATAGTTGGCAAAGTTGTCTCTTCATTCTGTTGAGTGATTCCTTAGCTGTACAGAAACTTTTTAGTTTGATGCATTCCTTTTTGTCCACTCCATTTTGTCTCCTGAGCTATTACAGTTCCATTCAAGAAATCATTGCCTATGCCAATGTCTTACTGTGATCCCCTCTGGGTTTTTTCTAGTACTTGCAAAGTTCCAGGACTTCTATAAACATCTTTGATCATTTTGAGTTGATTTTTGCACAGGAGGAGAGTTAGGGGTCCAGTTTTAATCTACATGTGAATATCCAATTTTCCCAGCACTCTTTAGTAACAAGGCAATGCTTTCTCTGCACATATCTGGCAATGTAGAGAATCAGTTTGCTGAAAATGTATAAATTTATTTCTGGGTCTTTTCTTCTGTTCCATTGGCTATATGTCTATTTTTATGTCAACACCATGCTGTTTTTGTTGCTTTGGCTGTGGGATCATTTCCTGATTTCCTGTCCAGAGATTTCATGATTGTTATATGGGATAGCTATGAGTTTTTGTATTGTGATTCTGTGTCCTGCTGCTTTACTGAATTGGTTGATCAGTTCTAAAATTCTTCAGGACAGTTTATGTATAGAATCATACCACCAGCAAACAGGAATAGTTTGACCTCTTCCTTTCCTATTTGTATGACATTTATATCTTTCTCCTGCCTAATTGCTCTGGATGAAATCTCTAGTACTATATTGAGAGCACCAAAAGTAGACACCCTTGTCTTGTTTGTGATCTTAAGGAAATTATTTCACTTTTTTTTCCATTTACTATGATGTTGGCTATGAGTTTGTTTATACATAGCCTTTATTATATTGAGGTATGTTCCTTCTATACCTAATATACTCAGATCTTTATCATGGAAGACTGTCAATTTTATTAAAGGCTTTCTTTTTACATCTACTGAGGTGACATTGCAATTTTTATCTTTGATTCTATTAACATGCTACTTTGCATTTATTGATTTGTGTATGTTTTCTCTCCTTGTATCCCTGGAATGAAACAGACTTGTTCATGCTGTTTGATCTTTCTGATGTGCTTTGAATTAGATGTTCAAGTATTTCATTGAGAATTTTTGCATCTATGTTTATCAGGGACATTGGTCTGCAGTTCTCTATTTTTGTTGCATCTTTACCAGGGGGATTAAAGTAATACTGGTTTTATAGAATGATTTTGGAAAGATTGCTTTCCCTTTTATTTCATGAAACAAATTGAAGAGTCAGTGTCAGTTCCTTTAAATATCTGGTAAAATTCAGCAGAGAATCCATCTGATCCTGTACTCATCTTTATTGAAAGACTATTACTGTTTAAGTCTCATTACTTGTTATTGATCTATGAAGATTTTTTTATATTCTTCTGGTTCAATTTTGGTAGGTTGTATGTGTCCATAAATTTGTCTACTTCTATATTTACCAATTTATTGGCATATAGTTTTTAAAAATATTTCCTAATGATCCTTTAAGTTTCAGTAGATTATGTTGTAATGTCACTTTGTTCAATCTCTAATTGTGTTTATTTGGGTCTTCTTTTTCTTTTGGTTGGTTTGTTAGAGGCTTATTGATCTCATATTTTCAAAGAACCAATTCTATTTCATTGATGCTTTGTATTGTTCTTTTAGGCTCTATTTCATTTATTTCTATTCTGCTATTTATTATTTTTTTCTTCCATTGATTTGGGGATTGTTTGTTCTTGTTTTTCAAAGAGCTTCAGGTGCATCATTAGGTTATTTATTTGAGGTGTGTATGTGTGTGTGTGTGTGTGTGTGTGTGTGTGTAGGCACTCACAACTATTAATTTCCCCTCTTAGTACTAGCATTGCTTTTACTTTCACTGAATTCACAGATTCTGGTGTATTGTATTCCAATTTTGTTTAATTCAAGAAATTCTTAAATTTCTGCTCTGATTTATTCAGTCACTCCCGTTCTTTCAGTAGTGTATTGTTCAATCTCCATGTGTTTGTATAATTTCTATAAATTCTCTTGCTGCTGATTTCTAGTTTCTTTCTGTTGTGGTCAGTGAAGATGCAAGGAGTTCCTTCTTTCTTTACATTTGCTTTGTGCTCTACAATATGGTCTATTTTGAGAAAAGTTCCATGTATTTATGAAAAGAATGTGCATGTTACAGCTGTTTGACAGAATATTCTGTAGATGTTCATTGAGTCAATTTTATTGATACTATTTTTTAACCATTATTTATTTGCTCATTTTTGGATGGATGGATGACCTATCTATTGGTGAGAGTTGTGTATTGAAGCTACTATTGAATTGAGGCCCATCGTCCAATTATATCTATTAGTTTTATTTTATAAAATTGGTGCTCTAGAATTCAGTACATATAAATTTATGGTCATTTTATCTTCTTCATGAATTTTCCCTTGATTAATATGTAGTGACCTTTGTCTTTTCAAACTGATTTTGTTCTAAAGCCTGTTTTATAAGATATAAAGATAGCTATTCCTGCTGCTTTATAGGTTCCATTTGCTTGGAATATAATTCCATCCTTTCACTTTCAGTTTGTGTATGTCTATGCAGATAAGGTGAGTTTCTTGTAAGCAGCATATTTTTGGGTTTTGTTTTTTAATTCATTCAGCTAGTGTGTCTTTTAATTGTGTATTTAAGACTATTTTCTTTCAGAGTTTTTGTTGAATGTTATATACCTATTCCTATAATTTTGTTGTTTTTCTTTTGCTTCTTTTGATTATTCTATTTCATTTAATCCTTTCTTAAACATTAGAATTTCTTCATTCTCTCCACTCCCCCCCATTATGGATCACCATCCACTTATCAGAGAAAACATTGAGCCTTTGGTTTTTGAGGATTGGCTTATTTCTCTTAGCATGATATTCTCCAGCTCCATTCATTTACTTGCAAATGCTATAATTTAATTCTTCTTTAAGGCTGAGTAATATTCCATTGTGTATATATACCACATTTTCTTTATCCATGCATCTGTTGAAGGGCATCTAGGTTTGTTCCATAGTTATTTCCATAGTGAATTGAGATGCTATAAACCTTAATGTGGCTGTGTCACTGAAGTATGCTGATTTTATTTACCTTTGGGTATAAAATGAGGAGTGGGATAGTTGGGAAAAATAGTTGTTCCAATCCAAGTTTTCTAAGGAATCTCCATACTGCTTTCCAGAGTGGTTGCATCAATTGGCGGTTCTACTGGCAATGTATAAGTGTACCTTTTTCCCCACATCCTCACCAACAATTATTGTTGCTTGTATTCTTGATAATTGCCATTCTGAGTGGAGTAAGATGAAGTCTTGGAGGAGTTTTGATTTACCTTTCTGTAAATGCTAGAGATTTTGCACATTTTTTCATGTATTTATTGATCAATTGTATTTCTTCTGTGAAGTGCCTGTTCAGTTCCTTTGCCCATTTATTGATTATTTGGTTTTTTGGTGTTCAGTTTTTTGAATTCTTTATATATTCTGGAGATTAGTACTTTATCTGAGGTACGTGTGGTAAAGATTTTCTCCCACTCTCTAGAATCTCTCTTTTTATTGTTGATTGTTTTCTTTGCTGAGAATAAGCTTTTCAGTTTGAATCTATCCCATTTATTGATTCTTGATTTTACTTTTTGTGCTTTAGGAGTCTTGTTAAGGCAGTCAGGTCCTACGCCATCATAATGAATATTTTGCCCCATTTTTTCTTCTATTAGGCACAGGGTCTCTGTTTTACTGCCTAAGTCTTTAATCCACTTTGAGTTGAGTTCTGTGCAGGGTAAGAGATAGGGGTTCAGAGAACCAGAATAGCCAAAGCAATCCTTAGCAAGAAGAGTGAAGCAGGAGGTATCACAATACCAGACCTTAAACTATTCTACAGAGCAATAGTAAAAAAAAAAAACATAGCACAGATTACCCCCAAATAGACATGTAGACCAATGGTACAGAATAGAAGACACAGAGACAAACCCACATAAATATGATTATCTCTTACTAGACAAACGCACCAAAAACATAAGCTGGAGATAAGATATCATCTTCAACAAATGGTACATGGAAAACTGGAAATCCATATGTAGCAAAATGAAATTAAACCCCTATCTCTCATTGAATAGGTTTTCTATGTGATTAGCCTGTATCTTTTCTCCTTCAGCTACTGTGTATCTGTTTGATCTTTTAATGGTGTCCCAGAGATTGTCTAAGTTTTGTTAATCTTTCTTGACTTTATTACAGTTTCACTGTGATATCTTATCAGACTGAACTTCAAACTCTGATATTCTTTACTTTGTTTGATCAAATCTGTTGTAGAGACTTTTGAATGGGTTTTTTGTTTTTGTAAAAATCTGACCTATTGAGTTTTTTTTTTCAAAATTTCTGATTTGTTCTTTTTAAAAATCTCTTTTCTAAATTTCTTATTCATGTCCTGCATTATCTTCCTTAATTCACTCAATTGTCTATCTATAACCTCTTGGAATTCATTGAGCTTTTTTTTTTTTTTTTATAAAAAAGAACATTCTTTCAAGTTATTTATCCAGTATTTCTTTCACTTTTATATCCTTGAAATCTATTACTATAGAATTATAAACTTTAAATGGTCTCATATTTTTTTGATTTTTTGACTTTTTGTTTGTCTCTGTTGAGACACTTGTATCTTGTTAGAGTGGTTATCTCTTGAACTTCTATGTGAGGCCCTTATTTGTACACTGTCTTTTCAGGAAAATGTGTTTTGGGGTATTGGTTTCTTGGGTAGTGTTAAGTTTAATTCCAGTGGGACTTTGTTGTTTGATCTCCTTGTGACTTCTTTTGCTGTGATTAGTGTGTTTTTATAGAATGCAAACTGTTGAAGAGCCCAATGGATCTATTTATCAGACCTTGCAAGAGTGTGGTCTCTTGGTAATTCAGGCTGGTGTGGTATAGAAAGCATAGTATGTTGGGTGCACACTCTGTTACTCCTACTATGGGAGTGAAAGTCCCTATCAGGTGGTTGGGTTTACAGATCACTATTGATATTGGTTCCGTTGTTTGAAAGCAGTTTAGATACTGGTTCACCCAATCATGGTAATAGTCCTAAAGCTTTTATCCTCTGTTTATGCACTGATATATGTCTTGTTGTTTCACACGGAGAGGCAAGGACAGGATCAGAATTCCTTCTCTGTGACACTCACATCCAGTCTTGTCAATGATATGTGATCTGACAATATGTGAGAGCTAATGATGCTGAGGTCTCTTTCAGTAGGAAGGCTGCAACAGTTGTGTTATTTCTCTTTTTGGTTAGTGATTGACCAGGAGGGACATCAGTGCCCAATTGGGAACATATCATTAGCTAAGAACTTTTGAACTCCTCATTCTTTAAGTATACACCAAGGTTTTGGTAGAACTTGGTCATGGCTGGCCTAGTTGCAAATTGTCTCACCTAGGATGGGAGTATAATTTAGCAGCAGAGTATGTGCCCAATATGTACAAAGACCTAGTCTCAATCTTTGACAAGAATAGAAAAGAAAAAGAAAACAACAATACAATACCAGAAGCAAAAACAAGAGCAGAAAAGACAAAATAATGAAATAATGCATGAGGATAGAAAAAGGAAGTTAAAATACTCTTTAAAAAATAGAAAAGGGGGACTGGGGCTGTAACTCAGTGGTGGAGTGCTTGCCTAGCATGTGTGAGTGCTGAGTTCAATTCTGAGTACCACATTTAAAAAAAAAAAAGGCATTCTGTCCATCTAAAATGACAAAAAAAATTTAAAGGAAAGGAAAAAGGGGGAGTGAGAAAGATAAAACAATTAACAATTTTAAAAAGGAGCAAAACATTTTTAAAAAATAGATTGTAGGCTTGGGGTTATTTAGCCCCTACCACCAATTCTTTCCACTGTGGTGCTCACCAGGTGACCAGCTGGAGTGATTCATGTTGAAACCAGTTGGACTTCCTCTCAGCTGTTTTTCACATTGGGAAATAGTTACTGTGGAATGTGGAACTGTCTAGGCAACAATTTTCTGTAGGTTTTTGTGTATTCCAAGGGTAGAGTCAATGCTTGTGCCTCAGTTAATGAGCCAGGACAGAATGCAGAACTCACTTATCAATGATTCTCCCTGGATCTTCCAGAGCTGCACACTGTACGGGCTGGACCAGTGCTGGCACACCTATCTATTAAGGAATTAGTGCAGAAAGATGAGCTTGATAAGCAAAGATTCTCTCCAGAGCTTTCTGGGGATGTGAGATTCAAAGTTGCAGGAAATGCTGGCAACTCAGTGTGTCAATGAGTTAGTTCACAAAGCATAGTTTACTAACCCAAGACTCTCTATAGAGCTCCCTTGGCTGCACACACTGAGGGTAGGGCAAATGTAAGCATATTCCTAGATGCCCTGCCAGTGGAGAGAGGCCAACTGGGGGCCCTCAGGAATCTGTGTTCAGAGGGAAAAATAGAATTTTTCATATTATTCACTGCCTATGAGCCTGGAGCTCCAAAATTTGGCTTCTTGCAAAATCACACACTACTGTTCACAACTCTGAACTCTGATAGGTGCTATCTCAAAACACCAATTTTAAAGTGAAGACTCTTCCCCTTCCTACTGCATGGCAATCTATGCTTCCCACCACATAGGATTCTCCATCGATTTGTGTCAGAGTCATTATTCTCGGTCCAAATCATTCTCATGAGAGAGCCACCTGCTTAACCAGTGCAGATGTGAGGCTACTCAGTCTCAGAGCCAGACAAATACAGGCTCTGGATCCCCAGAGGAGTAAGCTCAAATACCAGTAATCTCTCAAGGTGGCTTCCAGTTAGGCCACTATGTGAATACACTTGAAAATGGACAGAACATCTCAGAGCCAACTGACTGCAGATCCAAATTCTTTTCTTTTAGACTACATATTTTCAAGGTGCCAGATTTATGGAGATCACCAGGACTCTATGTCATCTCCAAGAGCCCAGTGCTGGGTCACTCTGCTTCTTTTTCAGCTGATTCATTATTGGTGAATGCAATCGATTTATGGGTGCTAATTTTGTATCCTGCTACTTTGCTGAACTAGTTTATGAGTTCTAGAAGTTTTCTGTTGTAGTTTTTCTAAATATAGTATCACATCATCAGCAAATAGGGATAGTTTGAGTTCTTCTTTTCCTATTAATATCCCTTTAATTTCTTTCTTTTGTCTAATTGCTCTTATTAGGTTTCTAGGACTATGCTGAATAGAAGTGTTGAAAGAAGGCATCTCTATCTTGTTTCAGTTTTTAGAGGGAATGCTCTCTTTTCCCCATTCAGAATGATATTGGCCTTGGGATTACTATATATGCCTTTTGCAATGTTGAGGTATGTTCCTAGAAAAACTAGCCCTAGTTTTTCTAATGTTTCAAACATGATTGGATGCTGTATTTTATCAAATGGTTTTTCTACATCTATTGAGATAATCATGTGATTCTTGTCTTTAAGTTTATTTATGTGGGGAATTACATTTATTGATTTCTCTGTAATGAAACAACCTTGGGTTGAAACCCATTTTATTATGGTGAACTATCTTTTAAATATGTTTTTACATATGATTTACCAGTATTTTATTAAGAATTTTTGCATTTATTTTCATCAGGGATGTTAGTATGCAGATTTCTTTCCTTGATGTCTTTGTCTGGTATTGGTATCAGGATAATACTACCTTTATTGAATTGGTTTGGAAGGGTTCCCTCCTTTTCTATTTCATGGAATAATTTGAGGAATATTGGTGTTAGTTCTTCTTTGAAGGTCTGACAGAACTTGGCTGAGAATTGGTCTGGTCCTCAACTTTTCTTTTTTGGTAGGTTTTTGAAAGTGTCTTCAATTTCATGGCTTGAAATTGATCTCATTAAATTTTCTATGTACTTCTGATTCAATTTGGATAGGTCAAATATCTCTAGAAACTTTTCAATGTCTTCAACTTTTTCTATTGTATTTGAGTTTAAATTTTGAAAATAATTTGATTTTCTTCTGTATTTCAGTTGTGATATTTCCTTTTTTGTCATGAATTATCATAATTTTAATTTTTCCCACCTTCTCTTGGTTAGTGTGGCTAAGGATTTATCAACTTTATTTATTTTTCCAAAGAACCAACTTTTTGTTTCACAGATTTTTTGAATTGCTTTGCTATTTGTTTCAATTTTATTAATTTTGCCTCTGATTTTAATTATTTCCTGTATTCTACTGCTTTTGGTGTTAATTTGTTCTTCCTTTCCTAGGACTCCAAGATGTAGTGTTAGGTTATATATGTGGTGATTTTCTATTCTTTTGAGGGATGAACTCAATACAATGAACTTTTGTCTCAGATCTGCCTTCAGAGTATCCCAGAGATTTTGATGTGTTGTGTTGCTACTCTCATTTACCTCTAAGTAACTTTTTCATTCCATCCCTGATTTCTTCTGCTATCCTTTGGTCATTTAAAAACTTATTATTTAGTCTCCAGGTGTTAGAGTAGCTTTTTTAATTTTATTGTTGATTTCTAATTTAATTCAATTATGATCTGATAGAATGCAAGGTATTATCTGTATCTTTTGTGTGTTAGCTAAAAGTTTCTTTGTGGCATAAGATATGGTCTATGTTAGAGATGATCTGTGTGCTGCTGAGAAGAAAGTATATTCAGTCATCAATGAATGAAATATTCTATATATGTCAGTTAAGTCTAAATTATTAATTGTATTTTTAAATTTTATACCTTCTTTACTTAATTTTTGTTTGGACAATCTAGCCAGTGATGAGAGAGGCATGTTAAACTTACCCAGTATTACTGTATGGTGGTCTATTTGATTCTTGAAACTGAGAAAGACTTGTTTGGTATACATAGATGCTCCTTTGTTTAGAGCATAAATATTTATGATTGTTATGTCTTGTTGTAAAATTCCCTTAAACAGTATGAAATAACCTTCTTTGTCCCTTATGATTAACTTTGCCTAAAGTCCAGTTTTTCTGATGTGATGATAGAAACCCCTGCTTGTTTATAAAATCCTTGTGAATGATATGTTTTTGCCCATCATTTTACCTTCAGTCTAGGGATGTCTTTGACTATGAGATAAGTTTCTTGGAAACAACATTGTTAGGTCTTGTTTCTTAATCCAATCTGCCAGTCTGTCTTTTTATTGATGAGTTTAGACCCTGTCATTTTTATTTATTTCTGGTTTTTAATTTCAATTAGTTTCTCCATTGAGTGTCTATTCTTCCACTGATGTTTCTCCCTTTGCTGGTTTTCAATTTTACTTTTCACTTCTTTTTTTTCCAGAATGTAAATAAATTAATTCATTTCTTCTTCATGAAATATTTTATTAAGTTTTGTAGTGCAGGCTTTCTAGTTCTGAATTCTGTTAACTTTTGTTTAACATGGAAGGTCTTTATTTTATTGTCAATTCTGAAGCTTGATTTTGTTCAGTATATTATTATTGGCTGGCATCCATTTTCTTTCAGAGTTTGATATATATCATTCCTAGAGCTCCTAGCTTTTAGGGTCTGGCTTGAGTAATCAGTTGAGATCCAGATTGGTTTGCCTCTAAATGTGACCTGATGTTTTAATATGACAGCCTTTAAAATTCCATCCTTATTTTCTGTGTTAGGCATTTATAAAAATGTGCCTTGATATGGGTCTGTTGTAATGATGTATATTTGGGTCCTATAAGCTGCCTATATTTGCTTTTTCATTTCTTCTTAAGGTGTGGGAAATTTCTGGTATTACTCAATTAAAATTGCACATTACTTCATCTATCCTTATAAATTTTAAGTTTAGTCTTTTTATATATCTCATATCCCATAATTTTTGTTCATGGTCTCTTAATATCTTTTCTCTATGGTCATTTCTATTTTCAAGACTTGTTTTCATTGCCTGAAACTATTTTCCAAGTGGTCTAAAATGCTGGTGATGCTTTCCACTGAATTTTTAATTTGTAATTCAACAAAAATGTAATCCTTCATTTTGAGGATTTCTTCTTGATTTTTTTTTCCAGAATCTCTATTGTTTATTGAAGTGATCTTTCTCTTACTGTATTTTCTCTCTTATTTCACTCCTTATGACTTCCTTTATCTCATAGATCTGTTTAACTATGAACATTTTAAACTCCTTCTCCAACACTTTTCCACTGTGGTTTTGATGGATTGTTGTTGAAGTATTTTGGTTTCTTCAAGGTGACTTGTTCCCTTGTTTTTTTATGTTGTTTGTGTATTTACCCATCTAACAGTTTGGATCTGAGGCAGTAGAGTTTCTACTCTGTGGACTTGTAGTGTCCCTAAAGGTTTCCAGTACCTCACACTTATGGGGGATATAATAATAACAACCAATGCAAACAATATACAGCATTAAACTAAATCATTCCTTTTCTGACATCTGTAATATTAATTGTCACAATAAACAGAAATGATGTAGAATATGAGGTGGAAGATAAAATAGAAGTAAAAGAATTAAAGGGAGAGTAAAAGAGAAAACAAAAGAGTTCAGCTGTCAGCACAAGAAAAGAAAAGGAATCAAGGGAAATATATGTGAGAGAATATATATACAATAAAAATTTAAAAAATAAAATAATACAAAACAAAACTGAAATATACTAATCAAACACCCTAGGCCTCAAAATACATTTCTTTGAAAAAGAATTTCCTTCAAAAAATGCTGGAAATGAGACAAAAGAAACAAATATGTATATGCATAAGTGTCCATGAACCATTAGGTCACAATTAAACGGAGAAAAGAAAAAAGAAATAAGAGATCATGATGAAAATTTAAAGAATTATTATCCATTGAAGTTCAAAAAGTTATCTTCCAAGCAGTGTTAGATGAGGTTAGCTGAAGTATGTTGTCTGCTGCATCCTCAGGGTGGGGTCACGAGTGTGGGAGGAAACCCCTTAGGTGGACCTCCTGGAGGTAGGGCTTAGGCTTAAATAGACTCCAAGTTCTTCAATGAATGGTGATTGGTCTGAAGATTTTAAATCAGTGCATCTCCAGGGTCCAGCAATTGCCAGTTTATGCTGGGAGACCACCACAGGATCTCCTCTGGGTTCTACTGTGTCAGAGGAGCCAATCCTTAGACCCCTCCAGAACCCAAGGATCCCATGTTTCCTGGTCTCTTAAGTTCATTTTCTAAACACAATCACTCCTGCCCCCACCCTTTTGAATTCCTCACTGGGCACTTCTCTCCCAGTTGGAGCAACACACCTGAGGAGAGGAACCAGGGGGGTTTCCAAGACCTGTGTTCTCTTGTGTAATTCCTTCTCTGTGTTTGATTTTCTCCTCATCACTTAAGTACTCTTACCATTGTGCAGTATGTGTTTGTCAGGCCTGTATTCCAGTCCCAGTTTGGGTTTTCCAGGAATCAGGACCCCCAGCTGCTCACCCCTGCAACATGGCTACAAAAGTGTTCCTTCTTTTATCCTCTGCAGGCATCCAGGAGAGAGGCAGGTTCTTTCCCATGGAAGGATATTGTGTAGCATGCCTTTCAGGTTAGTCTGGCAGTGTCTTTGATCTCTGATCTCTTCAAACCCAGACATGCCACAGGCCTCCATAACTGTGGACTCCTTTAACTCCTTTATTCCTCTACTTTGCTTAGAGGGGGACTGCTCTGGCTGTCGCTAGTAGTGGCCTTGGGGATTTCTTCTTTGTTTTATTATATCCAACCTCCAGAGTCCCCAATCTGCTTTGAATATCCCATATTAATCTCCAGTAAATTCCCTTTTTTGTTTTCTGAGAAGCTGCCTATCTGCTTTCTTGGTTTCATACCACAGAGCAGCCAGGAAAGCAACCTCCTCTATTCTGCCATCTTGAAAAACTTCCGGGCTTCTCCTATTATCCTAATGCCAAACTCTCTGAGTTTCACCTGTCCTCACACTCCACTGTTGAACACCCATACTCCCCCACAAACACCCACCTCAACAAGGAGCTATATGCCTCTTGTTTGGGTCTATTTTATGGAAAAGCAGGCAAGAGCCAGGTGCCTCTGATCTCTAATCTGCTCTCCTGGACTTCCTAATGCTTCCTTGAAGGTCAAACAGGAGCTTATTGAATAATTTAGACTGAGTCTGTTGTCCCAGAGTTCACAACCATTGACTGAACATGCCTCTGGCATGTGCCCTTTATCACAACGCTTCCATGCATGTTTCCTTCCATCCCTTTTCCTCATCCTTATTTCAAAAAAGCCATTGCAATTGCCATTTTCCCCATAATTGTTAGTGTTATTGATGCAATGTGTATTCATCACAAACCATTTTTAAATATCTGCTTTGTAGGCAAGCAAAATGAAAGATTTATCACTCCATGTGAGAGATACAGTCTCTGCCCCTGAGAGCTTATCTGTTGCATTAGTTTCCTATTGCTGCTCTAACAACATATCATAAACATATTGTCTTAAAATACCACAGATCTCTTATATTTTACTGTTCTGGAGATCAAAAGTCCTAAAATCAAGGTATCAGTAGAACTGCCCTCCTTTTGAAGACTCTACCAATCTATCCCTTCTTCTCACTTTTACTCTCTTCTACTCTCCCTCCTTCCTCTCTGTCTCTGCCTCCCTCTTTTCCCCTTCTCTTATGCACACACCCAACAAACATACTTTTCTTCTTCCCCTCTTTCTCACACATACATATGCAGACACACACACACACACACACACACACTTTCATCACAACTCCATTTCTGCCTTTCCTTACCCCTCATAAAACCTCTGAGATCACAATGGACACACCCACATTATCCAATCTCCACATCTCAAAATAATCATATCTCCAAAGTCCCCTATGCTGTTTAAAGTAATATGTTCTTAAATTCTGGGTATTAGAACATAGACAACTTCGGTAGGGACATTGAGGTATGGAGCAGTGATCTATCTTCTGCACATCGAACAGAACAGATCGTTATTTGGAGAGATTTTAATTCCTTTTACTGTTCTATAATTTTCAAGTTTTCTCTGACTGGTACATTGTCCTTTTTAAATTATGGGTTCTGTGGTTTGGATATGAGGTATCCCTGTCCCCTCCCCAAAATACTCCTATTTTAATCCAGGAATATTCAAAAGTGAAATGATTAGATTATGAAAGCTGTAACCTAATAAGCCTATCCTAGTCTGAATGGACTGACTAGGTGGTAACTGTAGGCAGGTGGGTGACTGGGGGCATGGCCTGGAAGGGTGCATATTCTCTCTGGCCTCTTCTCTTCTCTCCCTTGTCCTCTGCTTCCTCACTCCACCATGAGCTGAGCAGCTTTCCTATGTTGGTCCCTTGCCTATGATGTGTGCCTCACCTTGGGCCCAGAGCAATGAAATCAACTATCTGTGGACTGAGATCTCTGGAACAGTGAGCCAAAATAAATTTTCTCTGGTATAAGTTGTTCTTGTCAGGCATTACAGTCATAGTGTACAAAACTGACTAAAACAATGGGGAAGAATTTTACATTTTTACTATTACCCCATCAAATGAAGTCTTAAAGATGTATTCTGCAAATACCATAATATTATTCTTCTTTATGACTAAGTAGTATTTCATTGTGTATATATACCACAGCTTCTTTCTCCATTCATCTGTTGAAGGGCATCTAGGTTGGTTCCACAGTCTAGTTATTGTGAATTGAGCTGCTATAAACATTGATGTGGCTGTGATACTGTAGTGTGCTAATTTTAAGTCCTTTGAGTATAAACCAAGGTGTGAGATAGGTCAAATGCTTTCCCTGATAAGTGGATGATGATATAGAATCAGGTTGGGGGCGTGGAGGGTGAGAGAAGAATTGGAGGAACTTTAGATTATGAAGAGGGAAATGAGAGGGGGGATGGACGGGAGTATGAAAAATGGTGTCATGAGACAGACATCATTACCCTATGTACATGCATGATTACCATGAATGGTGTGAATGTACATCATGCACAACCATAGAAATGAAAAGTTGTACCCCATTTCTGTACAGTGAATCAGGATGAAGTCTGAAAAATTAAAATAAATAAATAAGTAAATAAATAAATAAATAAATAAATAAAGGATTCAAATGCAGAAATATTAAAAAAAAAAAAAGATGTATTCTGATATAACAGACCCAACCAGACCTGATATCACTCTGATTCATGGCTTCCCTCTTGCCAGTCTCCCCAAGACATACCATCCTTCATTCACAGCAAGTACTCACCATATCATTAATAGATCTTCCCCTCTTTAAGAACCTCTAGGTCTTGCATAAAAACTGGGAAAATCGTAGCCCACCTATTCAACTGCAAAGTTCATCCCTTTTCTGCCTCTGCTCTGATGCCAGGGAGCATGCTGCTTTCTGTCCCCTTTGTGTCTCAAGATCACAGCGTCCCCTTTTCTAGAACTGTACAGAATTATTTATGTCCTGCCTCTGCCTCCAGGACAGGTATCTTGTCCTTCGATTTTCTGTATACCCAGCACTCATCACAGTGCTTAGTACCACCACTAAATAAAATCGTAGAGTTGGATTGACTAAACCCATTTTTTTTAAAAGGTACACTAAAAAACACTTCTGCTAATGCATCCTGGAGGTTAGAGAATGTGGCAATTTGCTAGGATGAACTATTAGGCTGCTCGAATTATTTTCATGGGGATAAATCAATGCCTGAAGGTCTAACAACAACATTGGAAGTGCATACATTGCTGTCATATTTTAAGATGAATGTGTATACACACAACATTTTTCATGAATGTTTTGTTTAAATTTAAATAACTGCCTTACTTTGTAATGATGTGATAATTTTACTGACAATGTTTTCATGACATTATATATTAAGTATGTTTCATGAAGAATGCTTCAACTTGTTGCTGCTTTAAACTGTATTCATGGTTTGTGTTGCAGTGTGTGGATTTCTAGTCAGGAATCAGGCTTGCAAGGGTCCAATTTTCCCAAGGATTGTTGTTGGCTTAGCCTTTTTTACAATTTCCACATAATCATTATTGACATAATTGGTGTTAGTCAGATTCAGAATAGTTCTAAAAAGTTATCAGTTCTGGTCTTTGTTAAGATGAAAGTATAATGAAATTAACTGGCCTATAGCCTGAGTCATATACTATTTATTAGACAGATAGCATGTGCTTAATGTATGCAAAATTAACTCCAAAAAATTTCTTGATATTAATTCCACCTTGCTAAGGAATCATTGAATCAGGGAGAACAGGAAAGGCGCCATAACTGTTCCTATCTCATTCCATTTCCCTAACTTTATTTTATGTTGACTTTTGCTTTTGACCCTCCTCAGTCTCCCACCTGGGTCAGTTTAAGTAGGGTAACAACATATCATGTGTGGACTGTTTCATCTGCAGTCATTCAAAATGCAACTGAGTGTAAAACTTGATCGATAATTTTAAAAGCAATTCTTGTTACTTACATGTATCTGAATGTTCCTGTGAAATACTGGAACATACAAGCATAATTCTTCTCTTAGTGTTACTCTTTACAATGTTGTACGTGTTTTAGTGTGTGTGTGTGTGTGTGTGTGTGTCCACTATGCATCAAAGTCAGGCCAGATTACATGAACTAGACTGACACTTTGATTCGAATAATGCAACCTGTAATTTTAATGCCATTTGAAATAAAAATGGACTATACATTATTTCCCAGATTGCATGGAATAGCTACAACTATACATTTTACTCTTCAACCATCATGTGTAGACGATAGCTACTCTTCTGAAAAGTCTTGCAGAATCACCTTAGCTCTAAGGTTTAACTATTAGTTACAGGCTCATTTATCACCTTACTCAGAGGTAGATGATCTTCCAACAGATATACAGACTAACTGAATTTGTAATGACAAATTTTAAAATAGAGCTAATTTATTCCTTGCATTCAGATTTTTTTTTATTATTTTCTTAAATTTTTACAGACTTCATTTTGATTCATTGTACACATATGGGGTACAAATTCTCATTTCTATGGTTGTGCATGATGTACATTCATATCATTCTTGTTAATCACACATGTACATAGGGTAATGATGTCTGTCTCATTCTACCATTTCTCATACTCCCCGCACCCTCCCCCTCTCATTTCCCTCTACATAATATTTCAGAATATTTACAAATACTGGTAAGCTTAATTTCTTTATGGAAAATAATCTCTTTTTCAAAAGATTTTAAAAATCTGGGAACTGCCAATTAAAAGTGGTCAGTGAATAGAGTTAAGCAATCTTTCCTAATCCCATGCTACAAAAATTTCAGCTCTATCACAGTTAGATTAACAGTGGAATGTCTACTAAGTATACCATAATACTCCAGTCTGTTTTCATTATACTTCATTTGCATTTGACATTGTAGAAACACTATTATTGAATATTATCCTTTCAATCTTCCTGATCAAAGACTTATAATTTAAAACCCTTATCAGTAAAACATATATTAATCATCTGCCACAATAGGGTAGAGTATGGCTATTGTAATTTATATTTCATTCAATATCATTGCATCCTATTACCTAAATCTCATTGAGGTGCTCTGCTAAAGTGTCTCTAGATTATCCCTGATCTACTAGCCTATAGCTAGTTTATAAAACCCAGCATCAATAATAATGTGTATTAGCCTCAAGGTCAGGGGAAAATAGTCTGAAATATTACCAGGTACACATTATACTCATTTGTGAAGATGGTGTCCTCTACACAAAGATAACACTTTGTTAGAATACTAGTTAAGAGTCTTTAAATAATAACAACAGAATGATAAAAATCAGGGAACACTGAAAATGCATTCAATCTTAGAATGCCAGATATTTTCTCAAGATGAAAATGAAAATTGTTATCTTATAATTGTTCTTGATTTAAAGGGAATTTTTTTAGTTGAAATGAAATCACTTTGTGAAAAAAAAATCCCTAATTTATTTTACCTGGTATGTAAATCAACATTTTCATTCTTTTGGAAAAAATATGTCAATAATGGGAATCGACAGTTGAGATTACAAAATCTATGGTCATTTAAAACAAATATGTGCATACACACATGTATCTTCACATCCAAAGGTTTACAACAAGAAGGAGACAGGTTTCTAAAACTAAAGGAATCTGTTCTATAACTAAATAGGTATGCTAAATAAAACTAAATATTCCTTATAGCACAATTATTGAACCATAACAATAAAGTAATAACTCAGAAAAGATCTGCTCCATTCAAGTTTTTGGTAAGAATTCTGGAAACCAATAAAGAAATTACTGTAATTACTATCTACAGATTTACTTACTTAGCTGCAATAGTAACAAATAATACCTTTTATTAAAAATGAATACAGTATCTATAACATATATATATTAAATTTCTGAAATTCACAAACATTGGCTGAGTGAGTTTACTCTGTATATTATTTCTTTCCTATTCAGAATTATATAACATAAATGATAATTGCAAATTTAAAAATTAATCATTATCTGGATATCTGATATCTTTCCTTAAACACTTTCAAATTTCATTTACTTTTTAAAATTTTTGATATACAAGTTTTTACTGAAACTCTAAATGGTAGAGGGAATTCACTGTCAAATAACTGTTTCTAGTTCTTATGCATGAATAAGAAAGGTGCTAGCAGTGGTTGACTGAACCATTCATAAAATTAACATCCAGGAGTGCATTTCTCTTTCTTTGGCTATTTCTAAAGCATCATGTTGACTGTTATCATGAATGCAAATAAGGATATGTAAATAAATTGCTAAAGCTTGTATTATTAAAAACTGTTTGTTCAAAAAGGCAAATTTTCCCTGGGCATTTAAAATTATTTATAAACAGATTGTTAACTGTGACGAATAGGCAAAGATATTAAATCTGTAACGTTAGTAGCTGCTACCAGTCAAGGATCAACTAGATATCAAGATTTAGCAGCTGTGATGCTACAAAGCAAGTTAATTGCAAAAATAATTACAAATAATGTGCACAAAATTAATTTCCACACAATTTTCAGGGATAAGAATATTATGTATTTAATATAGTGTGAAAGGCATTCTGGTCCATAGCCAGACTAAAGGAAGGAAGGGAGGAGGGCAAGAAGGAAGGAAGGAACGAGGTGGAGGGAGGGAAAGGAATCATCAATTTATCATCAGCATTCATCTCCTATTGATGATTTTGGACTATTTTTATTCCCCTTTCTTCCTTCCATATATCCTTGCATAAATCCTTATTATATTGCTTTCTTGTGTCCAGAGACATATGATGGTACAAAGGAGAGTAATCCATGATCATATGGGGCTTCTTTTTCAGAATGACACACAAGCAAACAAGGTCATTGTGGATCCTGTTAAGTTCTAGAAGAAAATGCAGGGATGTAAGAATGCAGACAAGGGGTGGGGCTGGTGGCACACCACTGAGGGAAGTCCTTTGTGCATCTGGAATTCTAACTGAATCATAAAAATCACAAAAGAGGAAACCTTTCTGACGCCAGAGAGAATATCATTGTGAGCAGAGGATAAAGCGTGTTCCAAGACCCTAAGGTGGTCAAACATGTGTATCACAGTAAAGTACTGAATTAGAAGCTGATTTTTCTTTCATTCTGCATAAACACAATCAAGATCAGGTTAGTCCTGCTGTCTGTGAACATGGACCAGTAGATTTCCAGCTACTGCACCCAAAATATACAGCAGCTCTGAGCTTCAGATACTTATGTGACTCTAGGACACCATGACCTTATATTCAACATGGCTGAGAGTCTGGCTTACTTTGGAATATGATCTTTTCTATGATTCATGGCACACTATTTTAGAAATGAAGTCAGAGACCAAAGACAGCTATGGTTTTATTACATTTTCTTAGCAAAGGATGGAAAATACAGCTAGTCAAGGTAATCCAGCACTCCAGAATGAAACATACTATCAAGAAGCCTCAATATTCACTAATATCTTAGTATTGTTCCACATATTTCCATTTCAAACATTAGCTACCAAACATTTTTACTGTTTACTAATAGTCTCAAAGAGTTCCTGCTGTTTCCTATTCCCTCATCTTCCTACCTAATTGTCCTTCCCATTTGCCAGTTGGTAAATCAACACATCCTTCAGCTGTCTCCTGCTCCAGGAAGACTTCCTTCCTTTCGCTTCCTCCTCTTTCATCTTTCCTAATGGATATAGATGATGCCATTCTCAACTGACCCCATGGTTATTGTCCATTGCCTGCACTAGACTACTGAGCACTTTGAGTGCATATGGGAATTCACATCTACTGGGTGATTTGATCAAATGTTTGATGGCTTTGTGGAACTTGAGAGCACCATGTTAAGTGAATTCAGAAAGTCAAGGTCAAATAGTTTCTCTCATATGTGGAAGCTAGAGGGGGAAACAATGGAAAAGGGGATGATCTTATGAAAAGAAAAAGGAAACCTATATAGTAGAGGAAGAGGACCAGGGGCAGAGAACAGGTAAGGAAAAGGGGAGGTGCCAGGAAAGAAATTGATCAAATTATGTTATGTGCATACACAATGTATCACAGTGAATCCCACCATTGTGTATATAATGCATCAATAGAAAATAAGGAAAGAAAAAAAAAGTCCTATCCCTGTACAGATCCAGGAATGGTCCCTGTGATTGGGATACACTAGTCTGGAAATTCCATATTTCATGAACTGTTAAAGGGACATTTGAGCCTGTCTTTGATTGCTGAAGCTCAAGAGTAAAACCACCCAACAGAAAAGGATCAGAAACAAAGGATGGCTTGAGAATCCTTGCCTTCACAGTAGAAGGGCCCAAACCCATGAATGTTCCCTTGTTCAATTTAGCAAAGAAATTAGGAGTCAGAGGCCAAAAACAACAGGAACTTGGTAAGATTTTTTTTTTTCAAAACTTTTGGCTTCCCTGGTTTGAATTTGTTTTGCCCCCTTGTCTGTCTCCCTATGGTGGGATTGAAGGTGATGTCACAGGACACCTTAAAAGAAAACAGGCTGAAACTGTGGACTCCTTAGTAAGGGGAAAAATGTACTGAAGAAGGCATCTTAGAAAAAAATGTGTCACATAGGGATAAAGTAAGGGACAAGAGCATGTTTCATGGGAACGTCAGCTACTTCAACAATGAAAGAACTATTGATGATTTTGCTGCAAATATCTGGTGAATTCAATAACAGCAAGTGTCCTTCAGTGAAAAGAAAATCAGGGAAACAAGTAGGTTGGTCCCCATTTAGAGACAGCACTAATTTTATCAGAATTTTAGTGAATGAATCAGCTCAGCAATAATTATAATTAGTGAGTAAGTCCTGCTTCTAGATTATTAATGATTATCTATTATGCAGTGATTTGACTAAACCTTATGAAGAAAGTTTTCTGCCACTAGAGTGCTAAACTTAGTTATGATGAAAATTGTCAAAGGGACGATGACTAATTATTAAACTTCTAGAGATTGAAAAAAAAGAGGCACTTCATTCACAGTTTCCTTTCTTCACATTATTAATATATGGGTTGGGTTGGTAGCACCAGTCTATCTAAAGGTCACTTCACCTGTGATGTTCCATTGGTAATCTTTCCATCAATGGTAATGACAAGAGTAAATGTCACACTCTTGTTTGGTTTACTTTTGGAAAAATGCTACCAAATGCCAGGTCATTGTAATTTTCTAGCCACTCAATATGGGAAAGTACCAGGATTGATTTTTTTGTTTGTTTGTTTGTTTTCCCTTGTTCAGTTAATGAATCAGCAGATGATGATGCATTTCACAAATTAAACTAAAACATAAAACAAGTCACCCAGGGTTCCAAAGATGTATCAGATATCTCTGGAATTAAGAATTGGTCAGTTGCCAGAACACCTATTTTTGAAGGCACCGAGCCCCAAATGATTAATATCTACCTATTAAATGTATAACAGAAATTATGACAAACTTTATTAAATCCTTGAGATAATTATAGTGATTCTCCTCTGTCCTTCCACTGAGACTATATATAATGAGCCTCTAAAAAACATAGCCTTTCTCATCCTTTGCACATAATCATTCGATGAGGTAGGTGGAAACCATTAACTGATTTTTCATTTTCCTCTGTCTATATTTTTAAGGCAGATTTGTATTGCAGGCATTTCATTTCCACAGAAGTTGGTAGTTATGAGAACTTATTTCCTTAAATCATACAACCACAAATATTTTTAAGAGGGAAAAAAAAAAAAGCTGATGTTAACATTGGAGCAGTTGAAATTCAGGCACAAACTTCACAGCAATTCTCCATGGGCTATGCAATCAATCTAGGAATCCATCATGTGGTGGTTTGGTTTGTTTGTTGAAAGCCACATGAAGTGATTTTTGTACCCTTCATTTGTTTAATGTATTAAGAGGTGACATATATCAAAGTCAACATATGTGTATTGAGAGGAGGTAAAATATGATGGCTAAGAGACCAGACTCCATGACAAACTTTCTCTGTGCAAATCCAGGTCCACAATTTACTACATAACCTCAGACGGTGCTTCTCTGGGCACTATCATATTTTGTGTCTGTCTTTTTATCTGTGTAATGAGGGTACTTATAGGTCTGCCTTACAGGGCTATTGTGTAGATTAAATGAGTTACCATATGTTAAGTGCTTATACCAGTTCTAGAACAGAAGTAGTGTGTTAGCTTTATTTATTGTTATTGTTATTGCTTGTATTTCTTAGGACTTATTTACTCAAAATCAACCCTACTCAAAATATGGATAAGGAAATAACCCCTGCTGATGGATATTATAATACTAATTTGGGGCATATACTTGGAATGCTAGTCCTCATTGAAAGGTCAACTAAATTAACAAGTTGACCTTAATGTTTACTCAAATGAGCCACAGTTCTTTCCATTAAGGAAATAACAGTGGGTTTAATAAAATGCAAGATGTAGAGAGTGTTTAATCTTTGCATGGGCAAATTGGAATTCCAGTAGTCTTACAAAACTTTTATTCAACTAAAAGTTGAAAAAGATGTATGCTGTTAATAGGTAGACATGGATGGATGAGGGAGTTTGATGTGGCTAAGTATTTAGGATAAATAGATAAGGATTACAATGAGGATGCTAAGGATCCTAAAAGCCTCACTGAGAAAACTGGCTTCTTAAGAGAGCCAGCAAAGGAATTTAAACAAGAGCAGAAATAAAATTGGATTCAATTACTAAAACTATAACAATGGCAATAGTAGAAAGAATGCACTAGAAACTTCTGGTACAATAGTAGTTTGAGTTCATGCTTTGAACTTCCACATTCACTCCAAACACAGCATGAAAGTTACCAGATAAAATAAATAAATAATAAATACCAGATGTAGCCATACTCAAAAAATGAAGTAATACTTGGTGGGTCAGAAATGGAACAAAATTCCTACGGGTGAGAACTGTGGCCCTCACCCCCAGGCCTGCTGTCATTCGGATGAGAAAGCTAGTCGAGGAAAGGAGAACTATGAGCCTGATGAAGGACTGAGTCAGCTCCATTAAATTAAATGAACAGCCTAAGGGCCTCCTGGTTCCCTGGAAGGAACCTGAAAACAGTGGCCCCGCTGACTGGAACTTCAGTGTGCACACTCCTAAAAATTCCTAAAGTCTAGGATCCACTTGGACAGAACTTTGTTCAAATTAGTCTTTTACCAACTTCATGTGAGGAAAGGAAAGAACAATATGAACTTATTATTGCTTGTGAAACAGCAGGAATATTAAACTTCAGATAAGCCTGCAGAAAGAATTCTCCCAATAGCATGAAGAACCATAAAAGTAAGAAAAGTGACCAACAAAATTGATGGATTAAAAAAGAATTCACTGCCAAAATGGAAGGCAATAATTAGAAAATATGTTTAAAACCAGAAAATTATAATCAAAAAGTATCAAAGTAATAACACCTTCTATACAAAAACAAATTATTAAAAAAATGGACATATATGAATCAAGAGGTGGACAATAAAAAAGGTCTCAGAACACCAGGAAGTCTTTAAAAATGTAGTAATTAGAACAAAAACAAAATTAGATGCATAAGGTTAAATTGGCTTTGTATTAGTAGAAAGCAATTTAGAAAATAATAAATGCATAATTCAGGCAGGTTACAGTCAACCAAATGGAGATGTTTTTGAAATGAAAGAAAATTTTAAAGCAAAGAAAATAAATTAGTATCTCCATAATATGTTTAGTAGGGATTCCAGAGAAACAAAATTGAGAAAATAGTATTTTTATATTAGTTTTTTTAAGCAATATTTTAGGTAAGAATGACTGAGAATTTTTCAGTCATTAGAAACATGAAGTTTTAGATTAAAAGTGCATATTTAGTGCTGGTCATTATGACAAATAAATCTGAACCCTAATATTAAATTTAAGATTAAATTGTGAGAGAAGACAAGGAGTATTAGATAATGTGACAACAGAGGAGGTCACAGAAAATGTGACAATTTTGAAGTTAACAGCATTGTTTTTAAATGAGGAATTACAAGAATAGGGACATGTCTATGTATCTCTCTCAGATAATGATATTCATGAATTTTTTTAAAGATCAGCAAGGATAAAATTTGAAGTCAAAAAACAACAAATGAACAAATATAGAAAACTAAATTCCACAAATGTAAAATGTAAAACAAGGCTCAACATGCATGAAATCTTAACAAAAATTGACTATACAGTACATTAAAAGAAATATCAATACACTGCAAATAATGGTATCTTAATTCTTTTAATAGCAACCAGATTAAATTATAAATCACTAATACATTAAAAAAAGAAGTATAGGAAGAAATAATGCTTGAAAATTAAGAGCACATTAGTAAGTACTTTAAATCTAAACCATGTCTGCAAATAAAAATCCTAAAGTAATATTAAGAAAAATTCTGAGGAAAAATCCAGATTGTAAATATTTTGATATTTATGTATTACCTTCCTATCTTTATGAATAATAAAAAAATCCATCCATACATAACATTTTAATCCAGACTATCCTAACAAAATCACATCATTAATCTTTTCTAAGTGTTTACATGTTCTAGAAAATAATCTATCAGGAGGTCATGATTTTTCCAGTTTGGGTAAATTTTTGTGATTTTTTTCCCACTAATTTTCAGTGATCACAAATGATCCTAACTTTACCCTGGGTCAGTTGGCCAAGACTTAAGGCAGACATCAATATCAAATTAGAAGTGCCAGAGATTTTCTACAAAAGCTAAAGGAAAGGACAGAAGTGTTTCACATCTGTGAAGGAAAATGGGAAGAAAAGAACATTGGGTAGGAAGAGCCTAGGTGTACAGGGCACCTCTGAGAAAGTCTTGGCCAGGCCAATTGGATGGCTAAGAGTAAATATTGCTCAGTAGAGTCATCTTGGCTCAGAAAGAAATGGGGCTGCTCCAGGACCCTTTCCAAACTCAGTCAAGGGTTGTGAGCATCCCCAGGACAGCATGGCTTCTACATAGAGGCTGAAGCACATCCCAAAGGTACAGTGGAGGAGACTGTCAGTCAAACTCACTGATTTCAAGAAATCCTCATTATGGGCAAGGTTGGTGCAGCACACTTTCATGTCTGCCACATAGATTCTTCAAGCACATGGATGGTTTGCTATTGAATTTTATCACAGGTTGATAAGAAGGAAGCCTTTGTAAATATTTGTCTTAAATGAAGCAGATAAATTGTAGGTCAAAAGTAGCAACCAAGTTTTGAGAACCATATAATTGAAGAACACAGTTCACCAAATAATGCTATTTGATAAAATTACTCAGGAGAGAAATATGTTAAAATGATGATAGAAATGTCTTGTCTATTTTATTTATTTAACAAATGTCACCTATTGTGTGTTAAACTATCCAATACTGTTTTATGCACTTTACTTATTAATTAATTTACTTAAGCCTTCCCTGTATGTTAGTCAGCTTTTTGTGACTGTGACCAAAATACCCAACAAGAACAACTTATAGGAGAAAAAGTTTATTTGGGCCTCAAGGTTTCAGAGATTTCAGTCCATGGTGTGCCAACTCCGTCACTCTTGACCTGAGAGGAGGTAGAACATTATGCAAAAGGCTGTGGTGGAGGAAAGATACACAGCTCATGGTAGCCAGGGAACAGAAAGTGAGTTAAAGAGGAGCTAGGGACAAGATATAGTCAAAGGGCACACCCCAGTGACCTATGTCCTCATGTCTCACCTGCCTAGTTACCTGCCAGCAGTCCATTATTAATCCATAAAATGAATTAATTCATAGATTAGGTTACAGCTTTCATAATCTAACTGAACATCCCTGTATTGCCTAACACATGAGGGAAAAAGGAAAGCCAGATAATAAAATTGAAAGACAGTTAGGAAAGTCAGAACAGAATGAAGAAATACAAGTTTTTAGGAGTCAAGAGAATGGAGAATTTCATAGAGAAATGTGCAGTTAAGTGTATCACTAGTCCAGAGGAATGTCAATGGCAAAGAAACTGAGTATGGTATTGAATTTGTAGATCTGGAGTGACTTTGAAGAGATAGTATAATAAAAAGGAATGAAGAACTGAGAAATCATAAAGGAAGAAAATTAAAATTTCTTTTGTAATCATAACAAATAAATATATTTGTGGGAAGAATCTAGAGACTTAAAGAAGATGGCATGTAACTTTATTTATTGAGGTTTCAAAAGACACACTACATCCAATGGGGAAATGGAGAATTGGGTTGAGAGAGAATGCTTCTCATGTGAGGAATGAAGGAAGAAGGGAGAGAAAGATGAGGAAATTGAGTGATTAAACTAGAAGAAAAAAAAATTGAATTGCAAACTTATCTCATTTAAAACATTTAGATAGAAAATTTTAAAAATTTTTAGTAAACTAGAAAGTGAAGGATGGTTCCCAAAATTTAAGGAACGAGAGTTTCTTGGAAACTTAAAATATTGAAAACACTTGATATTTTTATCTTGTGAAATTCAGTAGTCAATTGGAGGTAAGATAAAGTGTTTTTAAGTAGCACTGAGGACACACACACAAGCATGTGTATGGATGCACATATTCATTGTATACGTGTATATCTGTATACACACATGTGTCCGTGTGGGTATTTGTATCAGAAATTCTTTTGATGGCATAAGAAGGAAGAGGCAATGGTAGTGGTCCACCCTCACTGCAAGCTCCATGTCGATTCATGGTTAATGGAGAATTTTAAACCAGCAATAAGACCTAACAAAAGTTGTTCTGCTTTTTTATTTCACCAAGTAATAGCTCCTCTACATAAAATCAGTCATCAGAGATTCCTCCAGGAAAAGAAATTTGTTAGTCTAATTTCCAAACAAAATCAGTGGTTGTGCTGGATTGTGTGTATGTGTCACCAAATTTTATCCTTAAAATACTTTTTCTTTAATGAACATTCTATTTTACACATGATGCAAATTCCCACTTACACAGTCCGCCTCCTCACATGAGTTGACACACATCCTTTGAGTTCAGTGTTATTGGAGTCTGTATAGGGCTCTGTTTGCATCCCTTTGGTACACAGCTCTGCACTTAAATAGCGAGTTTACGGAAAAATTCATTGTCATGTGAAGAAACAAAATTTGAGTAATTTCATCTCTCTTTCTGTATGACCGCTTGGCGTTTTTATTGTATTTAAATTTAAAATAGTAAAACAGAGGGAAGACCATAAAGTATATATTTTTATTTTGTTAATTTCAAATTTTAGTTAATTCATCAAATATTTCATGGCATTTTCAAAATTTCTTCAACATGAAAACTTATTTTAATCATTTTATGTCCTAAAACTAAAAGTGAATCAAAATATGGGTTATTACTGATGTTTACAAGATTCTTATTGAAAATCATTTTTTTCTTATAAGAGGAGGGTTTTACGTAATCTGTAAGAACCAAATATGCTAGGTAGTCACTGGACTCAAGGAAAGGGCAACTGGCTTATATACAACTGCTTTCATGCAGAAAAGCATATGCATTGGGGCTTGGTGGAGGGAATATGAAATTGGTTGGTGGAGAGTGGTAGGGTATTGAGACAGCCTGCCATTGCAGTTGTCAAGTCTTTTGCTGGATGGACACATCATTTGTTGTGAGTTTATGGAATTTTATGATACTCTGCTCCAACCCATATCAGCCAAATGGTCTAAGCTCTGCTAGATGCTTTCACAAGCAGGTCACTCCTATATGTCTGGATTATATTCAGCATTCATATCAACTGCAGTGATATGCTGTGGCCACATCACACCAACCTGAGCTGATTATGCATACCTGAGCCCCTGGTATCTAGTTGGTAGTTTGAAATTAGCAATGGGGCATACTCACACCACAGATATCAGCAAATACAATAAACCAGGTCTCTCCCCAACTCTGTAGATAGCCACTTGTTAAATATTTACTTGTGCAATAATGAATAAGAAAAAAGATTTTAAAAACTTATTTAATGCAATGTAGGTAAAGGCTAACAGAAAGTAGCTCTTTGCTAGATGAGGAAAATGAGGCTGAAATCCCTTAGCATTTCTTAATGCGGAATCCTAGAAAGGGTAGGAATACCAATCCAGGGTGGCAAGATTTCCTAGTGCAAGAGCAGAATGACTAAATATTCTTTTTTATTTATTTATTATTTTTTTTTTGCAATTACTCTAACAAAATCTCATTCAAATCAGGGGAGGGGGAAATATATATTTTTTCATATAATGCATATATATTCATCTATATATATGAAAACTTTGTTCTTTTTTTAAAAATGTCTTCCCCTTTTTTTCTAATTCCGTTACAACAGCTATCCAATGCCACATCAGTAAGCAAACTGTTAGTATTTTAAGTGTGTTGGGTTCTCTTTAACATTTTCACAAAGAATAAATAGTACTTACATTTCTAACTGCAAGTGAATATTGCAATTACATTTACAGTCTCATGTTTTAAAAGCTGTATCTATTTTTGAATCTGTTATGTCACATATTTTTGCTTCATTTATCAATACATTGGCTTAATAGAGAAGCACAAGATCCCTAAAAAGTGAAAAAGCATATGGACAGACATTACAAATACCAACAAACATTTTGTAAATTCATGGTAGAGCTCACCTGTGGGAGTACAAAAACTTTCAGTAAAACATGAAGGGGACAAGTTGTATTAATTATATTTTAAAATGGAAATGCTGCTACAGAGAGCTTTATAAAGCTTGTGTATCTTGGTTTCTGATTAGAGGATCAAAATGTCAAAACTAATAAAATATTGAATATAAATTTGCCCATTAAATGTAAAACCCGCTTGCAAAGAATAATTAGATGACAACAAGAGTGACTACCTTCGGCAGAATTCATGCTCACTTAACATATGTATGTCTTCCATGCTACTATATTTTCAAATCAGTCTTCATTAACCTTCTTCATGATTTACTTCAAAATGCAGAGTTTCAATTTTCAAAATACTTAGGAATTCTTTCAGGTTCAATATTTCTGTGACCATGCTATTTTAATCTGTATTTTCTCTGTTTTTTAATACACTTTATTTTCCTTGGAAGGTACAGAATCAAGACCTTTTGAGCTCAACTTTTGTCAGCTGTTATTGATTTCTTCTGGCTCCACTCCTCACCTTTTCTCATCCCTCTTAGTAGCTTCCGGTTCTAATTCTTTATGCCCAGGCTCTTCCATATCCCTCCACATCAGGAAGTTACCTTCTGTGCAACGAAGTGTGCATGATGAACAGGACACAGCACAATGGCGCGACAAGAGTGGACCCTTGGAAAACTGGGTATTGGAAGGCCTCATTTGACCATTTTGTCTATAGCCCAATCAGATTCCAATGTCAGACACAGTGTATGTGTCTGTTTAGGGACATTTGTTATGCACACCAATACAAACTATGCTCAGCAGTTTTCCAAATGCAAGGGGTAAGCAAGGTAGGTGCTCTTCCTCCTCTGTCCATAATTTATACTAAATTGATGCAGGCAGATATACTGTAATTCTTTTTGTTTATTTCCAGGTCTGGATCAGCTATCGAATCATTTATTTTTTTTTTTCTTGCTGGAAAATTAAATACTCTCCATATTGAGGATTTTTAGAGTTTTTAAGAAAATTATTCAGTTTGCTGTGTATGATGATTGACCTACATTGTAATTCAAGAAAATTCACTTCTCAGGATATAAAATTTCAAGGCATTCAGACAGGAATATTATCCCAGTTGTTTGTGGAAATTTTTTAAAATTTATTTTGATTCATCATACACAAGTGGAGTACAATTGTTCCTCTGGTTGTACATGAAGCAGAGTCACACCATTTGCATAATCATACATGTAGATAGAGTATTGATGTTTATCTCATTTTGTTAAATTTCTCCCCCCCACACCCCACCCCTCTTTTTCCTCTATGTAATCCATTTTGTATCCCTTTTTTAATTTAATCTTTAAATTCTATACTAAAGATGAAGTAGGATTCTCTTGCTACAATTATTAACCTCTACAAACTAAAACCTCACTTTCAAATTAGGCAGTGGAAAATGTTACTTTTTGTGGCACTGAAACATTTCTAGTAAGTGATCAGACAAAAACAATGAGCACTCAAAAATTGAAGTTGCATTAATTTATGAACACATATTGCTATGAAAAACTCTAAAAGTAGCTTTATGATTTGTAACTAGTAATTGCTCTAAGTGAACTTCAGTCCTAAAATATGTGCCATTCTAGATTCCTCTCCTTTTTCTTTTCTTCGTCTCCAAAACAGATTGCATATAATTCATCAGATGCAGGTAAACTACAAAAATCTCCAAAAAAGATTTCTGCTTTCCTCAGTAGTCTACTGCAGTACTTAGCAAGTCTGATGATCAGATTTTGATTTTTTTTTTTTTCTGTTCAGCAAAACAAAAATCACCCTTGTCAGTTACTTCCTCTTCTCTGGGGTAAAGAAGACATAAGTGTCCTTGACATGTAAGTGAGAAGGTAGCTCTCCTAATGGTTGATTTCACATGCTCACTTTACACATACCTGTCCTCCAGAAAATATTTCACCCACTAAAAAACCCCAGATTAAGCTACTGGATTCGAAGAAACACATTAACATAAAATATTTACATGTCAAAGAGGAAGTCTTCTCTCTGAATTTATTCACTCAAAATTATATAACACCTCCATGATTTAGGCATCATTCATTGTTGTATTAATACATAATAGATAATAAGATAAATAAATCTCTAATGTAAAAAATATATATATGACAAAGACTGGTGCATATGCTATTTATAACTTACATTATTAATAGAAGGAGGGGACCAGAAATGCCTAGGAAACACATTTAAAACACAAGACATTGAAACTTAGAATCAGATGAGAAATGAGGAGTAGAGGTATTAATAGGTGACAAGTCTCAGTGGCATTGACTCAGTGGATCTCTACTTCATCATTTTTTTGTCTATTGTTGATTACTTTCCAAATACCTGGGTTTGATTGTTCCTGTTCAGACTTCTATATACTCATTCCAATTAAAGAAACCACCAGCCCTACCTTTCATACACTGTTTTTTTGAATGTGAATCAGTTGGGTTTTTTTTTTCTTTTTATTTCACTGTAGTTTAATATGCATTCAAATGACTTATGCTTCCAGGAAGTGGGATGAAGATGAAAAAAAATGCAGAAGACAAAAGATCAGCTCTGGTCCAAGTTTTCCATTTCATTTTGTTATATTACTAAAATTTAAGAATTTTTCTGGCTGATATGTTGGCTAAGCCTTCCATTACTACCACTTCCAATTCCAGAGATGCAATAACAGCCCTTCATTTTCAAGTTTTGGCTAATCCAAACTGATAACCACTATCACTTTTTTTCCCCTTCTTTGTAAGGTTAAAAATCTCAAAACCTTTATTGACTTTGATCATTGTATTATTTACCGCAGGGTCAAATCTCCCACACTTCTGACAAAAATAGCCTACTTGCAAAAGCAATCCTTGTGAATAATAACAAGCATTTTAATCACTTGTATTCACAAAGGAATTTGCATTAATAAGCTTTCTTTTGAGAACCCAAAAAAGGTACATCATCCCTCTCCTGGTACAAACTACTTGGCCTCTCTTTTCTTCTTGAAGACAGGAAGGTCATTTTACAAGAACCAAACACACATCCCTCCTTAAGTTATTTTTGCTTAATCCAGACTCTAACTACATAGCATTTAAGATGTTTCTTTCTGAGATAAGACATGTCACAACAATTCATGAATTGTGAACTCTGTCCGGATGGTAAACGTTGCCTGTCAGGATGAAGGCAGTTTTACTGTGTATCACACTCCACAAGTGAATAAGCACTGTACAACTGTAGCCATCCACCTCATAGGAATATTGCTCCCACTTTATTGATAAAGAAAACAGGTGGTTCAGGAAAGAAACAGCTACAGCCAAAGAATGATACAGACTTATCTGTAAGTCGTCAAGTTTCCTATTCTCGACTAAAAGGCCTGTTTCTTTTAGTTTTCAGATGCAAAGATGAGTTGTAAGCAATGTATTTGATGATAGAGAACTCGTTAAGAGAAGAATAAGGTTTAACTCTGATGTTCTTAATTCTCAATAATAATACCCTGAGTTGTTTATTTGGCAGAGGAGGAATGTCAAATTCAATAACCCTAAAGTAATACCTTTAGTGTTCTTTTAACCATTTCTAATCCCCTTTAAAAGGGGATTTTTACAATCTTGTATTGTAATAAATGTCCCCTTTAAAAGGGGATTTTGTGCAATTTCTGTATTGTAATAAATGTCAAAAGTTATTACTAACAAGACTCAGGCCATCTCAAACTTTATAAAACTCCTCATAATTATTCTTGATTTCCAGGTATGACAAAAAAGAAAGAAAAGAAAAATACAGATTTTTTGAGGAACAAATTATAGACACATTTGATGTATATAAATATTGATTTATATGTATATAGGCAATGATTGAAATAATTATCTATACATAATAATGTGCTGTATATAATATAACAACATACATAATAAATTATAAACATACAATCTCTCTAATCTACTTAAAAAAACTGACGGCTTTTAATGCACTTTGTTTTGTTAAATACTACTTATTACCATTGTAAAGTATTTAGGATTTGGCAAAATGAATACGGTTTAAAAATTTTCAGTCCACGTGACAAGTGGAGCACAGCGTTTTTGCTATGGTATTTGGAACCTGATGCTCATGATTAACAATGCCAAAGAATTTCCTGGAACATGGGCTCAAATAGTTTAAATTTTGGACATGTCTTCCCCAATTTTAAGTACCTTTGGAAAAATAGAAAAAGAAATTCCATCATTTGTTGGTTTAACTTGGCTGGAAATTTTTTTTACAGAAACTGCTTTCATCAATAGATTAATGTTTGTTAAGCAAATAAAAACATATATTTTAGAGCTAAAACAAAAGTAGTCCTCAAAAAGGAAAGTACCTCTAAATGTACTTTAATCAGTTTAAGTGTTTTGTAAAACTAATGCCAATTTGAACACTCTGTCAGTAATGTGCCACTAGTAGGCCCTTTCTATAATTATGAGTAATCAGATCTCAAATTATAAACTCTGCAATGTCCAATTTTAGCACCCAGTTTCTTGTCTTAAGCAATCAAACTATTCAGCACAGTAACTCCATAATGCTATGATTTTTTAAAACCTCCAACTTGAAAATCCCATGAACTTCCTTAAGAACCTAATTCCCTTTACAATTCAGAAGTTCTTACTTTTGTGTTATGTCTGCTCCTCTTTTTTGTGGAATTAACATATAAATTCTTTGCCCTAGTTTCCTTGAAACAATGATTTATGAGCTAAAGTCTTGCAAAAACAACTTTCTCTTCTCTAATTTTATGTTTCTACACATTTTTCTTCACAGATTTTACTTTCCATCCATTTGGTTGTGTAAGCTTTCTTTCATGTGAAAAGAGTACAATACTCTCACTTTATATTTTAAAAGGTTGTACCATCTATGTCTTGAACTAGTAAGTGGATGGTGGGTGTTACTTGGCTCAGTGGCTATTCATTGTTTCCCTTTACATCAGTGTGCTTAGCATCATGAAGACACGCTCACTCATACCCAAAGAGTCATCCATTTTCCCCTGAATTTTGTAATCTAAATCAGTTCAATACAGTACAGACTTTTCTGAATAAGAATATCAGGGTTAGTTCTGAAGAAGAAATAAACTCATGATGTAGATAGCTGTAGAAAAACCCAGGTTCTCCTGAGACATGAACTGCTGTTGGGTCCAACCATTTTCTCTATCCTGACCTGGATTCTTGGCAGTAAATAGTTGATAGTTTGTAGCCAACAAAAGGCATATGGTGCATGTGAACCATTAAGTAGAATATTTAAGGTAAAACAGAGTATTCCTTTCCTATAATATTTACTACTAAAACCTCTGTTAGTGCACTTGGGTTAGAAAATCACCATTTATTCTATGAGGAGGCAGCGGAGCATGAGGGCAAAGAAGGGCCTTCAGCAGAAAGCATGTGTGGGTGGAGAACAGGTCATCCACTGTTATTTACTGTTGTAACAAAGCGACTTGCTTCATTTTGTTCAGTCTCAGACCCCTGATCTGTTCAGTACCGATGATTATAACAGTATATAGTGTTGTGAAAAATCAAAAGAGAAGTATATAGAAAGTGCTTGGCTCACTATCTGAAATTAAGGAAACACCTATGTTTGTAATTAATACCATCGTTTGTTTTTATGCTCTCGGTGGAGAATTTGTTTGCCTGTAATTCCCATACACAAAACCAGAATTCAACAGTGGGTGACACTGTAGAAGTTATTTAAATAAAGAAAAACAATAAGAAGAAAAGGAGTTGTATTTAAAAAACAAATCATAGGGGCTGGGGTTGTGGCTCAATGGCAGAGCATTTGCCCAGCATGTGTGAGGCACTGGGTTCCATCCTCAGCACTGCATAAAAATAAATAAATAAAATAAAGGTATTGCGTCCATCTTTAACTAAAAATATAGTTTAAAAAAAAAACAAGTTATATGTATTATGGTTGATAGCCATCTGTGTAACTTGCTTACAATATTAGTTTATGGAGAAAAATGAATATTTTTTTTACTTATGTTTTGAAACCCGAGGTGGATTATCAAAATCAAGATTAAAGTCAGCTTTCAAGTGGCCACTACTCCACTGTGTGCTCTCAGTTTGAGGCGAGATTCCTTGCGTTATTCTTCTGGTATTTGTTGGCTTTGTATCATTTTGCCTCCTTGTCAAAATTCAGTGTTGGCTGCATGAAAGCAACCGGCATTTGTTTCTTCTGGCAAAGAGAAGTGGCAGGAGAGTGGCTGGGAGAGCTGTTTATGGAATAACTCTGCATTAGTGAACATTTTTGATCTCTGGGCTTTCATCCCAGTAAAAACCACAAGGGAAGTAGCAAACAGTAAAAATTATTTCCTTTATTGTAAAATTGCAATGGTAACATGACTTTTTAAAAAAGGTGCCTGCTTCTAAAGGCAGCACAACTGACACAATTTTGGTCCACTAATACATAATGCTGGACAATTGCCTTGTTTTTCTCCTGAATGTTCCAAGGTGCTAGGTATTGAATTTAACTAATTTATTCCAAATGGGTAATTTATTTGGAATGTGAAAGCAGTTTTGCATGTAAATATATACTGTGTCAATAAAATATCAAAATTATTAATCATTTAAGTTTTTATTTAGGAATTGTATGGATTGATTAGTTATGTTAACAAATGCATCATTTATCATTTGGCACAAACTCAATGTTATAGGAAGATATCTTATGTCTCCAATACTGCATACACTATTCCACCAAAATATATATAATCCTTAAAAGAAAAATGAATAAAACATTTTTAGAAATCTCCTGCATAAGTTTTATTACAATCATTCCAATTTTTCATATCAGAGGTGGCTTACTGCCTTGAATTCTTTAAGTCTTTCAAAGAGAATTGCTTTTCTTCTTAGAAACATTATACACACACACACACCACTAAAGAGCACATCTGCTTTTTAAACAGTTTGATATATTCTTTTACTTTTCTTATTTAGATGTATAAGCTGTAGGTAAGTTGTATCAAAGAGTGCTATGCTTAGGGAAATATCAACCATATTTTCTTTTTACTTAGTATCTTTAGAGATGTAATCATGGTGCTGGTGCTGGTATGTCTACTGAGTGAATTAGTTTCAACTCAAGACCAATTATGTGAAGGTTTCATTGTCAAGGGTCACAAATTGTTCTCTGTTATCTGTAGAACTCAAATTATGGCTGAAATTTTACGAAAACACCATTCTTTTCTAAGATGTTTACTTAAAATGTTCACCATGAAATATGTATAACTAAATTAAATAGAAAATTCAGTTCTAAATGGAACTATCTTTCATGTTATCTAAAATTGTTCACATTTTCCATCCTTTTACATTTTATAAAATTTTGACAGACTCTTTGGTGTATTTGCAAACTTTTCCATTCAACTTATTTACTTATGAGGACTATAGTGAACGGTTTCCTCCCAAACCTTACCCTTGGAATTGTTACCTGCTTAATTCCAACAACTTTAAGTGTCTTAAATGAGACCCCTTCTTATCTGTAGCTGGTGCATTTTTTGGAGGAAAGTCAGCTTCTGCAAACTCAGTATTCTCCCCTGTACTTTCCCTTTTATCCTATGTTCAGACGTTGCCAATACCCAAAGTATAAAACTAAATGAGAGGCTATGTGAGTTTTAGAATTAGATTTTTATCATCTGTCTGTTCTTGGGGAAAAAAAGTCACAAAAGTTCATTGAACCTCAGTTTCCTCACCTATGAATAATTCAAAAAGCAGATGGCTATTCTAATGGTTACTCTATTAAGTTATTCCATATATGAGAGAAAAAAACTGTTACACACGTACTGCTGGCATCCCACTGATGAAAGCAATATTTTCATCTTTAACATGACCTAGTGTGATGAGCTGCCACTTTTCCTATAGATCCTGAACAGGCAATGGGCACGACCACTGGGATGATGCAGACTGTAATAGCTCTTCACAACACACTTGCGTCTCACAGAGCACGTTCCCAGGCAGCATGCTAATTCACACTCCTGGGCAGTAGGAAGTGAGCCTCAGATAAAAATTAAGGGGTCGACCTTAATTTGGGTGGTCAGAATCAGAGCCTGGACTCAGACCAGGGACTCTACCTTGGAAAGCGGGCAGCACTATGTCACTTCTCCCTCTCTCAAGAGCCATTTTTAATGTTGATTCACCTGTTACTTGTGATTTTTTTAATGTTTTTGTTTCCGTTCTTTGAGTTCCACTAAAAATATTCCTCTTGTTTATTTAAATCATTTTCATAATTATGTATTTTCATTTTTGTATCTGAAAAACCACCATAACAAACTACAATATTTGATATGATATCAAATATTTATCAAATATGAGAAAATATCATTGATAAATATTGTATGACAAAATATAATTTATCAAATATGATAAATGATTTTGCATAAAGGACAAGTCCTTGAAAGCCTTAAAGACCATGTAGGCCTGGTTATTGCTAAAGTGCGTGTCACTGTGTAATATAGTTTAACATCAATGAAATGGATTAATTTCCCCTAACATATTGTATTCAAGTAGAGAAAATTCTTCCAGAACATTTACTTAATGAACGAATATTTCTTAATATAAAAGAGATCCCATTTATATTTGTATCACCCTTATATTTGTATTGCCCCCTTCTACCTTGCAAAAAAGCCCTCAAATGCCTATATATTTATTCATTAAAAACCTTTTTACTTTTAGAACTAATGATAACTCTACTAATCACAAAGTTGTGCCTTTATTAATCACTGCTACTAAGAAGCTGATATTAACTACAAAGATCATCTTATATAGCAAGTTATTAGAAAAGAATTAGTCTCATAAACATTTCTAGGCCAAGCATAATTTTGCAAAGGATGATCTGTGTAAATAAATCAGCTTAGCATAAAAATTATCTCACAAAGTAAACTTGAATTCTACTTGCTTCAAAAAGTCTATCTGGGAAGTAATTTTCCCCTGTGATAAAATATATGTAACATAAAATTTACCATTCTATTAATTTTAAGTGTATAATTTAATGTCATTAGCTATATACCACCTTCACTGATTTGTTTCCAAATCTTCTGCATTACCCCCAAAAGTAACTCTGTAATAATTAAGAAATCATTTCCCCCTCATACTTCCCTCTGCCCCTTAGTAGCCTTTTAATCTACTTTTGGTCTCTATGAATTTGCCTTTTAGATACTTTCTATCAAGGGAATTATATAATATTTATCCTTTTGCTTCTTGCTTATTTCATTTAGAATATATATTTTTAAATTTACATTCATATTTTAATATTCATTTTGTTAATGAGCCAACAAAATGTAAGTTTCAGTATCTATAAAACCTGAGCCCACCTGCCTAATTCATGTCAGTTACTAAGTATTAAAACTACAGTCAATAAAAATTATATGAATATATACATAG